>OZ010610.1:41976798-42034298 GCA_963932145.1 Acanthosepion lycidas
TAAAATGAAGATAAAATACTCTTCAGATACAGTGGGAATGTGTCGAGTGTGTTGGGTTTCAAATGTGACACTACATCCCCCTAGGCGCCTATTTTTTTTTTCTCACTGGCCCCTGGGTCTTTCCACTAATCCAGGAGAGTGATAGCGCTGACTTTTGAAATCACTAATCTACAGCATTGTGGTTCTGCTATTTCATTGATTCAGATCTCTGTCATTACAATCATCTGAGCAGGACTATGCATGTTCTATCATCAGATAATCCACCTTCGCTAAAGCCCCACCTCCATATATGAATATATAAACAGAAATCAAACATTTTGGAAAATCACTGATCTAAACTTTGCTGCTTTCTAACATCTTTCCGGAGACTGTATTTAGTCGGCAATATTATGAATATTTCAAATATTTATATTCTATCCACTGTGGATAGACGTTTGTCATTCCGTCGTCTTTGCTAGGGGGGATAACTCATATTAGTTTTTCTTGTTAATTCGTTTCTGTTTGTTTTGTTTTTCTGAAGTTTTTGTTCATTCAACCAAAATTGAAGTTATGATTTCATTGTCTGTCCCGTCTAATGTATATACACTTAACCGACTTTTATATATACAGGGTCGTTGTCCAATTAGGCAAACACGTAGATATAAAGCTCGAAATTCCCTTGTTGAACTGGTTGCCTTCAAGGATCGAGAACCCAGACGTCCTTTTATATAACTCATATATGAATGCTTTCCAAAAGGAATTAATATCCGAATCACTACCACCTAAGACCTGAGAACGAAGTTACCGAAGATTATCGCAGATCTGAAGGGAGACGAGATGACTTCAAGCATTTCCAAAAGGACATAATATAAAAGTAGTTGCCAACTAAGGCTAGAAAACCCATTTTAGCGAACCACTGACCCCAGAGCCTTAGGGAGAGGAGATAACCTCAAGCCTCTCCGAAAGGAATTAATGTGAAAGGGGTTGCAACGTAATGCTAAAAGGGCCCACATTAGCCTGACATTTATCCACTGCTGAAAAATGAATTGAAGCATTCATGATTTTCTCAAGTGTATAAATGTGGAAGAATGCAACTGAATAGAACTGAATTCGATCATAGCACGCCAATGGTCCACTTTTCGCAGCCATAACAGTTACGCTATGTGCATATCAGTGAACCTAAATTACTGGTTCTCTATAATGTGAAAAGTACTATTATTGGTAGCATAGAAAAGTTGCCTTGGAGAATTATTACGACACTGGGTTCAAAATGTCTGTTTTATTTTCCGTCAAAATAAACATTAATATAAAAGTTATCAAAAGAAAAGGATTGGAAACACAAAGGTGAATAAAAGAAACACAAACAAATGAATTGAAATGAAAAAAAGTAAAAGAAAGATAAGAAAGAGAAAAAAGGGAAATCAAAAAGGAGTGAGAAACGGAAAAAAAAGCAAAGAAAACAAGAGAGAAAGAAGGAGAGAAAACCGATAAAAAAAGGGGGAAAATCAAAAAGAGAAAGAAAGGGAGAAAATAGATGCATCGTCATAAAAGAAAGAAATAAATAGAGAGAGAGAGATAGAGAGAGAGAAAGAGAGAAAGAGAGAAAAAGAGAGAGAAAGAGTGAGAGAAAGAGAGAGAGAAAGAGAAAGAAAGAGAGAGAAAAAGAGAAAGAGAGAAAAAGAGAGAGAGAAAGAGAGAGAGAAAGAGAGAGAGAGAGAATGAAACACAAAAAAACAATAGAACGGAAAATGAAAGAAAATAAATAAAAAAAAAGAAGAACAGAAGGCAAATAAGAAAAAAAAAAGATAAGAAAAATGAAAAAAATGGAAAGGTAGAAAAGGGACAGTAAATAAGGAAAAGAGTAAAAGAAAGAAAGAAAAAAAAGAACAGACGAGAAGAGAAAGAAAAAAAGCGAAAAAGAAAACGAAATATGAAAAACGGGAACAAAGTCAAGAAAATCACAGAGAAAACGAGAAAGAAAGTAAAGATGTAGGATTGAACCAAAGAAAAAAAATGCCTGTTTGTTTTTGCTTTTTTTTTTTTTTAGTACATGGAATTCTAAATCAGTATATAAAGAGTCGTTCTAAATAGCGAAGGATGCCGCTGACGTGATTTCAATAAGAAAAGAGACAGCAACTAAAATGGAGAAGTAGGAAAATAGAAACCATAGGGGTTAGAGAGAATTGTGCTCTTTTTGCGTAAATAATATTCGGCGTGGGCGACACAAGCTTCCTCTTTATTCTTGGACCACCACGATATTCTTTTCACAATGAGCCAGTATTATCCCGAAACCATCGTCAAACAAGTTCCCGTTCATTCCATACCCCAAACCATGTTCTTTTCATTCTTACTCACGAAAACTCAACAGGATTAATCGTTCATCGTATTGCTATTTCTAAACGCGCTTTTTCTCGATAAGTGCAAGTTTTCTTTTTATTGAATCAGGAAAAAAAAAAAAAAAAAAAAAAGGCATAATGCGATAGTTTCACGCGCACCGTACCAAACTTTCCGTTTTATGATTTTTCTGACAGAAATCTCCCAGGGCACTTCATAGCTAATCGATTAGCTCCAATATTAAGTTGTACTTATTTCTAATCAATACATTGGAAGGAAATAAATTTAGGACGAATACGGGTTTGCAAATAAATAAAGTCAAATATACGAATTTTTAGATGAAGTATTAGGTTGGTGCAAAAATAATGACGTAATAATGTCGTTTTTTGACGTATTTTTAACGTCAAAAAACGACATCATTACGTCATTATTTTTTGCACCAACCTAATATTAACAGTATTATTCAGTGTTGGTCGGACTAGCAAACATATTACGGGTGTTACTAGAAGCAATCATGATATATACACTAGTTAACATTTAAAAACATGACTAGTTTATATCAGGTGCTTTTTTTTTGTTTGTTGTTTTGCTAGCGAAAAAGGATATGCATTTTTGGTTGAACGAAAGTATTGGGTTAGTTTGGTCGATTTTATACTATATCAACATTTCATAGGTTAATTAATGTCGAGATCTGCTATTTTAAAAGTATATTAAGTTTATAAATATACTTGAATCAATAGGTAAACAGTAATCACATACTTGTGTTAGTAGGTAAACTTTAGTCGTTTTTATAATTGAGTCTATTGGTAAGCTACAGTCAAATATTGAATTTAGAGGTAAAACTCGGTCGTGTCTATACCTGAATATGTAGGTAATCTTTGGTAGTGTTTATACTTGAGTCTGTAAACAAGCAGTAGTCATTTATATACATGGGTCTGTAGATAATAATTTGTCATATCTATATTGCGTGCATAGGTAAAATAATCTTAATTTTAAATCTTTAATTAAAGTTTATGCAATAACCGTGTTTTAGCATATTACAACTTGTCATTTATGCTGCTGACACAACTATTTACTCCTGTCTTAATATTAAGTCCGAATGGTCCAATCTGGCAGTTGGTCTCGAAAAAGTTCACCAATCAGTTGTTAACTGGGGCAAGGAATGGCGTGTAAATGTGCTACCTTTTAATCATCATAGAGAAACCTTCTTTTTTTTTCTTTTTTTTTTTTTTGCTCTCTATCCTTAATGGCTGATTCTAACCTCCAGAGCAGCAACCCATTGCAAATTCTTGGTCTCAGTTCTTTTACTGATGTGAAGTGAAGCGATTATATTGAATAAATTGCTAGGTCAGCTGCTAAGAAGGTTGACTCTCTGTGATGCGTCAGACATTTTTTTTTTCGTCAAAATACATATTTCGCATTTATGCAACTACCGTTCGTCCGTACATTGAATATTGCTGCCATATCTGGTCTGGTACTCCGGCGAGATTCTCAACAAAATCCAAGGAAAGGACTGTAATATTATCGGTCCTGACCTAGTACCTTGACTTTAGTCACTTTCTCACCTTCATGCCGTGGCTTCCCTGTGTCTTTTCTATAAATATTTTCAGGACCGTTCTAATGAGCTCCCTTCTTTGATACATTGACCGCATGAATCTAAGCGTGGTAGATTAAGATTCGTTGCGAGGTTTCACCGTGTTACAGCTGAAATAGCTACATGAAACGCTAAATTCTATTATAATAGTTTCTTTTCTCGCACTACTGGTCGTTGGAACTTTCTTCCGATCACTTTCGTCCCTGCCACCATCAATCTTAAAAATTTAAATACAACGTCAATGGCAATCTTCTGTCTTGCTGGGGTCTGTTCTTTTATTGTCCTTTCTTCTCACTAAAGTCTTCTCAGTTTCTGTATCCCCCAGTAACCATTTGCGGTTTACGGCATTATTGCCATGTCTAATATGAAATGATTAACATAATAAGAAAAGATATGTATTGGTTGGGTTTATTTATGTGTCTGTAGGTAAATATTAACAGGGTTTATACTCAAACAAGAAGTTATTTATACAAATTAAATTCACATTTTACATATACATTTAGAGGGGGGCGTCAGGGCTCTGTTTTCGTAACGCATGGGAGCGACAATCCCAAAACGTTTCGGAAGCCCTGGTTTAAAGTATGATAGCAGAAACGAAGACAACTCTTCGAATAAACCCATTTGTAAGAATAATAATTCCTCATCTTAGAAATTCGGGATGGAATTAGAGAGATTTATTATTGACATAAAAAAAAAAAAAAAATGAACAAAATCAGTGTCCTGGTAGCGTAACGATTATCAGCACAAAAAGTTGAACAAGCAATCAATATCGATTTCCTACCATTTTTTTTTATTTTTATTTTTATTTTTTTTTATTAGGTTGGTGCAGAAATAATGACGTAATAATGTCGTTTGTTGACGTTAAAAAATACGTCAAAAAACGACATTATTACGTCATTATTTTTGCACCAACCTAATACTTTTGAAAAAATATCTTTTGGATGGCTATGCATTCTCTGCAATTATGGGTTTAACAGTAGGGTAGCACTTTATCCTGGGCAGGTTGCTAGCATAGAAGACAAATATAAATACAAAAATTGTGGATAAAGCAAATGAAAGCAAATCTTGTTTTTGTAGGACACACGGTGACGTTCGGACAGATGACTGTAATAATTGTCTACTTCACTTCGTATCGCACAGCGTAAAGTTTGACACACCTATTAAGTATCAAACAAAATTCAAAAGTAATAGTTTTCAAGACTAGTTTATTTGTCAATCTTCAGTCGGTTATGTGCCATGCGCGATACACGCTTAGGCAAACATGTATCTTTCGATACATGACTGACGAGGCAGATTTTTTTTCCCGCAGTAGTTACCATACAAAGCTATACAACCGATCTATCCTGCTATTATAATGTAATAATTAGAAGAGACCGTGGTTAGAACATTCACATTATTAAACCCTCTGGCACTTATAAAAGGTCAGTCAGTTATGCGGCATGCGTGATACACGCTTTCGATACATGACTGACGAGGCAAGTTTTCTTTCCCGCAGTAGGTTGCAATTTCTTTCTGCGGTGTATCAGTTGCTGTCCAAGGCTCTAGAACCTATTTACCTATAGCTTGGATGCGGGGAGAAGATATCCCAAGCAAGCAAATGAATGTAATGGAGTCGACTGGAATTCGAACTCGGCTCCCTGATACGTCAATCCGAGCCGCTATCCATTACTTCACTATGCCTCCTGTCACCATATTCCAGCATATAATTACATATTCCCTGATTTTGAATCCATATAATAGAATTTGTACCATCATATAGCACATTATTTCTATCTTACGTAATATTCTGCCTTTATATTCTAGAATGTTCTACACCTGTATTCCATAATTCTCTTACATATTCCAGGATATTTACTCCATATATCATATTTATAGGAGAACTGGTAGACTAATGAATTGCGGCACGGACTGAAGAATCGGAGAGACGAGTTCGAATTCCAGTCGAGTTCATTACGATCACTTACATGTTATTATCTTTGTGAAATCTCTCTTCACTCACAGCTATCAGTAAAAAGCGAAACAGACTGGATTCTATAGCCTTGAGTGGCAACCAGTCTAGAATAAGAAAAACTGAATTCACACTGACTATCTTGCTCAAGAGACACCAAAAATATCTACATCACTATAATCACAATACTATTAATGTGAAAACAATGTTATGACACCAGTTGAAGCTATAAAATTGTAAAAACTTTTTATTGCCTAAGTTGGCTATAATAAAGTTGGCATTTCAAGTCAGGTTTCGTAAATGACCTCTGGCAGTCAACGTGTTAATGAGAATCTTCCTCGTGGGTATGGATTCTCTGGAATGTCGACGAAAATGTATGTAAAACAGTGTAGCGGACATGAAAAGGCGTCGCTAAAAAGAGTGACGACAATTAATGACTTAATTAAATACTGTGCTATCAGGGCTAATGGAAACACTGTTCCTCCTATGTTTGTGTTCCTTCATCTTCATTTGTAGTGGCCTCTACGACACTAATGACTTACATGGCCCGTAATCTTGATCCTATCTTTACTCACATATACCATAATCCTGTATGTGTATTACATGTACCTCTATATTCCAAAATTCTTTACCGCCATGTTGCCTAACATTTTTCCCAATATTCCGTAATGATTTGAGTCCATATTCCAACATCTACCTCCCTGTTTCATAATCTGGTTCCTCCATATTTCAACACGAATCTTTATATTCCATAATATTATATATTCATAAATCAACATATAAAGTCTGTTTCATTAAGACGGATCTAAGTCAGCAGGAAATAAATCAGTGTTATTGGTGAAAATTTATTTATTTCTCTATTGGAGCATGTTATTTAATTCATGGCAATTATGTGTAAAAAAATAATATTGCCCAAATATACGCCAAGGCTTCGGCGGCACGCCTCCAATCGATGGTCAAAATCTTTGATGACATCTCTGCATAGTTTCTCCTCGATCTCACCAATATACCTTATTATCTCATCCTTCAGCTGTTGCATTGTTGTTGGCTTGTTAACATAGACCTTACTTTTGAGATGACCCCAAAGGAAGAAATCTAAAGGCGTCAAGTCGCACGATCGCCGTGGCCAATTGTCTTCGCTTTTTCGAGAGATGATGCGACCTAGGAAGGTCTTATTCAAATTCTGTTTGAACGTCAATTTTCGTAATAGGCTTCCACAATTTTAACACATTTGTTTGATTGTTAATCTTTCCATGTTTGAATTTGCCAAAGACTTAAGTTATTTAATGTGAAAGAAAAAAAAATCATTAGACGCTTAAACTTAATTTACATTTAAAATAGGTCCAACTTATTGGAACACCCTTATTTTCATATTCAATGTTGTTGTTGCTCTTGAACAAAGACTAAATTTTTTACACCATTTTTTTTACTTGTTTAATGTTTTTCCTTTTATTGCTTACACACACCTAAGTCTGGTCTTTCTACTCGGATAGAGAGATTCGTCTGAACATTTATTACATTCGTATTCAATTATACGTAATTCTTTGATAATCAGGTCAACAGATCATTTTTTTTGGTTTTATTCGTGCTGATATTTCTCATCTTTATTTTCCAGTGAGATTTACGTTCAATAAGACAAATTTCTTTCTAAATAAAAGTTGCGTTTTCACCTTGCTAACACTGACCATTACAGTAGTCTTAGCCGTCCCGCCCCGGGCTTAGAGGTCGAGATGCAAAGCTCGCGCTAACAAAACGTACGAATAGTGTTGAATCCGTCCTGGTAAACTTTTGATGGAGAAATTCAGGTTTCATTGATTTTTAGTTGAAAGCACAGTCCAAATACGTGGCTTCCTCTTTGTAAACTTATTAACCGTGCATTTACTAGACTGTCAAAAGTTTTTTTTTTTTTTTTTTTTTTTTTTTTTTGTTAACTGGAGCTTTGATTGAAAGAAGAAAAAATCGCGAATTCTAAACGAATGAAACGAAGCGTGCTCCTCAACTCGCCATGAATGATGAATCAGATGTCGATTCTTCTGGGATCATATGTACGTTCAATAGACAATCATTAATCGCTTTCAGTGTCCATTGAAGACTGTTCATTCGATTGTACAACGTTACGTGTCCAAATGCAACGGCATTGGTCGTTTACGAAATGAGGCCATTAGTTTTGTTTCTTGCGCATGCGTTCCTGCATCTTCGCCTTTACTAACAGTGAAAACGCGCGTTTCTCTTTGAGATTGATTTTTTTCATACTCGGATTGGAAGATTATCGTAAAAGGTGAAGATTAGAAACGAGTTCAACTATCCATTTAACATATGTATATCTGCAGAAAGGCTACAATAAATGTGGCTTTTATGCTATTAGGCCCCGTGTCTATTCATGATATAAGGAATCATGACTCTCCAAAATCTGTTCTTTGTAGTTCTTAGTTGTTTTTTTTTTTGTTTTTTTATACTATTAATACCATTCCCAGTCTCTGTTCTAACATTCATTTACACATGTTCTTTAGGTAGGTTATTCTGAATCTTGCTCTGTCACTTTTACTTTCAATGTTTTTTTTTATTTCTTTTTAATATCCTTTTCACTGTCTGAAGCTCGTTATGTAGGTTACTCACAGTTTCTCTCTTTAGCATTTAATACGTTCTGTGGGTGTTAAATTCTGCAAGCCCTTATTATGCGTCAAATAAATGTCAACGGTCTGTGTCTTATTCTTCTTCTAGGTGTCTTTTCTGGTTACATTTTACTTAAAGTTGAAATTCATATTATCTCTGTTACCTTCTAATTTTTGACTAAATTCTCTTACGTCCATTGTTGACACAGACTTAAGAGAGATTTAGCTTCATTGGCCAAAAAGAGCGATCTCTTTTGTAGTTACATGAACATAGGAATTATCAACGAAATTTATAGATCTTGGTGAACACCACACTTCTTCAAACTTTGTGGACTGGCGCTACAGAACCACAATAAAGAATATTACAAAATTATTAAAGTCACATCACTTGAAGACTTTCAACAGCAGCAACAGCTAAAATGGATAGCACATGTAAATCAAAGAGAAAATGAAGACATTATCAAGTTGTTGATATTTCACACTATTTTAAATAAAAGGTTAATTAAGGAAACCCTCAATCAATCTCCGAGAAACCGATAACAGCTACTGGATTTGATAAAGCTATTTTATTTTAAAGTGATATTAACCCTTTTACCCCTAACCACCGCTTTACCGGTTGTACAGAAAAATGACGTTATGCGCAGCCTCCGGTTAAACAGTGTTAGATAAAAATGGCTTAATGGCCAGCCATCAGATGAACGGTTTCTAAACATATGTAACTAATTTTATATCTACCATGAAACTATACATACCAATTATTTGGGAATTTCCACTCAGGATATCAAGCAGAAGGGATACATTTTTTCAGGAACGAAGGCCTCTAAGGGTTTAATAAAAGCAACGTATAATCTTTTAGGTGGGGTCCAATTAGAAATACCCCCAGTTCGATTAGTGCAATCTGTTCTCTTTGATTGAAAGTGTTCACAAATTTACGAAGACCAATATATACTTATTATAACACCCAGTTGTATAAATGTATCCCAGTCACATGCATTACCGCTAAACAGGCTTGATATTGCGACCGGTTTTAACCGTTTAGCCCTGACCCCGCTTTACCAGTGGTAGAGAAAATGACGTCATGCGCATTCACCGGTTGAAAAGTGATAGAGAAAAATGGCTTAATGGCCAGCCACTGTTTGGACGGTGGGTAAACACTTGTAACTATTTTTATATCTACCGTGAAACATTACATACCAATTATTTGGGAATTTTTACTTATGAGCTCAGGCAGAAGGGATAAAATTTTTCAGGAACGCAGGGCTTAAAGGGTTAAGAGAGATAGTTTATTCATTTCAAGCGACAGTAGTACAGGCTATTCGATTAATGAATGCCGAATCTTTCCTGATAAGGAAACGGTTAATATTATCATTATCATTCAAGAAAGCCAGATATGATTTTATTGTGACAGCTCTTAATTTAGATACCATTAGTAGATACTAGTAAAAAAAAAATGTTCAAAGACCAGTATTGAATTAAAACAATTGAAGACAGCAGTTGATGAAACACTTCAAGATGTTCTTTTGTTGGTCTCTCTTCTTCATCATATTTTCTTTTTTCTCGTATTCTCTCAGACTCGGTAACGTCTCAGTGTCTTTATTGCCTTGCATGGGGTGAAATGATTAAAAATGGTGTTGCCACGGTATTTTAATACATAGTTAGCCCTCTATTAAATTGGGTGCCACTCGAGGCCACAAAAACCAGTCTACCCCGAAATTTAATTCATAGCATTTTATACGTTTTTAGAAGATAGGATTATCAAGTTGACACGAAGATTGCAGGGGATAAGTGATTGGTTTGGTTTGTTTTACGGCATATCAACCTCAATAGGTTACTTAATGTCGATAAAATTTTTATTGCTGGCAATATTTTTTTTTACAAATGTATAGTTGGTAAATGTTTTTTTCCAAAGAAAAGCTTATGCTTATATTGAAGTGAAGCTAGCCGCTCAAGATTGTTTTCTTCTACAGGATTCTTTACTTTTATCCTCAATGGGATATTTAATACCAACAAGATTTTTTATTGCTCGTAATATTTTTTCCAAAAATGTATTACTGGAAATTAATTTTCAAAAAATGTATTGCTGGTAATTTTTTTTCAAAAAATGTATTGGAGGGAAATTTTTTCAAAAAATGCATTGCTGGGAATTTTTATTTCCAAAAATGTATTGCTCGTAATATTTTTTTTCAGAAATGTGTTGCTGGTATTTTTTTTTTTTTTTTTTTCAAAAATGCATTGCTGGTAATAATTTTTTTCAAAAATCTATTGCTGTTAATTTTTTTCCAAAAATGTATAGCTGGTATTTTTTTTATTATACTACTGGTAATATTTTTTAAAAAAATCTATTGCTGATAAATTTTTTTCAAAAAAGTATTGCTGGTATTAAACCTATTTTTATACTTTCCTAATGTTTTGACCCCTTTTTTTGGTGGGGGAGGAGTTAAGTATTTGCACATATCTGGGACCCTGACAGATGCTACCACCCCGAATCAGGGTTCATCATTTAATAGGTGGATATAGGCTCCTCAAAACCTTCTGATCAAAGGCTTTTCTGTTGGATGTCGTTTATCGTCTTATCCAGAACGGGAAGATAGTGGAACAAATGGTTAAATATCGTAGAAAGTTTAAAAAAAAAAAAGATAAATATATTTCAATTTTACGCACAAACTGATAAAAAAATATTTTATTGCTAACTCAGTATGATTCAATTTAATAGAGGTCGTTGACTGTGTTTTATTAGGTTGGTGCAAAAATAACGACGTAATAATGTCGTTTTTTGACATATTATTAACGTCAAAAAAACGACATCATTACGTCATTATTTTTGTACCAACCTAATATTATGAAATTTCATATTCAAATGTGCAGGGTTTGTAAGCGTTATCAGCTAGAAGTGGATTCGGCGAACAGTGTTCAATTCCTGTCCCTGTCTGTTACGTTCACTTCCCGAAAATCCTGTTTGAAATATATTAATCTGCGACTATCTTAGTATTGAGTAAATTAGCAACGTCTTAGATTAGACAATGAAGCCTTGTGTGGCAACAACAACAACGAAATTTAAGACCTTGGACAATACAACAAAGGAAACATCTTTAATAATTTTAACAAGAAATCATATCAATTCAAAGATAATAAAGTAAAAGAAATTATGGAGAGACATCATCGTATAAGAAGCTACATTAAGTTTGAGAAATTATATATTTTAATAGTAAAATTAAATCATCAACATTTTAATGTTAGTCTCGTTTAACCCATTAACTGCCAATTTTTTCATGCGCATTTTTGGCCCAAACAGGTATCTTAGGAGTTTATTTATTGCTTATGTTTAACGTCAGTAGTTACCATTGTCGTTTTTATAGAAACTAGAACATCAAATATATATCTGTGTAAAACATCCAAAACTAATATTGATTAGAAATAATAAAAAATACTTTAAAAATAGCCATTATTTTTCTACTCGTGAAATGTAAAATTACGACAGAGAGTGTTACTTACGGCTAATAATAAAAACTTTAAAGGCTAAGTGTTGTAAAATATACCGCTGCAAATGCAGTATATGTAAGCAATTCAATGTATTAACCATGTAATGAGTTTAATGTTAACAGATCCTCAAATAGGACTCATGGCAGGTAATGGGTTAATAGCGGCCGGGCTTTTCCCAGTATGCCGGTCTACAAGAGCTGCTATCTAATCCTGTTCAGACAAAGTTTTGTTTGCTCATCACACAGAGCCCACCTGTGGTTTAAATGAAATATTGTTGACGCTGAAACAATGCTGAACGGATATTAGTTACTGTCCCTTTGAGAGTGCACATGCAGTGTAGATCAACAGTTTGAGTAAGTGCAATACGTTCAAACCTTCGGTCATGATGACTTGTGACCTCGTGTTTATGCAACCATCAACCCTCACAGACCCAAACTTTTTGGGAGGTCAGAGATAAGGAGAGATAGCTAAAAGTTTGAAATTTACAAGGAGTCACAAACGATAAGAAATTATAGAGCCATAATCGCATAGATTTTATTTCATGCGTGACTTTCATTTCATTTTGCAATTAACTTTGGTTATTTCCAAATTTATTTTCAAGTTATAAAATTGGTATCGTATCAAAAATATTTGCTGCAAAAATATCGCCGAAAACAATCGCAGTAACGAAAACTTGAGAATTCATAATTTCAGGATTGGGGGTCTGGATCCGACCAGGAATGATTTTAATTTCCTCACGGTGTCGATCTGGCTCCAAAATGCTATAATATAGTATTTACATTTGTCGGACTATTGTCCTCATCTTTGTCGCCATATTTGTCACAACGTTTCGGCCGTTGTACGCTCCTGCCTTCTTCAGGTGGTTGGAATTTCGAACTGAACCCTTTATTTCGATCACTGGGATAGACTGTTCTAGTTCCACGTGCCATATCTAATGGATGTCAGTTATCAGTTATCTTTTCCCTCTGAAAGTTCTCCACTGCCTAAACTGTGGGCAATATGAGCACTGGTAAAAAAATGGTTGCTGAAAACATTAGGTTTATAATACCCAGAAATTCATACCCAGGACACATGGCACAGTGTATAAAGGCGTTGGTTAGATCCAGTGACAAACCCAAAGAGTGTGAGTTCAATACCCGGTTAAGGCAGTGGAGAATTTTCAGATGGAAAATTAGCAGGAGATAACTGATAACTGACATCCATCAAACATGGCACGTGGAACTAGAATAATCTACCCCAGTGATCGAAATAAAGGGTTCAGTTCGAAATTCCAACCACCTGAAGAAGGCCGGAGCGTACAACGGCCGAAACGTTGTGACAAATATGGCGACAAAGATGAGGACAATAGTCCGACAAATGTAAATACTGTACATAATACCTCATCTCAGAAATATAGACAGACTATGGTAAAATATGTTGAGCTCCTGCTTCTAGGAGTAAAGTTAAAAAAGAGTGGACACACTGACATTTGCATTTAGAAGAAGATGAGATTTTTAAAAGTTAAAAGTTAGAGTTGTGTCCCTTTAATTGAAAAAGCGTGACACACTGATTTTCGAATTTATTCTATAGATTAGTTTGGGTCAAGTAATTAGGAAACTAACTGCAATGATGAAAGTGTAAACATAAGGAACTTATTCTTTAATATAAGGTTGGTGCAAAAATAATGACGTAATAATGCCGTTTTCTGACGTTACGTCAAAAAACGACATTATTTTTGCACCAACCTAATATATTATAACAGGTGATGAAATGCATACAGTGGCCTAAGAAAAAGTTTTAGTCAGTAGAAATAAACTCCATTCAATTTCAGAATTTAATTGCTTAATTCTCATTCAACATAATCATAGAGTATTTGGAATTAGTATAGAGTACGTCCTCTATTTGCTAGCTTCACTGCTTGCATTCGATTTTTCATGGATTTGATCAAGTTATCAACAATAGTCTGAGCCATATTTTTCCACTCCATTAGCAATGTTTCTTTTAAGGTTGCCACTAATGTCATTTTGTTTGCACGCTCTTGAAGTCTTTGTCAAAGTGCTCCCAAACGTGCTCTACTAGATTCATGTCAGGATTTTCGGCTACCCATGGCACTGACTTGATTTCTTGCGATTCCTTTCAGGACTTTCCTCGCATGACATGGCGCTCCATCTTCTTGAAAAAGGTAGATATTCTTGTCAATCAGATTGGTTTTAAATAGTGGGTGTAGGCCTTTCTCTAATATTTGACAGTATTTTGGACTATTACGCCACTGATCAACAAGAATCAGCTATAATTTCCCTCCAAACCAGACAGCGACCCACACCATTATTCCAATATCTCCATGTTTCATGGTCGCCTGCAGACATTCAGTGTTCCAAGTCTCATTCTGGTTTCTCCATACATAAAGCAATCTCGAATTAGAATATTAGTAGTATTTACTTTCATCTGACCAAATTACAGACTGACAATTTTCATAATCTTTGTTCTCGAATTCTCTCACTCAGTCCATACGAAGGTTCCTGTTAACCTCCGAAATCTCCGAATATTCTTTTTATCTGAGCGCTTTCGGCTATACATTTAGCCATTTTCAAGAATTATGTTTTAACTGTTAAAATAAGAAATAGTTTGTTATGTACGTTTTATAAAATATTTTCATTTTTCAAAACACGGTCAAGATATTATGTCCTTGTTCAAAGTTAATATTATTAAGTTTTGGTTTGTCGAATATTCCGACAGTTTTTATATAAGTTTTATCATCCAAAAAGAAAGAAAAAATATTAGATCGTATGAGAAATTGTATAAAAAACTAAATAAAAGCCCCATGTCTATCGTTTTCAATAAAATATGCATGGAAGAAGGATTGCTGCCTAAATACAAATATATATATATATATATATATATATATATATATATATATATATATATATATATATATATATATATATATATAGGTAAGATGAGAACTTATAGAGTACAATCCAAACGTTCGTAGCATTTAATTTAAAAAATGTCTCAATAAAAAGGAGAGTAATATTGTTGTTTATTTTAGGATATTGAATGAAACTGAAACGTCGAAGGTCACTTCAAAAGTTTCAAACACATGGGAAAACTGCATGGATCGATACAGTTGATAATCTGGTGGGGAACTCTCAAATGACACAAACTATTTTGTAAAATGTTGCAAACTATACAAGGCACCATCCGCTTCCAACCGAATCAACGCCATCACATCAGTCATCTTCGATTTTTCTTTTGTTTATCCAACACGATAACAGACAGACAGTATGCACTAAATGTACAATCTAATTTGAAAGCGTAAAACAATTCTATTAGGCGAGACTAGGGGAACTTTCATATTTTTTATATAGATGGAATTTATAGGGAAAAAGCATAACTTTGGTTGATGAGAATCGGGGGGTGGTTAATGTTACGAATTAATAGAACCTGAGAGGATTCCAGATCTAAATCCGGAGCCTCTGATTTACCACGTCTTCAGGTGTGTAGACGCACTCACCACACATGGCCAAATAGGTGTTGGTGAGGTTATTTAACGCATAGTTGGAAGTTTTGAATTCAGAGTTGACCTTCTCCTAGTCCGATTGCCACCCAAGGCTATAGAGTCAAGACCTTTCATCCATTTAATCCTGCCTATTTGGGGGTTGGGAGAGAAAAGTGTATTTGTTCGTAAGTAAATGTAACGAATTTGGTTGCATTTCGAACTTTCAACAAGTATGAGAATATTCGATCCCTCAGTCAGCGCCGCTATCCTCCAAGCATAAAGAACACTTACTAGACATACATGCATAGACAGACAGACAAACACATTACATATATATATATATATATATATATATATATATATATATATATATATATATATATATATATATAATATTATTGGCAATTGAAAAAACGTTCATGAAATACGATGTTTCGAATAAAAACATCGGACTATGTATATCGCCGATTAGGCTTCATCAGATCGAAAGTTGAAAAATGAGTTGCGCGTGTACACATTTGAGTGTGTTTAAAATATTAGTTTGGTGGAAAAATATTGTCGTTTTCTCACATAGTAAAATATGTGAGAAAACGTCATTGTTTTTGCAGCAACCTAATAATTACATCTTATATTTGTCCAAAGGTTCGCGTTGCTCGTGACTAAAAAAAAGAGAAAGAAAATTTGTGACTTTTAAAAAAATCGTTTCATATTTCATGTCCTTTAGTCTAAGTTTGCATTTCTTCTCATAAACGATAAACCGATATGAAGACGAGAGAAACCTGTCTGTGGGAGAAAATCAAACCATTTTGAAACTGAGAAACGAAGGAAAATCGATCAAAGCCATTGAACAAATTATATATATATATATATATATATATATATATATATATATATATATATATATATATAAACATACATACACATACATATATATATATATATATATATACATATATATATATTATACATATATAAACATACATACACATACATATATATATATATATATATATATATATATATACATATATATATATATATACACATATATATATACACACACACACATATATATATATACATATATATATATATATATAAATATACTTACACATACATACACATATATATATATATATATAAAACATACATAAACATATATACACATTCATACACATATATACATATATATAAACATACATATACACACATATATATAAACATACATACACATAAATACACATATATATATATATAAACATACATACACATACATACATATATACATATATATATATATAAACATACATACACACACATACATATATACATATATATATATATATGTAAACATACATACACACATACACGCACACACACGTATATATATATATATATATATATATATATATATATATATATATATATATATATGCGTGTGTCTGTGTATTGGAATACGCAGAACTATGTATGTGTGTGTAAGCGTGAGGTAGATTAATTAAATGAAGTGCTTGCTTTTAGTTGTAAAAACATTTCTCAGCTCTTTTTATGTTTAATGAATGTATCACAATGAATAGATCTGATATTTTTTCGCATTGAAACAGACCGCGCTCAGTCTTCGCTGTGGACTGATGCAAATTCGCTCTTACCACATAAATCTGGACGAAGATGCTTTCGAAGGCGTACAAACAGAGCAGTCGACGTAACCAAGTGTGCCTTCAGCAGCTTATTTATTAAAGCGGCAAAACTGAAATAAAGGATTCAGTGTCCAAGATTGAATCTTCCTCTTCTTATTATCTACCATAAATTCCTTATTTCTGTGGATCCTTAGTGTTCTTACTTGATGTTTAAAAGGCTTACACCCATATGACGTTGAAAAGTTGCGTATTCTTCTTACAGTTTTGAATTATTTCTCTTTGCCCTGTTGACTCCCTTTCTGTCTCTCAGATTTATCCTTAGCAATTCAGTTTCTATTGACCTTTGTGCATTTTTAGTTTGTTTTCAAGAGATTTTCTTTTTAATATCCATATTTTTGCACGTGAAAGCTGGAATTAGACATTCCTTTATGTTTTGTGGCACGCCGATGTAATGCAATGGTTAGTAAGCTTATCTCGCTAAAACAATTGTGACTGAATAGAGAGTTCGATCCTCCCTGGTTGCCATCTTTTGGCCTTGTGCTGCATGTAGGCTACGTTTAGAAAATCACCGTACTCTTTACGTTTTAAGTATTTTTTTTTTTAAGCATTTCACCCCAAGCAAGGCGGGAGCCACTAGGACGCAACGGGTTACAGAAAATTAAGCGCAAGATCAGATAGGAGTGATAGGAGAAAAGATGAGGGTAGTGGATAGATCAAGGCAACTGGAGATGTCGATTGAGTATATTACCAAGATGACGTTTTAAGTATTAGGTTGGTGCAAAAATAATGTCGTCTTTTGACGTTAAAAATACGTGAAAAAAACGACATTATTTTTGCACCAACCTAATATATTTCGTTTAGTATATTACGTTTTAAGTATATTAGCAAGCTTGGTTGCTTTTGTTCAGCGGCATATCAACATTTCTATGGGTTATTTAATGCCGAGATCAAAATATTTTGTACGCAATTCTTTTTTCTTTGGCCATAATAAGAGTTTTAGCGATATAAATCTTACTAATTAACCCATAGCTGGGGAGAAAAGAGGGATTCATACCTTTCCTAAGGGTATTTGCTCATAATTGAATACCACAAACCCGACCGGAATTGGAACGCGGCTCTCTGATTAAGAATTTTGAGCTACTATCCATTACACCACCTGCACATCTAAGCTTACAGCACCTGTCATTAGCAAGCGGTTACCCATCTAAGTACTGCCCAGGCTCGATGTTACTTAACTTTGGTAACATTTTAATCTGACAATTTATATATATATATTCTAAATATTTTGCTTAAGGTTCGTATTGTCTTGTTCTCAGGTGAAAAGCTGGACATTTTCCAATGTGCTTCAATAAAATTTTCACTTTCCAAAAGTTTATGAGTTTAGATATATGGCCAAAAATGGTTAGGGTGTTTTCTTTCAACTTATATTTATACAAAGTTTGGGAACTTCATAGTATTGTAATGGTTAAGTCTTTTTTTTTTTGCGACATCTTTTACGACTGTGTCGTGAGTTTGAGACCCAATGAGTACTTTTGTAGTGTCAACGGACAATCGTTGCCACTTTTGTGATGTCAACGAACACCCGTTGCCACTTTTTGATGTCAACGAATACTCGTTGCCACTTTAAAAATCCTCGTAGTAAAGACTTTGTAATCGCAAATACAACTTATAGTAACGCCATTGTATAATGTTGGTGTCAGATGCCCCCGAATAACACTAGCACTAACAGTACTTGCTCGAAAATACTTGTTCCAAAAGTAACCACCGTATAATGATCTGAATAGAGAAATAGTATAGTGAGTAGAGAATAGCGGTCCGTATATTACAGGGGATAGAACAAGAATAGCTATTTGAATAGCAATAGAGTATAGACTAGAAAACAGATCAATTAGACGTCACGCTATATTCCATATATGCATTTTCTCTATGGTCATGTGGTCTACTCGATTCAATAATGGGATCACCTCTGTTTGCTCACTGGCGATCTATGTTCAAACTCAAGTGTCGGCAGCGACATTTTATTCCTATATAACAGGTACACTATACTTTCTGCCTTGTGCCACACCTAAGCTTCACTTAATAAATCCCTATATGGCGTTTTAATTAATTTCTCTTTAATGCCATCGAATGCTCAAAGTAGATGTATTCGTGAAATTCTTCTGGTTCCTAATTGACTATTTTTGTGTTCCTTTTTGGGATGTTGTTGAATCATACATTTATTTTTAGATGTTGTTGAATCATACATTTATTTTAATTTCTGTTCATTCTTAAGCTTTGATTTTTTTCAGTATTTCTTTTGATTCATCTGAATATTTCAGTACGAGTAAATTGTCGTAGCAAATCGTAGAGTGTTTAAATGTTTCACGTTTATTTTCCTTCCAAATCTTCTATATAAATAAAGCGCAGTGTACGTGTGTCCGTCTCACCGCCTGTCCGTTTTTCGATCCCGGCGAATCTTAAACAAACCTGAAGGAAGACAGGTAGTAACTACTGAGATTAAAAATTAAATAAATAAATCATTTAAATTTAAATATCGAACTTTATTAAAGGTTTAACTTTAATTACGTCCACCACCGACCCTCCCCTCTAATTTAGGAGTAGGCTGGGCCTTCACCGTCATCTCTACCATCGCCACGAGTTGGAAAGGACAAGGATAGGCTGAATGGATAAAGATCCCAATGTCAATAACCTATATGCCGACGACGCATATATATATATATATATATATATATATATATATATATATATATATATATTCATGAATTATTCATACATAAAACAAATACAAAGGTTAATGATTAAATGGCGAGAAATCCATCTTCGCGAACAATTCAATAATATGCAAAAACCCCGAATCTGTTTATGAATGAAAAGATACTGTTTTATAAATTTCCGTTGCATTAGATCTTTTTATTTTACAAGCTTTCGTCTGTTCCTACAGACATCCTCAGGTATGAAATATTGTGTTCTTGTTTATACTCTCAGTAATAAGTGGACAAACGAAAACAAGGTTGTAATCCGAAAAATGCTATGAGAAATGTGTGTTATTGTTTTGGAAGATGGATTGCTCGCGATTTAATCATTAACCTTTGTATTTGTTTTATGCATGAATAATTAATGAATTTGTAAATTAATTGCACTTTTATTGAATATATATATATATATATATATATATATATATATATATATATATATATATATATATATATATATATATGTATGTATGTATATATAAAGTAAGGACAGAGCAGGGAAAAATATACAAAACATGTCTCAAATAAACAGAAGACAAGAAACAAGAAAAACATGGCGTAGAAAAGAAAACCTTGTCTCGCTAGATCAGTTACGACTGAAAAGTGAGTTTTTTTTTTTGTTGTTTTTTCTTTTTAAGCGTTTCACCTCAAGCAAGGCGGGAAGCCACTAGGAGGCAAGGGGTTACAGAAGATTTGGAGTAAGATCAGATAGGCGTGATAGAAGAAAGGATGAGGAGAAGGATAGTGGATAGATCAAGGCAACTGGAGATGTCGATTGACATTACATTTGAATACTTAGAGATTATAGCTCTCAGGAAAACTGGAATAGGGAAGGGAGTTCCACAGGCGAGAGGTGCGAGATATGAAGCTTTTCGAGTAGAAGAGACGGCTACATTTAATAGTTTCGACAGTGAAAGGGTAAGAGCGGGATGCCAGCCTCGTAGGGCGCTTGAATTCATGAAATCTGGGAACCATCGAATGCAGCTCCTCGGAGCAATTGCCATGAAAGTATTTGTAAAACAGACAGAGAGAGGCGACGGCGCGTCTGTGAGAGAGTGGCTGTAGACGAGATGCCAGAACGGCCAATTATATTGCATATCCGCCTCTGGATCTTATCAAGAACCCCGAGGCAAACTGAAGGGGCTACAGACCATATATGGCAGCAATACTCCATGCTAGGGCCAATTGTTAATTTGTAGATCTGAAGGATCGATTCCGTGGAGAAAGATTTCCTAGCGCGGCACAGGGAGCCAACTTTCCCTGCGGTGGACAAAGCAATTGACTCAATGTATTTGTTCCATCTCAGGTCAGCCGTCAACGTGAGAACGAGCCGCCGCAGAGAGGTGCTCTCGAGAAGTTAAGCGTCAGACATACTAATGGAGGGCAAGGAAGGATCTCTGTGGTGATTAATGGAGAGCAGTTTTGTTTTTGAGGCATTCAATTTGTCCAGCCAATTCCAGCCCCAGTTCACAATCGATTGGAGGTCCTTTTCGAGACGCACGGCCAAGTTAGTTATGTCAGCGGCACTTGATTTGTTTTTGAGGCAGTAGTAAATTGTGGTGTCATCCGCGTAGATTCTAACTTGGGAATTTATGGCGTCATGAAGGTCATTTATGTAGATAAGGAATAGAGTGGGGCCTAGGATGGAGCCTTGGGGAACACCTGCTTTCTTGGGATAGAAACTGGAGGAGAATCTGTTGAGAACGACCTTCAATTCACAGTTTGATAAGTGATTGTATTAGGTCAAACAAGCGACCCGTAATACAATAACCCTGGAGCTTGCGAAGAAGACCGGCATGCCAAACCCTATTAAATGCTTTGGAGATCTCTAGGGCCACGGCACGAGCTTCCCCGTTATTTTGAAGAGCTTGGTAGACAGTTTCAGTGATGGCCGTAAGCACATCAGCTGTAGATCGGGCAAAGCGGAAGCCATATTGCTTGTCTGAGAGCAGATCATGGGATGTAAGGTGGTTAACCACTTCGGTATTGATTAAGGCTTCGAAGACTTTGTCGAAGATGGGTAGGAGACAGATAGGACGGTAATTAAAGGGATCAGAGTGGTCGCCAGAGTTCTTGAAGACAGGAACAATTGAAAGGGACTTCCAGCAGTCAGGAAAACAAGATTCCTTGAGGCAGTAGTTATATAGTTTAGAGAGGGAGGGCGCCAGTTCAGGCGCGCATTTCTTCAAGACAATGGCTGGTATCCCATCCCCACCACTAGACTTGTTGGGGTCCAAATTGGAGATAATGCCCAATACCAAAGACGGGGTAATGTGTAACCCACTCAATAGGGCCTCAGTTCTAAGAGGGAAGTCGGGTATGGGGACACCGGAAGAGTCGTGCGTTGAGTTGAAAGAAGCCAGAGAGAAAGAGAAAGTACGGGGAACCCCTTCTTAAACAAGAAACAAGGTTCGAGCCTCTACTCATATCCAAGAGAAGATGGAGGAGTGTTAACCGGGCGGTAGGAAAGCCTACCAACTCTTATTACATATAACACATACAAGAATAACAAAAACAAGTAGAAAGATAAGAGGAGGAACGTCGTTGGCAAAATGTCCAGACTGGCACTTCTATTTTTCCTTTTCACAACACTAAGTTTTAACTTAGTATAAGTCTTATTGTCTTATTCTAAAAAAAAAAAAAAAAAAGAAAAGAAAGAAGAAAATGAGGTTATCCGGCTTTGTTGATATGTCATAATAAATGTCATATCATACGTGGCAGCGAGTGTTTGTCTGCTTTAATTTTCATGATAACCAGTGAATGTACGACTTACCTTAACTCCAAGCATCAAGTTTCAACGAAACGTAGAGCTGGGGTGGGGGAGGTATCAACGGCCAATCCTCCGCCCCTACCAACAGTGAGCTTGGGATACTTGCTTTCAATAAAATTAACAACAACGGTAGAAAGAAAACGACAAAAACAATTCCATATTCGGACATTTTATCTAGCAAGAAAATTCGGCCAACTAGATCATGAGAATACTGACGAGACACTTTCGCTTCTAGCCAAAATCATTCAATTTTCTTTTTTTTTTCAATTTTCTTTCGAACAGAGACTTCCAACGATCCTCACTGTGTGCTCCATACTTTCGGCGTTGTGCCACATCTAAGCCACGCTTAGAAAATAATTGGGCACCTCGACATGGTGAAATGGTTAGAAAGCTTGTCTTGCTAGATCAATTACGACTAAGTGAGTTCGATCCTCACTAGGTGCCCCATACTTTCGGCCATTTGCCACATCTAAGCTGTGCTTAGAAAATCACTATCCTCAATTTAAGGCACCTCGGCGTGGTGTAATGGTTAGCAAGCTTGTCTCGCTAAAACAGTTACGACTGAGTAGTGAGTAGAGTCTCACTGGGTACCTCATACAATCGGCCTTCTGCCACATCTAAGCTACCCTTAGAAAATCATTTGGGCATCACGAGGTGGTGTAATTGTTAGCAAGCTTGTCTCGCTAAAATAATTATGAATGATTAGTGAGTTCGATCCTTACTAGGTGTCCCTTACTTTCGGCCTTGTGCCACATCCAAGCTACGCTTGGAAAATCACCTGGGCGTGGTGTAATGATTAGCAAGCTTGTCTTGCTAGGTCAGTTACTACTGAGGAACTTCAGTGAGTTCGATCCTCACTGGATGCCCCATGCTTTCGGCCTTGTGCCACATCTAAGCAGAACTTAGAAAATCACCACAGTTAACAATATTAGTGGACGCGACAAATCCACTTCAAGTTTCGCTAAGACAATCTGCGCTCAATTTGGAATAACGGTCTCGGAAAAAAAAAACACGTGGCCTTAATAGTTCAGAGGAGAGATTAATTCCTGCCACTGGCGTCATATATCCCAATATTCTGTTCTATAGTTATTTTCATGGAAAATGATTGGACGAGTTCCGTTGGTTAGAACTTTCTAGGTCATATCTTTATAGCTAGGACCTACCATGACCCATACACAATGCTAAATCATCCTCACTTCCTTCTTATTCCATTGACAAGAAGGATGTTCCACTCATCTCTTTCCGGAGAACCGCTACTTCGTAGAACAGTGGATGTTTCCTTGATTGCTACAAACCTTTTCAAGTCGACGGGCAACCTTTTTCTATCCAACATAACATATTCTGAACGTAATTACGTCCATACAATAATGTCATTCAGTAACACTTTAGATGATGAATATGAGGTTTCGGATCATATAGTGTTCGATTGCTTAGTAAAAACAAACTTGCAGTTGTGAGTGAATGAGAATCACTGAAACTATTGCCTCAAGAAATACCACGAAGGACCAAAAACTTATTCAGTTTACCAGGTCAGGGAATACTTTAGCCATTCAATAAAATTTATTAGAGTTACGTACATTTTATTGCTACCATACTGGTGTTTAGAATCCTGTGAGCTTTCAAACTCATAACTGGTCCTCTTAGGAGTTATCGATTTTTTAATGGATGCAACAGATTGAAGTTCAAAAATACAACGAGCATTGGATACAAGATCTGTATAAAAAAAAATTTAAGGTTTAGGGTGAAAGAATAAAATTTGCACTCGTACGGAGCTTCAAAACAGGATTACTTGTTGGGGAGTAAAGATTAGTTTGTATCGAATGAAAATTGAAAGCATGACGGGCAGAGTTAAAAATGGCGACTGAGGGAGAAGAAAGAGCGGCATAATCTCTGTGTAAGAACAGAAGGAGAACACAAAAAAGAAAGAAAAGAAAATGAAAACATTGAAAGAGAAAAAGAAGTGTATGGAAAAAAGTAGAAAATCTAAGGAAAAGGTAAAAGATAGATGAAAAATAAAAACAAAACGAAATGGGGGAAAAGTATGCATATATACAAGAAAAAGATTATGTGGAGTATAAAAAAAATCGCCCGAACGGTTAGTTTTCTCATTATCGTTTGGAACCGAAGTTTGAGTGCAAGGTAAAATCCAGGTTTTAAACACTGATTTTTAAGTCATGGGAGTAAGGAATAAGTCCACTATGAAGTCAGAAAGACAAAGTATATTGTAACTTGATCATCCTAGTTTCATTACGCCTCTTATTTAATTTTTTCCCTACTAAGCTGAAGTACGAAAATTGTCCAAAAAAATCAAACACAACGAAATGAGACGAAAGCAGATATAAAAGAAAGAAAATTTGAAGGGATAATAAAAAGGAATAAAAATAAGCGTCGACTTGTTTGATTAGATAGACTACTACTACTAAAAAACAAAAAACAAAACAAAACAAAATAAAAACAAAAAAAAAAAACAAAACAAAAAAAAAAACACCAGCGCTTGCTCTTAACGCGTACATAAAAGGCCTTGTTGCCAAAGGCTGAAACAATCGAAAAAAAGAAGATAAATAAATTTAGAAAAACATTTTTGGAAAAGGAGAGGGAAGCGAATTATTTTAGAAATTCTCTTACCATATTGGGCTTATATTTATGAAATAAAACGAAAAAAAAAAACAACAACAAAAAACAAACAAAAATACTACCACAAATATCTATCGTAGGCTCAAGTGTCCTAATTCTGACCAACGAGTGAACGGTGACACCGGATACAAAACCATTTCACAGCTCTTTGGAGATAAAACAATAATACCCAACAAAAAGCAAAGAGCTGCAAAAAAAAAAAAAATACTGATTTTAGAAGTTTTCCATAATGCGTGAAAACAACGAACACTTAAAAAAAATCATTGATGTAAATATATATATGGAAACAAATAAATAAGGTAAGACCTTCCTACATAAAAGTTTATGCAACTAAATATTTTTTCTATTTATTTATCTGTATGTGCCAGTGCACTTAATTGAACAAAGCCAAGTAGACAACAAGAATTGAAAGGGAAAGAAACAGAGTCGTAACAGGAAAAATACTTCGGAAAAGGAAGAAATAACAGAATTCTGGAAAGAACGCAGTAAACGAATCTATCTATCTATCTCTCTCTCTCTCTCTCTATATATATATATATATATATATATATATATATATATATATATATATACATATGTATGTATATATAAAGTAAGGACAGAGCAGGGGAAAATAAGATAAAATATACAAAACATGTCTCAAATAAACAGAAGACAAGAAACAAGAAAAACATGACGTAGAAAAGAAAGATGGAAACACAAATTAAATAAAAAGTCCGTAAAACGTTAATTGGGGTCAATGCAGTGCATGCACAAAATGGCGGCGATGAAAGAATAAAGTTTCTTTATTATAAAGCGTCTGGTCAAAGGGAAATGAGTTGGGGAATAGACGGGTAGGAGGAATTGGAAGCATTCATTCAATCGGAACTTGCGCTAAGGAAAAAAAAAAAACAAAACAAACATTACGTGCAAAAACCGGATGTACGAAAACTACAATAAAAAGTCATGACCTATGGAAAAGCTGTTTTCATCGATCCGGTCCCATCTCACTCTCGACGTTTTTACACGAGATTTCAACGATAACAACAGCGAGAATATTTTGTTTACAAGAAAAAAAAACAGCCCCCTTTTATTGTCACGAAAATTTCGGGGATTGCTTTCGTGAATTTTACAGAGTAGTTAGCGCCATCGGAAGAATGTATTACCTATTTTTTGTCGCTGTATGAGTTTAATTATTTTTAATTTTTTGTGACCGACTGGCTTTGTGTATTTTTTTATAATATTCCTTGAAAAATATTATCCTGCTTATAATTAGCGCGTATTCGACTTTGAAAGAAAATGAAATTTTGTTGTTTTTGTCTGTATATTCAGTGTTGTAATTTGTTACTTTACAAATAAATACTCTAAATAGATACTTTTGTATATATATATATATATATATATATATATATATATATATATATATATATATATATATATATATATATATAAATATATATATATATATTCAGTTGTATGGATATGAGTTTGTGGCTCTCCGATTCATGCTTTTGCGCTCATCAGACAAGCTAGTTTATTTTTTAAATTAGGAACTTTTTATGCTTGACTATGTTTCATGGTGGGAGAGGGAATCTATTTCTGTGTTTGTTTGGGGAGACACTCTCATACTCACAGACACACATACATACAGGTGAACGCATTTTGAATTGCACAAACACACTCATCTAAACAATCCGAGGCTAGACGCAGATACATACCCATGCATTCGCGCATATATATATATATATATATATATATATATATATATATATATATATATATATGTATGTATATTTGTATGTATATATGTATATATTATATATGTATTTATTTATATATATATATATATATGTGTGTGTATGTATATATGTATATATTATATATGTATTTATTTATATATATATATATATATGTGTGTGTGTATATATATATATATATATATATATATATATATATATATGCATATATGTATGTATATATGTATATATAATATATGTATTTATAATATATATATATATATATATATATATATATATATATATATATATATGTATTAGGTTAGTGCAAAAATAATGACGTAATACTGACGTTTTTGACGTATTTTTTAACGTCAAATACGACATTATTACGTCATTTTTTTGCACTAACCTAATATATATGCATATATATATATATATATGTATATATATGTATATGTATATATATATATATATATATATATATATATGTATATATATATGTATATATGCATATATATGTATATATATATGTATATATGCATATATATATGTCGATATATATGTATATATGCATATATATATATATGTATGTATGTATATATATATATGCATATATGTATTATAAATTAATATATTTAAAATATAGTTTTTAAGCTACACAGTTCTAACCATGTTTCAAAAATGGAAGGTCCGAATTTAATTAAATTCGGACCTTCCATTTTTGAAACATGGTTAGAACTGTGTATGTTAAAAACCATATTTTAAATCCATTAATTTATAATATTAATGCTCTGTAAATTTACATTGAGCACTATTTTGTAAAAATATCTATAAGAACTCCGGATTATATATCTTACTGTTCTTTCTTTTTTATTTTTATATACACATATGTATATATGCATATATATATATATATATATATATATATATATATATATATATATATATATATATATATATATGTGTGTATATATATATGTATATACGTATATATATGTATATGTGTATATATATATGTGTATATATGTATATATATATGTGTATATATGTATATATATGCACATATATATATATATGTATGTATATATATGTATGTATATATATGTATATATATGTGTATATATATATGTATATATATGTATCTGTGTATATATATATGTGTATATATGTATATATATGCATATATATGTATATATATATATATATATATATATATATATATATATGCATATATATGTATTTATGTATTCTCAATCACTAATTCTTCCAAATTAAATAGAAATATTCTTCTTACCTAAATCTGATACAAAGAATAATTCCACAGATCACATTTATTTTATTTAAATTAAATATTCACAAACGTTCCCATATCTTACTAAAAGATGTCCAATACATAAAATTCGCCCACACAATTAAAATATATTCAGCGAGAACTCTCTCAACGCTAGGTATCAATCTCCGAACATACACACACACAACCATAACATCAGCTATCATGGATAAATGACCACCTTATAATGGAAAGTCACCTGCAAGAAACCACAATTTTGTAAATATGCCATTGCATATAGTATTAGGTTGGAGCAAAAATAATGACGTAATAATGTCGTTTTTTGACGTTAAAAAATACGTCAAAAAACGACATTATTACGTCATTATTTTTGCACCAACCTTAATATATTATGTCCCGGCACCCACACAGTCATCAGGCCGTCGTATAGAGCACCTCAAGGCGGTGTGATGGTTAACAATCTTGTCTGGCTAGTACAATTACGACTGAGTAGTGAACTTCGATCATCATTCGGTGCCCGCTTATTTCTGCCTTGTGCCATCAAAGCAATGATTCGGAAAATCACTATCAGGCCGTCGACTTTCAGTTGTGATTGTTTGAATATTATATATTTACTTTTTTTGCAACAAATTCTAATAGGGGAATTATTTCGGAGGAACAGGCACGGAATTACGTTTTCTGCTTAATAACCATACAAAAAAAATCAAAGACAACTGCAGCAATTAACTGTCGCTGCACATTTCAACCAAACGGATAGCAGCATTGATAATATCGGATGCGTGATTTTAGCGTAATTTTAGCGCCTTCATGTAAATGTGACCAAAGTCCAAGTTAAAATATACTTTCAAAATAGAATCACCCACACACACATATATATATATATATATATATATATATATATATATATATATATATATATGAAACTTGTTTATATATATATATATATATATATATATATGAAACTTGTTTATATACATATATATATATATATATATATATATATATATATATATATATATATGAAACTTGTTTATATATGAAACTTGTTTATATATATATATATATATATATGAAACTTGTTTATATATATATATATATATATATATATATATATATATACTTTATTATAGGATGTTATTAGATTGGTGCAAAAATGCGTTAAAAAATACGTCAAAAACGTCATTATTTTTGCACCAAACAACTACATTCAAACATGTACAAACCGCTGCATAAATACATCCATGTTTCGATGTGTATCATCACATCTCATCAGGCGTTAGTAATTGACTGATTATTACAATTATTAGGATTTACTTAAAAACAAGCTCTTTTTCGCCAAAAAAAAAAAAAAGAAAGGAAAGAAAAAGTAGAAGAAACAAAGACATAAGATATAATCTCTTTTACTGACAAAAGGAAGTAGAGGAAAAGTAAAGTAGCGAGACATGTTATGTTGATAATCGGGTCAACCAATCAAAATGGCCTATGCTAAGAAACCAATCAAAATGGCCTATGCTAAGAAACCAATCATGAAACAGATCCAAAATTGCAACGGATACAAATGTTATATTTGAAACACAAATGACGCTACAACGTTGTTGTCCAACAGCTCGATTTTTTTCTAGATGAGAAAAACATAATTTAACAATACTTTCTAACAGATAATTAATACGGCTATTTAAGAAATAGAAGAAGGAAAAGGAAAGAAACGTATTTAACAAAATAACAAAAAGTAAAATTAAACAAAATATTGAAATAAATAGAGTAAACAAAAATTTAGTATATAGTTTATGGTATCAAATGACAATTGGAAAAAAAAATCTTACATTTTGCCGACGCGTTTCGTAAATGTAAGATTTTTTTTCCAGTTGTCATTTGATACCAATCTGTCTTGCCCACAGAATTTATCTGGGAATTTAACCATATAGATTATATAAAATAGAGTAATAAATTATATAGATTATACTCAATAAAATGCAACTGTTAATTAAAGGGTTTTATATAGAGGATTAATAAAAAAAAATCAATGGAGAATGTTAAAACGCTAGTCAAATGTCTGTCTATACTGTCATATTCTTTGAACAAATATATCAAACGCCCACAACCCCTTCAATATTTCACAAATAGTTGATATTAATCTCATAGAAAAACAACTAATTATTCCTAGAAAAAAATAACATATAACGTGCGGGCGAAGATTGCTTGTTATTATCTCCAGATTCATTTAATCTTTCTTTTGTTTTCTTATCACGGGTTGCCAACTTCTGTACCGCCAGAATTATTCGTTTATCTGTTGCGTTTTGACACGTCACTCCTTACGATTTGCAAATTAATGTCGGTAGACTTGCAAAGTAGTGCAGATTCAACAAGTTAATTACGGCCGATCTACAATTAAAGACTGCAAATCCACAAACTAATGTCGGCAGATTTACGAAATAATTGCGACCGATTCACAAACATAGACGCACAGCAAACACATCTAGCTTTAAAGTCAAAATAACCTTTTAAGGGTTACTTAAATCCAGTTTTCTCATGAAAATACTTTGAAGACAATTTCCGTGTTGTTAATCCCATTTAATAACCGTTTACTTCGAAAATATAAATGTAACCCCGCCCCAAACCCGCATCGACTTGCGTAATTCCTGAGAAGGAATTCAGATTGTAGAAGGTAATTTTGGAGAATCTTTGACTATTATATTTCTATGCGATTTCTCAGTGCAAGAGTCTTTTTATATTTCTCCAAAGATTTTTTTCATTGGGAAAGTTATACTTGAATACCTGCTGGTAGATATGTTTGCATCATGAAGTTAATTACAAAACTCGTATTCAGAAGTTAAACTGATAATTATAAAAGCGTAATAACATCCAAAATAAAGTCGATGTAAATACAGTTAATTATTTTGTTTATCCGGTTGGAAAAAAAAAGTTCCCGCGCTTTGTAGAATATTAATCTCTTTAGAAATCGTGAAACTTTATTTTCAGCCAGATAATTTAATACATCATTTACACATCCTTTAAAATATGTTTCATTCTTAATATCACCCAATGTTTTTCACTATATTTTACTATTACTCACCCTGACGTCTGAGCTGGGGAAAGATGCATCTGTGTGAAAAGAGATGTAGATTGGAAAATATATCACCCCTCCCAAGTCAGCGTAAATGTTTTAAAATTATAATTAAAACCAGAGGGTTTTAGAAACAATAGAATCCAGATCCTATATTGTTCGCAAAATCTTCAAAAATTAAATAAACATAGGCTTCAAATTAAATTACACAACTATCATAATTTGATTGGTTAAAAAATATCACTGTCATGTCATCGACTACGTCCGCACGTCTGACCTGAGTTTGACCTGATTAAAGATACAGTTGAGCCAAAAATCTAAGACATTTTCTGGAGCCTATCACGTGACTTATATTGCTTATTTAAACAACAAACAATTAAGAAACAGTGAGCGTTAAAATCAGCCAAAAAAAAGCTACACTATGTGATGACACTCGTCATCAAATAACTTTCAATTGAAGTCAAGATTATAAGTTAAAAATCCTTTTTAACATAACCACAGTCTATTTCTTTCATTCAATGCAAACTAAACTAAGGTCGGCAAACAACGAAGCGACAGAAACCCAAACGTCAAACACATGTAAGTCACAATCACACACGGTTTTTCCACAAACATTGAACAATTTATTTTGGATACAAATAATATTATATTGAACTGAATTTTTCCAAATTCACAAAAAATACCCTATATCTTGCAGTCTATCCAACTGTAACATTACCTCACACAAAATCTAAAATGACGTTTATTTCACTTTTTTAGAGAGCATTCATAACTATTGTTTTGTACAGTTGTTATATAAACATATTCTTTTGTACAATGTCTGTATTTTCTTGTTATTGTGGCGTTGAGTTTAATATAAAATTACTGAGGGCAATTGACCCCACAATACCTATAATTCATACCAGTTTTATGGGTTGAAAAAAGTTAGAAGTTGGATTAATCATCTATATATTATTCGGATATGTCTCTTAGATTAAATAAATAGTTCAGTTAGAAATTCCCTGACGATTACTTGAATCGACAAGCCGCTGAAGAAAGCCTGCGGGTATAACGATCGAAACGTTGTGATAATAACAACGGAGAGCAGATAATAGTCCGAATCTAAATAATTCAAATAAAGATCACTCCTTATCGCAGATATCCAGACAAAAATTTTTACGCTAAACATCAACCAATACTAGTCTCGAGGGTAGCTCAAGGTAGAGAGTTAGTGTTAAAATTATAAATATGAATGAGGTCTGTTATATAATTGTAAGAGGTGGTGGTAGGAATTGAAGATTATGAGGAAAAGGAAGAGAGACAACGGTTGATCGGCCTGTCTGAAGTGTTCAAGGAAGCACCCCCGCTGGAGCATGCTTTCCAAAAGTATTAGTTCTTGGTGAATAGATGTCTGAGTGGAACATCCTTCGTAAGAGACTAGTGCTTCCAGGACGTGGAACCAGCTTGATGTAGCTTAGCTGTATCATCTTAACTTCTTTCTGTGCTACATCCCTTCAGATAGCAGGCGATCATGGGTCGCCACATCTTCCTGTAATTTGTAGCTCTTGATAATTTTGTCTTTTTTATATGTCCTAAACCCTGTTCCGCCATTTACTCAACCTCACTAAATATGCTATGCATTGTTTTCCTCTGACCATCTTTCCTTCAATCTCTCCTGTGAGTATCAGATTTCCCAAACCCTCCTTCCTCATTATGCACCCTAGAAATTTCAACTGCCTTTTCCTGATGTTAAGTATGTTTCGATTTTCTTTAAAACTTCGTTTTTGCTCGCATAATAAGTTCATGCTATCCTCATCATCCTTCTGTAGAACTAAATTCATGTTGCTTCAAGTCTCTTCTTTATCTTTGAAAAGTCTGTCCACCAGTCAATTTGATAGAGAAGGACAGATATCACATAAGAGTTTAGTGCTCTTTTTCTTGTTTCTAGCGAATGTTCTCTTTTTTTTTTTAATAATCTGCGTAGCTTTTGAAAAGCATCTTTGCTTGTCCCAATGCGCTTTCGGATTTCAGTGTCGTGTTTTTTTTCCGTCCTCTGTTAAAAGATTTCCGAGATATTTAAATTTTTGTACTTGTTTGATTTTCGTATCTCCGATTTGTAATTTGCACTTTGGGCTCATCCTTTTATTAACAACCATGTATTCTGTCTTCTGGCAGTTGATTTTTAATCTATGCTTCAAGTTATCCTTCACCCTCTTCTGTAAGATTTTTTTCTAGTTTTCTTCTAAACTGAGAGAGAGAGAGAAAGAGAGAGAGTAAAAGAATGGAGCTCATTGAAACTTTTGTCATTAATATAGCGATAGATATGCGTCAGGCTTGTAAAATTGCGTCCGTGGAAAAGTGGCGACTGAGTGAAGAATATGTCTTCCCTCAGAAGACCACATAAACGATTTGGGATTCTATCAAGGCTGGAGATTGAAAATTGAACTGCTGTAGCCCTGATATGATAACTATACTCCATATTTGGTCTAACCTAATTATTGCAAAAATAAAGAATGACAGAATCAGTCACTTACGTCCTGGATCGATAGAATAAGCCGACCTTTTTCTTAACATCTTCACCTATTGATTCTATATACGAGTTCAACCTGAGGCATGGAGTGAACCAGTAGATGGTTAAAGACTGTAGTCTCATTGAGTGTAGAACCGTTCACAGTGACTGCAAGACATTAAAAAAATGCATTAAAAAAAAAATCAATGTCTGAACGATGAAACGAGACGGTGGGCCTTAATAGATTATTCCAATTTCATTTTACTTTAGATTTTCAGTTGAAACCGGCTTAAGGGTATATCACGTTGAAACATAGGTTCTTGTACGATCAGAGAGCTTAAGCAACGTCGAGCCTGATCAGTACCTTGATGGGTGACCGCTTAAAAATATGCGGTGCTGTAACTTTGAATGTGACCGTTGTTTAATGGACAGCTATGTACGGGAAATCGGAGAGCCGAGTTCAAATTCCAGTTAGTTTCGCTTATATTCATGCGGAAATACCCTTAGGAATGGTATGGATCCATCTTTTCCCTCTCGTCTATGGGTTAAATAATGGGACTTTTACAAATAAACTTATCAATAAATTATTATCATATTAAAAGTATTTTATAATAAAAAAAGTGTTAAAAGGTTGATAACCCGTAAAAAACAAACTAGTCCATCATAACAAATACTTATATAATGATTTTCCAAGTGCAGCTTAGATGTGGCACAATGCCGAATGTAGGGGGCACCCAGTGAGGATCGAACTCACTACTCAGTCTTAATTATTCTTGCGAGGCAAGCTCGCTAAAATTGACGATATTTATTTATGTGAAAATAGATTAAATGTGGCACAAAGCTTGAAAAGGAGATGAGGAAAAGGACGGTCTTCATCTGTCTTAATTTTAAACTTAGCTAGCCACAAGCACTGACCCAAATATATAAACAATATTCTTAACACCAAAACAACTCATTCTTACTAACCTCTCTTACAACATCCACCATAATACCTCTGTCTCGCTGACCATTACACCGCATCGAGATGTCCTAACAAATATTATATATAGTCAGTACAAAAGCATAATTCTAATACTTATATATAGTCAATACAAATGCATAATTCTAATACTTATATATAGCCAATACAAATGCATAATTCTAATACTTATATATAGCCAATACAAATGCATAATTCTAATACTTATATATAGTCTATAAAAATGCATAATTCTAATACTTATATATAGTCAATACAAATGCATAATTCTAATACTTATGTATAGTCAGTACAAATGCATAATTCTAATACTTATATATAGCCAATACAAATGCATAATTCTAATACTTATATATAGTCTATACAAATGCATAATTCTAATATATATAGCCAATCCAAATGCATAATTCTAATACTTATATATAGTCTATACAAATGCATAATTCTAATACTTATATATAGTCAATACAAATGCATAATTCTAATACTTATGTATTAGAAATGCATAATTCTAATATTTATATATAGTCTATACAAAAGCATAATTCTAATACTTATATATAGTCAATACAAATGCATAATTCTAATACTTATATATAGTCAATACAAATGCATAATTCTAATACTTATATATAGCCAATACAAATGCATAATTCTAATACTTCCATATAGTCAATACAAATGCATAATTCTAATACTTATATATAGTCAATACAAATGCATAATTTTAATTCTTATATATAGCCAATACAAATGCATAATTCTAATACTTCCATATAGTCAATACAAATGCATAATTCTAATATTTATATATAGTCAATACAAATGCATAATTCTAATACTTATATATAGCCAATATAAATGCATAATTCTAATAATTATATATAGTCAATAGAAATGTATAATTCATAACATATTGCACTCATTTTTTTGACTGTAAGTGAAATCTGGTAGTAGGAAGAAATAATGTGGCGAGGAAATATTCACTTGCTTTTATGAAGTTAAAGGCAAATAGACTTATTAGAGAATGATATTGTTGTAAAATGTCATATAGATATATGTATATCTTTACACGTTAAAAAAATAAAATGTAAAACTATATTATATATGTATATCATAATGTAAAAGTATTATAATGTAAAATATATTATATATTTATATTATGATGTATAATTATTATAATGTAAAATTCTATTATTTATATTTATATAAAAATCTAAATCTATTATAATGTAAATTTATATTATGTATCTATATTTATATAAAATGTGAAAGTATTATAATTTAAAATTATATATAATTATATTATAATGTAAAACTATTGTAATGTAAAATTAGCGGAAATATAATCTAAAAGCAATTGTATGAAATTTCTTTCAAATGCCGTTTCATCAGGACAAGCAGATTTTAAAATTTAATGTTTTTGTAAAACCATTTCTTTAAGACAATTCACCCTAAGCAAGACAGGAGTGCCACTAGCATGCAAGGGGTTGAAGAGGATTGAGAACAAGAGCAAAGAGGCACGTTTGAAGAGAGGACACAGAGCGGAACGAGGAACACGCTCAGGGTGTCAGATGCCGATTGACATTACACTTGAATATTTGAAGATTATAGTCATCGGGGAAGCAATAAGTGGAAGGGAGTTTCACAGATAGGAAGTGCAGGAGAAGAAGCTGTTTGAGAAAAAGAGACAGCTACATTTAACCGTTTTGACTGTGAAAGGGTGAGACCAAGATGCCAGCCTGGTAGCTCGCTTAAATTCATGTAGTCGGGGAACCAGCGACAGTAGCTCGTCGGAATAGTTGCCCTGAAAATAATTGTAGAAGAGACAGAGGGAGGTCATAGCACGTCTGTGGGATAGCGATTGTAGACTAGATGCCAGATCAGGACCTGTCATCTTGCATATTCGTCTTTGGATTTTGAGAAGGACACCGAGACGGACAGCGGGAGCACCAGACCATGACAGCAATATTCCATGCAAGGACAGATGGTTGATTTATAGATTTGAAGGATGGACTGAGACGAGAGAAAAACATTCTGGCACGACACGGAGAGACAAATTTCCTTGCGGTTGAACAATTTACAAAATATAAATAAATAAAATAAAATAGAATACATTAAAAGTTAAAAATAAAATTAAAAAAAGAACTAGAATAAATAAAAAAATAATTAAAATAAAAACAAACAATAAAACGTGAGAAAATAATCACAGACATTTTAAATTTATCTTCCATATCGATAAAATTCTCAACTTGTTAATTTTTGTTTTCTTTCTTAAGCCTTTCACCCCCAGCAAGGTGATAATGCCACTAAGACGCAAGGGGGGCTACTGGCAGTATAAGAGAATAAACGGACTGTAGAAGAAACCGGAAAACCCATCCTAAACAGAAAACAAAGCATCGATTTGGCACATATCAAATAAAAATTTGCAGAAAAATATAATGGATAAAAACAGTATATTTGTTGCTATTACCGAGTGATCAACCAGCCTGTCGTTTGGGACTGTAGAATGCGCCGTCTGAAGAGTGGTAACATCCCCCTCCAATGAGTAGTATGACGACAAACTACATCCCGCAGCAAGGCCTCTGATAGGAAGGGTGGAACTTTTGAAGAGCTTGGAACAGTCACGTAATTGCTGTTGTTCCCACGTCCACCCAGACCCAGGGTGGTAGCACATGTTACTATCAATGATACATTTTTCTAGTAAAATTGCAAGCAATACCTTTTATAGTAAAATTACCAACAATATATTTCCCTAGCAAAATGACCGGCAATACATTCTTTTACAGAAAATTGCCTAGTAATACATTTGTAAAGCAAACTTACCACCACTATATTTTATAGTGAAATGATTTACAATATAGAAGAATATATATATATATATATTTATATATATATATATATATATATTTATATATATATATATATATATATATATATATATATATAAGAAACTTTTACACTGAAACTGTAAAATTATGTAAAAAATACAATTGTCTTCAAATTATATTTATTTGAAGCCATTTACAAAATATTTAGATTTCGCCATTAAATAATATATAGCGGTTGATATGCAACTACTGTAGCCTAGTATGAAATACACAACTCTTTGGGTCTAGATACTGGATCTAACCAACGCCTTTATCCACTGGGCCATGTGTCCTTGGAGACTGTGGACGAAATAAACGGTTCGGTTCGAAATTCCAATCACCTGAAGAAGGCCGGCGCGTATAATGGTCAAAACGCAGATGAGGAGAACAGTCCCTATAATGTAAATATTGTAATTGGGTCTAGTCACTGGATCTAACCATCGTCTTTATTAACTGGGCCATGGGTTCAATATCAGGCTACATTAGTGGTGAAGCAAAAAGCTTTGAATGCTGAATTAAAAGGAAATAACTGAGACATCTGTAAGTGGCATGGCAGGTGGAAGTAGAGCAATCTACCCCGGTGGACGAAATAAAGATTTTGGTTCGAAATTCCGAACACCTGAAGAAGGCCGGTACGTAAAACGGCCGAAACATTGTGAAAATGGCAGTGAAGATGGGGATAACAGTCCGAATCATGTAAATAATCAAAATAATCATAATATCTTATCTCAGACATATAGATTGACATACAATCTGTCGACTTATTTTCTCCGAATATTTCATGCCTCAGTTCTACCTGTGTAACACTGTGAATGACGGCTAACTACCAGCGTATAGTGAACAGAATCCCAAAGAGGCGTGATACTGGTTCAAGACTCTTTGTCATTGTTAAATATCAAAAGGTCAGATATTACCTCGTAGAACCAAGGAAAAAACGTGAAAGCAATCAAGTTTTATTTTTTTATTATATCAATTCAAATAGAAAAAGAACGGAATAAAAAGTTTTTAGTTTTAATCGATTATATTAGTTGTGGAAATGTCAGATAATCGGATGGGTATTGTAAGTTGGAGATAACATCATGCAAATGAGTATAGCAATGTACAATGTACCGATTCGCTGTACTTGAAAAGTTGGATGCAAACAATAGCAATAAAATAAATAGTTCCTCTAACAGAAATATATATATATAAAAAAAAATCTCTCTACAAATAGCTTGAGAATAATTTGTTTACGTAATGATCTCTCCATTGGATTAGAATGGATTCTTAATCAAATTAATAACGCAGAACAGGACCTAAGAAAATAAAACAACAACGATGTCCGTGTGGTTTGTTTACATGAAGGCATACTCGCCGGTAGTCTTTTTGGAAGAAAAGTTATCAGGAAGTCAGTTACGAACAATTCGATGAAGAGAAATGAATATTGTACCAATACATCATTGGTGACAAGCCGGCAGCTTGGACATCCGGAGAAACAACGTAAGGCTACTAAATGGGCAACCAGCTGAAAACCATCCGCCAGAAATGACGGAGGTGGGGAGAGTAATCACTTAGCTTCCAGAGGTAAGTACCCCATTAGGTGAAGCCAGAACACAGACCTGAATTAAAATTAAAATAAAAACAGCGACCGCAAATACAGGTCACCAGATTACGCCCTCAGTCTTTGTAGAATAGAAGAACTAGCAAGCAGAATGGCAAATGCAAACGCACGGGGATGCCAGGTGAATGTAGCAAAACGAATTACCCACACGCAAAGTGCACTTAGCGATAAAGACCATTTGTGCTCTGATATGTCACTTTCCGGGACATATTTGTTCGAAGTAGCAAAGTGGTTTGGGACTACTGTAACCGAGTAGGACAATCTAGCAGGTAATCGTAATGGACTGGTCCTCGTCGTAGTGGAAGGCAATAAGCGTAAGCAATAGGCGAATACAATAGGCGTAGTCGATAGGCTTCGTCAATAGGCGTCCTCAATCGGCGTTCTCTATATCAGTCTGTATTTATGGCTGACACCAGACAATCATATTACTGTAAGGGGGAAATCATGTTTATGCATATTCATTAGGTCTTGTTCTTTCATAATCACTGCAGCGTACGAGCAAGTTATGGCAACTAGTATAAACTCCATTTTATAAATACGGTATTCTCTAAGGTATTATACTTCCCATCTACATTGTTTGAAGTTTGCAATCTAATCCGTCAGCGTGAAATATCTGTTCCACGAGATTAGCACAGGCTTGCGACTTTCCAACACAGAACTGAATATTCAAGTACTACCAGATCCTCTTCTATTCATATCAAATACGTCATTCCTCATTATCCTTTTATAGTAACCTTTGGCCTTGAGTGGGTCTCGAGCCATATATTGTGCAAAACACACAATTTGTATATATATATATATATATATATATATATATATATATATATACAGTACTTATTGGAAAGCTCTCAATATCAGTGATAGAGGTAACATATTTATTTGGGTTGATGTTAATTTGTGATCATGGGTTTCACGCCATTTGCGATCGTCAAACAAACTGATCAATTTTTAAATTTTAGCTTTATTTATGGGTACGTATATCGATGTTTAATGGTAGCGGGAGGAAAATTGTCATCGGGACGCCACTCCTACTCCACTCCACTCAAGACAATAGCAAAGGGCGTGAAACTCAGGGTGAAAAACAAATTAATCCAACTATATATATATATATATATATATATATATATATATATATATATATATGTGAAGAAATATAGTCTTAATGTGTGCTATATTTATGGGATATAGTGCTCAATATCAGAGATAGAGCGTGTGTAAATATAAAAGTGAACATTGAAGTCAACACTTAGAGGCGAAGGGCTGTTTCATGTTAGACGCTATCGTCAGGCCACCTGACGATTGCGTCTAGCATGAAACAGCCTGTCACCTTTAAGTGTTGACTTCAGTGATCACTTTTATATATATATATATATATATATATATATATATATATATATATATATATATACCTGTAATAGAACTATTACCTGTAATAGAACTTCAAAAATACCCGATCTATATAGCTATTTCTCCCTGAAAAAATTCCATTTGAAGGTTGTCAACACCAAGATGTTTGGAGATAAACTAGTTTCATGGTGGTAGTAGAAAGATTTTTTTTTCTATCACCAGGAAACTATGTGGAAGATTTGTCTAGACGATTTGCTTCAGTTCTTTTATCATTTCTCACTTACTGTCATCGCACCCATTCTGTTTTTTCTTTTACTTTCTCTTTAAAATTTTTGCCTTTTTGTCATCTTTCCCTTTCGCTTCTCTCCTGCTTTCTTTAAAGTTTTAAAATTTTTAAGCTACCTTTTTATTTTATCTCCAAACTCATTGGTGTTGACAATCCTTGCCAAGTAATTCTTGCCGGGAGAAATAGCTATACATATGGACTATTTTTTAATCTATTACATGTAATATATATATATATATATATATATATATATATATATATATATATAATTATTTATTTTTCAAAAAAAATTTTATAACATAAATATGTTATAAAATCACTACAATATTAGCCATTTTGTTTCAACACCCTCGGTGTCTTATCAAGTGATGACGTTGAATGTAAAATAAATGGACCAATAGAATGTAAATGGACCAATAGAATGTAAAATAGATGGACCAATCAAAACACAAGTGTTTTGATTGGTCCATCTAGCCTTTGTAACAACGTTTTCCCCTTGCGTAGGACTGATATTTAATTTGAAACTTTTAAAACCATTTATTTTACATTCAACGTCATCACTTGATAAGACACCGGGGGTGTTGAAACAAAATGGCTATTTTTGTAGTGATTTTATAACATATTTATGCTATAAAATTTTTTTTTTTTAAAATAAATAATTATATCTGCTCTACTTTGTATTGAGCACTATTTTAAGAATAGTAATTGTTGTTTATTGGAATTCATTCCATATACACCAATCATATACTTGGGTATATATATATATATATATATATATATATATATATATATATATATATATATATATATATATATATATATACCTTAAGAGTGTTACCATACCTGGTCTGGTGCTCTTGCTATATATTTAGCTATCCTTGATACAATCCAAAGCTGAATCTGCAATGTTATTGGTCCTGACATGATATCCCGGCTCCAGTCACTTTCCTACCATGACTTTCCTGTGACTTTTCTATCAATACTTTCATGGAATTATACATAAACTTTATGAATTTAAGTCTATAACTTCAACTGCTGGCATGATCTCATTTTACAGTTGAAATGACTTTATATAACCGTCAGTTCTCGGCTAACAGTTTCTTTATTCACACTCCTCGCTTGTGGAAATCTCTTCCGGTTTCTTACTTTCGAGTCAACTTTGAAGTTTAAAAATGTAATTGAATTTTAATCGTTACCTTCCGTCTTCTTAATTCCAGTTCTTTTATTTCTCTCTCTCTCTCTCTCTCTCTCTATCTATCTTTCTCTCTTAATATCCTCTAAAACTCGGCAAATCCTTGCGTCTTAGTGGCTTTACTGCCTTTCTTGGCGTTAAATGATAATATATATATATATATATATATATATATATATATATATATATAATTTTTAAAAAGTATGATTCCATCGCTACATAAGAGTTCTCATGTTAAAAAAAAATAAAAAAAATAAAAACACAGCTGTTTCATCCTCAAACGAATTTTGGAATAACTCATCTTGAAATTTACGGGATTTTATAAGCATTTAAAAATTTCAAGATTAGTTATTCCGAAATTCATTGGAGGATGAAACAGAGCCGGCTCTTTAGCTTTTGTTTTTGAAGCATGAGAACTGTTATGTAGCGTTGGAATCATTCTTTTAAAAAATAATTACAATTTAAGCTGTACTTATCTATTGAGCACTGTTTTTTTTTTTTTAAATGAAAACAAAAATACTAAGGAACTTTGAATTATTAACCTAACGGTTCTTTCCTATTTTTCTATATTTTGCACACACAAGGATATATATATATATATATATTAATGTTTCATTAAATAATAAGTTTTGTCTATTTTGTCTGAGTTCCTTTCATATTGTCTGATAAGATGTATATATATATATATATATATATATATATATATATATATATATATAAAAGAAAAACAAAAAATGTTGATGGAACCAACCGACAACTTCCCATTGATTACAATTTTAACCTCTTCAAGTCAAGGGTTAACCGTTATCTTCCACGCATATCCTCCTAAACTTTGCCTATTACTCTGTAACAATCTGCCCCGAGTGGCTCTTGTGCTTTGTACAGGGTAAGCGTCACTGTAAAAGATGTTTTCACGGGCATGGCCTACTATTTGAAGCGGCGTCAAACAGTTATCGGCGACTTTATTATACTTTATACCAAGTACAGAACTTCTGAGTTCAGGGTTTCGGAAAGCATGGCTCAATTAATTAGATTTCCTTAATCATTGGTTAATATCAAATCAAATTGAAGAAAAAAGTAACTTAATAAAACGGCAAATAAGTGAAATACCGTAATATTGACAATTCTGTCTGGTTTGCTTGATTCATCAAAGATTTAACCTTTTCCTCTCGCCGCAGTTTCGCCGATAACAATCTAGTGTACATAGATACAGTGATCGTTTCTTGCAGCAACTGAAATTAATGCTGCGTAGAAGTGATGACCTCAATCCTAGGATGGCGAGCGGAAGTGAAAACACCAGATTCCATGAATGTTTGAACATAACGGTTTTTGTTGACTCGGTCCATCAAGTAAGACAATGAATTGTAGACATTCAGAGACGAATAATTCAGTCTTCATCAAAAAGTCATGAACCAGGTGAGAAACTTTTTTTTGTTTTGTATTTTATTGATCGGAGCGATGATAAGTTTTACAAATTGTATCACTTTATCATCATCCAGACATACTTATATTTTCTCCAGCTGAGGACAGTGTTCGAATCCAAATGAAATATCGATATTTCAGATACTGATTTAACAGACTACAAACAGACAGCAAGAAATTAACTAAATAGTGATAATCGTTTTGGCTTCTACCATTGAAAAAATTAATTTAGCAAAGCATGACGATATCGTTTACAAATAAAAGGTGATATATTTCTGTGACGAGTTCAAAACGAGTGCGAACGTGTCTTGCCTGCAAAGTACTGACGAAAAAAGATATGGCCGCTATCGAAGACACAATTTATGTGCGCCGATCTCGTCCAAAACGAGACGATATTTGCGCACATGCAAATTTCGGCCGTATCAGACTGGCATAAAAAGCGAGGTGTCAGCGACATAAAAAATGTCGGGAGTCATTCGGCGGACTTCGTGCAATACCGGTGGACGTACGAATTGACAGACGGACAAAGAGGAAGTCGAAGTAGGCTGAGTTAGTGTCTGTTTCACGACTGCCCGGTGTAACGGCCGAGAAAGGGAGTCTTGCAATCCATTTCCTTGAGGCGACTGACGAAAAAGGAAGAACGGCTGGTCTGGCAGCAAACTGCACATTCTGACCCCTCTCTCTTCACTCTCTTCTTTTTGTTTACTAAAATTTCAAATCGATTTCCTTAAATGCCATAAGAATAGTATTCGAAAATCTTTTGTCGAGTTTTTTCTTTTCTAATAATTTTTCTTTTCAAGGCGATAATGTCACTACGACACAAGGAGTTACTGGAAGACAAACAGAATGCGAAGACTTTAGTGAGAAGTGTCGTATCCTACACTCACTTTCTACCCCACGCGGGCTATATAATCTGTGACATACAATCTCCTTTTATACTGTAGCTGACTTTGGTTTGGCTAACAGATCGCGCCTTCATCAGGTTATTGGATTTTCGAACTCAACCCCTTATTTCGTCCACGAGTTAGACCGTTCTAGTTCCACATGCCATGCCTCTTCGGGATGCCTTAGTATCAGTTATCTGCCTTTAACTCAACTCTCCAAATTTTTGTTCAAACTCTTCTGTAGCGAGGTATTGAACACACAACTCTTTGGGCCAAGTTACTGGATTCAATCAAAGATTTTATCCACTCTACCCGGTGGACTAAATAAAGCCTTCCGTTCGAAATTCCAATCAACTGAAAAAGTACGAAGCGTACAACGGCCGAAACGTCGTGAATGTCGCCTTTATCAATGTCTGAATAATTTTACTGTGAAAAGTTATTGCAAGAATATATATATATATATATAGTTGAAGACTATTAGAGACAGAATTTCTTGACATTTTTCCTGAATTTTTAAAGTAAGGAATTATCTGAATTTTTAAAGTAAAGAATTATCACTATTTTTATTATTATTATTATTTCAGCTTTAAGCAAGGCAACAAAGTCACTAATTGCTGGGGAGTACTAAATATGAAAGATATGAGAAAAAAAACGGTATTATGGCACAAGACCATTAAAAGAACAAGATAACGGTTGGCATTGCATTTACTACATATATATATATATATATATATATATATATATATATATATATATATATATAACTCAAGGGAGATGTGATTAAATATAATTTAATGTTTAAAAATATTCTGTATTATTGTTTAAGTAATAAGCATTATAACATTTTCGACAATATTCGCATTTTTACATATTTATGATTATTGCACCATTAGATTATCATTTTCGGAGTTATCGTTCACACTCCTTCACAAACGGAGCCGTGTCTGGGTATGACGATAAACTCCATCCGTTTCCTGGGTAAGATGATAAACTACGTCCAGCAGCAAGGCCTCTGATCAGGAGGTTTTGAGGAGCGTGGAAACACCTCTTAATTGCCAGAACCACTTTGACCCGGGGTGGTAGCACCTGTTAGGGTCCCAGCTATGGGAAAATAGTTAACACCAAAACTGTGGTAAAAAAAAAAACTACAAGTGTAAAAATAGGTTTTAATACCAGAAATACTTTGTAAAAAAGTTATTACCTGCAATAAATTTTTGAAGAAAAAAAACTTACCAGCAATACATTTTTGAAAAGGAAAAGATATTATTACCAGCAATAAAAATGCTGTCGACATTGCATAACCCATTGAGTTTGATATGCCGTAAACCAAACCAAACCAAACAAACGGGGCTTCAACAATGTGAATAATAATTGAAACTGGTGCAGGGAGCTTTTTCCCTCTAAACCAGCAAGATGTTATTAGCTTTGAATTGAGCTTCTGAAGCAAAGATGGCAACATACAATGAAATATGGTTGAATATATTGTGAGGAACAGACGATTTCGTATGTAACTGGATTGAACTATTAATTAAAGATTAAAATAGGAAAAAATTGGACTTCAACTCAGTATAAACAGTAAACTAAAAAAAAAACAGAATTTTATTACTTAGAAAAGATGTATCTCGTTCTGTCTTAGTTTGAAAAATTGATTAATGTATTTCGAATTCGTGTAAGATCTGGTCGAATTTTTGCATTGTGTTCAAAATGGTGCAACCATTCCTACCCGAAGACGCCAGTCTACAAGACCGGCTCGCTAATCCCTGTTGAACACACCTGCTCAGGTACATTTGTGTTTGTTCAACATCCACAAACCTCAAAGTCAATCGATTTCCTCATTCATCAATAACCTGAATATTTAAAATGAGGAATTATCACTATTTTTCATTATTTCACCCTTAAGCAAGGCAATAAAGTCACTAAGATGCTAGGCCTGGGGTAACTAAATGTGAAAGATATGAGAAAAATGAATTGGTATTGTGGCACAAGAACATTAAAAGAACAAGATAATGATTGGCATTGCATTTACATTTTTGAAGATCAATTATAACAGGAGAACAAGACCATATGTTGCAGCCATATTCTAAGCATGGACGATATCAATAAGTAAGATAAATTTGGATGTGGACATTGTCTAGCAATGTACACAACCAATTTACGTAGCAGCAGACCTATCAACTGATTCAATATATTTCCACTTTTCCACCGCCGTAAGGGTGCCTCTCTATTTGAGTTCCTTGACAAATTCAAAAGAAGAATCAGTAATATTATTGATCCTTAATTACAGTTTCTGAGAAAATGCGTGTTTTCTAGAGTGATGAACAGTCTGAACAAGGCCAGTATGCTTAAAACCTCGGTCACGATGATTTGTCATTTCGTGCACGGACAAACATCAACGGGTCCCAATCGCTCTGCCTACCTAATTTCGCTCACACGTATTTTTTCCAAAGGTGCCTCTCGCTGGGATCGCCACCTCGATAACAGAAAGTCATCTTCCTGAAAAATCGACCATGGTGAGATTCGAACCCGGGTCACATGGTCAGAAAGCGAACGGGTGTTTAAAACTCGAATTTAAAAGTTATTACATAACTTTTAAATTCGAGCTTGTAATGTTATTCGCAATGTTTCTCCGTAAACTTCAAGAGAAATTTTAAAGCTTTATCGAATGTTTTATTCAAATATACCTGCTTTTTTTTTCTCTCTCACATTTTAAACTGATCCCTTATTTCCATTAAAACATAATTCTTGTAACGTCGATGTAAGATGCTTGGGCGATTTGCCGACTTTGTGAGGAACTGCAACTATAGACGCTCCCCACTACGAAAAGGCAGATGAAAAGTCGAAACAAATTCGTAGCTTTGTGCTTTCCATCAATAGCTTTTCGTCAAAGCTACAGCAAGAACGATAACAAAGGATTGGTAACAAAGAACACAGTGGGCGAAAAAGCTAGAAAAAACGAGGAGAAAAGAACCAATGTTTTTGATGCTGAAATTCAATCAGAATTTTTGCTCCAGCAACGCGACAGGCGCCGATGTCAAATTGAGAATGAAACATTTTTACACATTGTTATTTTTATGTGGTAACATTAAATGCGGTTCCTACTATTGAAAAAAAAAATAGTGCCATTGAAAACGAAGAAATGAGCATAGGTTATTGTTATGGTCCAGGTCCTTGTGCCACGGTGATGGTCCAAGGTAGAAGCAATAAAGAAGAACTCGAACACGGATATGGAATAACACAGATATATTACAAACAGGAATATATACAGAGAAGTAGAAAGGGTTAGTACGAACAATCAAGTTTAGTAGGGAGAACAATGTAGTCTCGACCAGTATCACTATTCCAATGTCTTGCAGTAATTGTCTAAACGCGACTCCGTTTCGGACTGCCTCTGACTCGACTGACTGACTGACTCGCTCGCTCTGACAAAGTTCACTCCAGACTTCATACTGAACAGTATTTAGTCACCCCCTACACACAAGGGTATCATGTGGCACAAGGCCAGCTTAACGTGGCATCTCCCTGCCCGACGGCTGGGCCAAAAATATGCCCTTTGAACCTGTATAAATGGGTTCAGAGTCGGTTTACCTCCCCGAAACTGACTCCGCCCTTCGGCATAGCCTCGTTCGGGTACCTTCCCGCCCGAATGCAGAGAGTTCCACCGACCAGCCGGTCAGTCAGTCGCCCGACTTCGGACTGAACGGTATTTAGTCACCCCCCCCCCACGAGGGCATCATGTGGCACAAGGCCGGTTTAACGTGGGGTTTCCGAGCCCGTGGGCTCGGGCAAAAATATTCCCTTTGAACCCGTATAAACGGGTTCAGGGTCGGTCTACCTCCCCGAAAGAGACTCCGTCCTTCGGCGTAGCCTCCTTCGGGTTCCTCCCCGCCCGTAGGCTGAGCGTTCAACCGATCAAACAATCAGCCGGTCGCCCGACTTTGGATTGAACTCCCTTCTTCCTCTTGAGGGGCAGCATTTATTACGTATAGAATAGTCCATTATGTTATTATGGGTAAGGTCCCATAACACTTATATAAAACACTCGAACTATGAGTAAATTTACTCTCCAAGCGTTTGAAAGCCTTTAGCAATATCTGTCTATATTTCTGAGATGAGGTATTTTAATTATTAGGTTGGTTCAAAAATAATGACGTAATAATGTCGTTTTTTGACGTATTTTTTAACGTCAAAAAACGACATTATTACGTCATTATTTTTGAACCAACCTAATAGTTACCTTATTTACGTTGTTCGGACATTTGTCCTTATTATCGTTGTCATATTCACGACGTTTCAGCAGTTGGCCTTCATCAGGTGATTGGATTTTCGAACTCAACCCCTTATTTCGTTCACGAGTTAGACTGTTCTAGTTTCACATGCCACGCCTCTTCGGGATGCCTCAGTTTTCAGTTATCTGCCTTTAACTCAACTCTCCAAGTTTTTGTTCAAACTCTTCTGTAGCCAGGTATTGAACAGACAACACTTTGGGCCAAGTTACTGGATTCAATCAAAGCTTTTATCCACTCTACCTGGTAGACGAAATAAAGCCTTCCGTTCGAAATTCCAATCCACTGAAAAAGTACGAAGCGTACAACGGCCGAAACGTCGTGAATGTCGCCTTTATCAATGTCTGAATAATTTTACTGTGAAAAGTTATTGCAAGAATATATATATATATAGTTGAAGACTATTAGAGACAGAATTTCTTGACATTTTTTCTGAATTTTTAAAGTAAGGAATTATCTGAATTTTTAAAGTAAGGAATTATCACTATTTTATTATTATTATTATTATTATTATTATTATTATTTCAGCTTTAAGCAAGGGAACAAAGTCACTAAGTTGTTGGGGAGTACTAAATGTGAAAGATATGAGAAAAAAAACGGTATTATCGCACAAGAGCAATAAAAGAATAAGATAACGGTTGGCAGTGCATTTACATTTTTGAAGATCAAAATTAACAGCAGCACAAGACAATATGTTGCTGTCATATTCTAAGCATGGACGAATGGTAGACTTTTTAATAAGTAAGATAGATTTGGGTGTGAAACATTGTCTAGCATGGCAAACACAACCAATTTACCTAGCTACAGACCTGTCAATTGATTCGATATATTTCCACTTTCCCACGGCAAAGAGGGTGCCTCTCTATTTACCTTGAGTTCCTTGATAAAATCTAAAGAAGAATCCACAATATTATTGACCCTGATCTGGCGGCTCGGCTTCAGTTAAATTCCCACTGCTGTAAGGTTGTTTTTCTGTGTCTTTTCTGTGTCTTTTCTGTGTCTACAGGAGAGCTGGGTCGATTTAGCCGTAAATTCTATGCTAGCAATTTGTGTCCTCGCAATTCTCGCTTGTGGAACTCCCTTTCGGCTCCATTTTTTACAGGTAACTTCAATCTGCAAATATTTAAATGCAATGTCAATTGCCGCGCTCATTATTAATGTTTCTGTTCCTAATTCTTCCACACACTGCAACCATTTGTGACTTAGTAACTTTACTGTCTTGAGTGTTGTTATATGCCGTATCTATGGGTACTAATGGGTATGTCCCAATCCTCATAAATACGGTGGACACTATTATAAATGTTGGTGTATGTGTGTGTGTGGGGTTATATGCAATCTAAGTCGTCCACCACGAGCAATGGTTTACCTACTTCACGCCGCTGGTGAGTATTATAGTTTACCATTTCATTTCCAACCTCCATTTTGGCTATTCCTCATTCAGTAACCCTTTCTAGGTTACAACACTTTGGCGATGAGGATGAGATATTGACTCTGTGCATAGTAAATCTAAAAGGGTGGGTGTTATATACCGTACCTATGAACACTGATGGGTAGGTCCCGATCCTCATAAATACGGTGGACGCTATTGTAAGTGGAGGTAATGCTGTCTAAGTAGTCCACCCTTAGCAGTGGTTTACCTACTTCACGCCGCTGGCGAGTATTGTATTTGGTTAATGTTATAAAGATTACCATTTCATTTACAACCTCCGTTTTGGTTATTCCTCATTCAGTAAATCTCTCTAGGTTACAAACACATATGGGGATACCAATTAAAAAAGAAAGCTTCATGTTGGCGGAAGACGTTAGCCCGAGAAATTTAGACTGGGAGGGAAAGGGAATGCAAAGATTTTAAACCATCGTTGTACTCTTCGGCCTTCTTTAAGTGACTCTTGACTCAATCGTTAGTTATTTCGAATTTGGGGAGGGAAACGTTTATTCACTGCATAATATTAAATTATTTTTGTTTAGTTTTCATGCATAGGAAATATCTCCTATCAGTTAATACTCATCAATATCACCAGATAGATAGATAGATAGATAGATAGATAGATAGATAGATAGATAGATAGATAGATAGGGACAGATGTAGAATGAGATAAGTATTAAAAGATTGAAGTTTAGTGTTGGTCAAAGAACTGTTCGGATTAATATCCTCTTGTTATAATTACAAGTTTATGATTCTTCAGTATTCTTCCGATTATAGTTACAGGATTTCTTGAGTTTCGTCATGGATTCGGCATAAGAAAAAATATATATATATATATATATTATATATTTCTGCATAGAAGACGACCTTTAAATCACCAACTCTTAAAAATTAGCTATTGTTATATACTACAATTCTAAAAAAGAAACCTTAAATTCTGATTAATGTAATAAAACCATTTCTACCTTATATATTACTGGCCTAACTTCATAATAAATTTCCTATTCGAAGAATTATTCCATATCAATGTAATCAACTTGTATCCATGCAAGCTCAGCTGAGAAAATGTAAACATAATTATGATTGCCTTCACAGCAACCTTTATCTTTTGCTAAATTTTCAATAATAATCATGGTAGTATTAATTACAGAAGTAGTAACATAATATTCAGTTCTCCTTAAAAATCATTATCATTTTGGTGTTAAATAATAAGAATTTAGAATTACATACAACCTTTATTTTTCAAATAAAAATCCTTTTACGGGTGAAATGTACTATTATCGTACTGTTATTTAGCGGTAATTCGCGATTTTCGATGAAGTATAAGTAAATGGCAATTAGTGCACCAGGATGTTTGTAACTGTTTAGATATAAAAAAAATGTTATTATTTAAAATAATAATAATCAGTGTTCGTAAGAGATCACGTCATAAAAAAATAAACCTTTAAGGGATGTGTGTAGGAAAAAAATATTGAATCGGTTTGGTTATTTCATTTATTTTGAATTTCTAAAGATACAGTAAGTAACAACATTTCCAATAACATCATCTTCCTATAATCAATAAACAGTCGTCTTATACTGCAGGTATAGGATAAATTCATGAAAATTTGCCATATTTTTTTTTTTTACCTCGCCTTATACGCGGAAATATACGATAGTCAAACTGCTAAAAATAACTAGAAGTTTTGCCAGGATATATTATTGGTGGAGAAAATCGGTGGACAGTCAGTTGCGTCCTGGATATTTGCGTCCCTAGACAAATACGTCCCTGGATAATTGGATAGCTCTGATAATTTTTTGAAGTTACCATACTTTTTTTTTCTCAAGTGTTCCAAACCAAATTTTAATAATTCTAAACAAGCAAAAAGGCAGTCAACATAAATTTTGAAAGAAAAAAAAAACACATTTTTTTAAAAGAGTTGTTTAATATAGAATTTTTCACACGAATACATTTAATTACTCTAAAGAAGCAGAACGTTTGTTACCATAAATAAAAAAAGAGGGAGAATTTTCTTTTTTAAAGCAAGAGAAAATTAAGCTAGCAGTTTTAGTTCACCCCAGCAGTGCGTACCACAAACATCTTATAGATTCTGGATTTTACTTGTTATATTTTGATTTGGAACCTATGGCTAAGTTCCGAAAATCAAACACTGGTGGAAAAATATGTTTGGACGAGGAAAATTACAGCCACCACTATCATAAGGAAAACAAAATCATACTGGTGATATGTACAACGATCTTGCATCGCTGTTAATTTGTCATTGCGTTTTAAACAAAAATAAACTTTATTTTTTTTTTATATTATTCCTTTTTAAAATTTTATGATCATTACCTATGCTTTTTCAAAATTTATTGCAATTGCCTTAAAAAGCTTCAAAAAATTATCAGAGGTACGCAATTATCTAGGGACGCATTTGTCTCGGGACGCAATCGTCTGGTACGCAACTGTCCAGTAGGCAGCTGTTCTAGAATAGAGAAAATCAAATATGGAAATATAGATATGAATAAATTAAAGGAAATAGCGACATCCGATAAGTAGAGATTGAAATAAGTATAAAGTTGCTGATATCATGACACCCCAAGCAAGGTGACAATGCTACTAGGACGCAAGAGATTACAAGGAGTGAAAGAAAATGAGAGGAATATAGTGGGGTGAGATTGAAGAGAAGGGGTAGTAATGGAACAGGAATTAATGAAGACAGATAATGAGGATTGACATTGAATTAAAAATTTTGAAGATTTTAATTGTCAGGGAAGCAAGAAACCTGAAGGGACTTCTAAAGGTGCGAGAAAAGATACGGCTAGAATAAAAGAGGCGGTTGCATCTAGCGATTTCAACAGTAAAACGATGAGACCTAATTGCCAATCTAGTAGCACGCTAAAATGTACGCAAGCTTGGTACCAATAAAGAAAGCTCCTCAGAACACTAATCAGGAAAAATATTTGCAGAAAAGACTAAAGGAAGCCACATCATATCGGTGAGAAAGTGACTGAAGCCGAGATGCCAGGTCAGGATCGATTACATTGCAGACCCTTCCTTGAATGTTGTCTTAATGAATTATTCCATTTTGATCGAGTGGAAAGAGAAGTTACTACTTTGTTTCAGTAAGTAAATGAAAGAGAGAAGGGAATATAGAATTGTTTAAGATCTCCTGTCTATCTCTCATAAAATAATGGACTCTTACGTTTTAATTACATGGTGAGGGAAGAAAAGATGTTAATTATTTTCAAAGAGAAAATGAATGAAAGAAAGAAAGAACGAAAGAAAGAAAGAAAAAACGAAAGAATTGTATAACGTCTCTCGACAGTCCCTCATAAAGAATGGACTCTTTCGTCTTCATCGCGCGGTAAGAGAAGAAAAGACACTACTTAGGTACAATTAGAAAATGAAAGCGAAAGAAAAAAGGAAGGAAGTGAAGAAAGAAAGAAAGAAAGAAAGAAAGAAAGAAAGAAAAAAGAAAGAAAGAATTGTTTAAGATCTCTTGTCAATCTCTCATAAATAATAAAGAAAGACATAATTGTTTAACATCTCTTACTAAAACCTCATAAATAATGGGCTCTTCTGTTTTGATTGAGAAAGAAAAAAGACAATGCAATACTTTAAATGAGAAAAGAAAAAAAGAAAGAAAAAAGAAAGAAAGAAAAAAGAAAGAAAGAAAAAAGAAAGAAAGAAAGAAAGAAAGACAGACAGACAGACAGAATTGTTTAACATCTCTTGTCAATACCTCATAAATAATGAACTATTCCGTTAGAATTGCGTAGAAAAAGGAAAGACATACACTACTTGTTTTTAGTGATAAAATGAATGAATGAATGAAAGAAAGAAAGAAAGAAAGAAAGAAAGAAAGAAAGAAAGAAAGAAAGAAGAGGAGATAGAATTGTTTAAATTTCTTTTGTCAATACCTCATAAATAATGGACTATTCCATTTTGATCGCGTGGAAAGAGGAGGAAAGACACTACTTAATGTCCGTGAGAAAAGAAATGAAATAAAGAAAGGAAGATAGAAGTGTTTTATGGCTGTTTCAGTGAAATGGAAAAATTTCTTAATTTCAAATCTTTTCATTTGTACCCACTTCTTAAAATAACGACAAGCATTCATATTTATGATTGTCATTGCAATATTTTATTCACGTTATTAACCTCAAATATTTAACGATACGAGACGGGAATTCCACGTATATGGTATTGTCGTAGAACATGCCATGAGCTTATTCACTCAAAACTTAAGAATTAAGATTCATCAGAAAATTCAAATTGGAAAAACCTTGAAATTTTCTCGGGTTAAATCTAGTGAACTATACATTTGGAGAGTGAAAATTTAATTAAAATATGTTTGGAAACATTCAAGCTTTCATTCTAAATAAAAAGAATACAAACGAAGTCAAATTATCAGATATTATTGAAAAAGAAAATGTTAAGTTAAAGAGCATATGGACTTTTTTTTTACTTTACATTAGTCGTAATAATGCATTCATGCATCTGACTATATTTATGAGATGAGACATTATGTACACTATTTCCATTATTCGGACTATTGCCATATTGAATTTACTCCCTTGTTTGGGGTGAAATGATTTGTCAATCATTACGTTTTGACAAACATTCCATTTATACGTTTAAACTAATTTCTAAACCATCTTATTGCAACCCTATGAGATAAATAAAAAAAAATGAAACATTGTATCTCAAACATTCGAACAGATTCTTGGAAGTTTAATTCATTAGTTATGCCGAGTGTAGCAGTAAAATTGCCCAAATCGCATAAAAGCAGAATTGTCAATTTGTTAGATTAAGCTTTGAACCGTTGTATCTTAGAAATGATTAAATATATCTTACTGGCATTCTCCGAGATTTTATAAAACGATTGGATTCTACTTTGAGCAATAAGAATGTATAATTAATCTCCAAGGTTAACAGAAGAATCGTGATGAAGTCGATCATAGACGAAAATAACATGTTCACCATTAATTAATTATAGCTAAGGATCAGAAGCTCATGAAGGATTGAAATAAAGTTCATATATATATATATATATATATATATATATATATATATATATATATATATGTATTCATATATATATATATATATATATATATATATATATATATATATATAGTGTGTGCATTTAGGCAGCATTTTTTCATTCATACACGTTTCATTAAATAATATAGACAAGTGTTGTCAATTTATTTTATGAAAATTCTTTTCATAACGTCTGATAAGCTTAATAACATTATCATTAAACGAAGAAACAAAATCCAAATATTGATACATATTTTTCTAATCCAATCTAAGCTTTCGGCTTACTTAAGCCATTATCAAAGATGACAATTACAGTACAATATATTAAGCAATACACGGACAAGAAAGTGATGATTGTCTATTTCTGCTTACATGGATGATTTCCAAGCAATGACAAACTCGTGCATATAAGATGTTGGAAGCGAAAATTGCACCGGAGCTCATGACGTTACACATCACCACGCGAGAGTGAATTCGAGAAGTATTAAGTATGGGATGCCGTTGATATAAACCAATGGCTTCTGTTATAAATTATAGACATTTAAGAATATTTGTGGCTCTTTCATAGTTTATTTTGTTCAGGTTAGGTTTTAACTATTTTATGTATATAGCTTCAAGAATTTTTAGTTTTTGTTTATTGTTTTCATGTTAATGTATAGTTGTGTATATATATATATATATATATATATATATATATATATATATATATATATATATATATATGATATTCCAGGATCATTTTTCAACTTATTCAAAATGATCATCATTTTCTCAAACCTTCTAACTTCCTGTCTTGGAATATCAAGGTGCTTCATACGTTTCACGAACGATTTCATTTTCAAGGCTTTTTTTAAACTGCTATTTGGACTGTCGTAGCTGAAACTCCTCTTTCCCGTGCCAAGTGTCTTATGGATTGAGTTGGATCTTTTCTAATTGATCTCTTTAGCATTAAGTTGAAATGATGATTCCTCTTCATGTTGCGATCTCCTGATCCAGTTTTCCTCTCTACTATTCCTCCTTTTTAACTCTCCGCTCTCTTGATGGTTCTTGTATGTAATTAGGTCTAAATTGAAATGATGATCCCTCTTAACTTTGTGATATTCTGATCGGCTTTTTCTCTCTACTGTTCCCTCCATTTTAAACTTATTCACCGTTCTCATGATGGTTCTTGAACGGACTTTGAAGATGAACTCCAGAGTATGAATGTTGGTAACATTACTGAAGGCCTGAATGATCTTTTTTTAACTCACCGTTGCTTAGTCGCGAAGATAGTGAGGCTGACACAAAACGATTTTAACCTGTTCTCTTTATAGCTGAATAACACAAAGGGTTTTCACTGATTCTTACGACAAATGGTGTCAAGATGGCTAAACTTCTTAACTGAAAACCCCGAAAAAAGAAACTCAATTACTTTAGTGTGTTTTTTTTTATTTATTTTTTTATTTTTAAACATTTTGAGGGATGGCAAATAATGCTGTACACGATTTGGACAATTTTGCTGCTACACCTGGCAGAACTCATTTGAAGAAAGTTTACATGCTCGAAAGGAATTTATGAGAAGAGAAGCACTTCATAGAACTTCTTAAGAAAAAAAAAATGCAAGCAATTTCGATCTGCATTCCAGGTCTAACTCTAGTAAGAAAATATTTATTACCTTGAGATTCGGGAAGGAAGACGCTATTGTTTGGTCTTCGCTTTCAGTGCGGTCGGTTGCCTAAAAAAGAGAACGAATAAAAAATATTATGGGATGTTCATACAAAAATATTATTGTGATGTTCATACAAAAATATTATGGGATGTTCATTTTTATAGAACAAAAAAGCAAATAAAATGATTAAAAAGAGACGGCAATGGAAATCCTATTATGTAACAATACAGATACATTTATTTATTACATATTTCCTTCTATATATTGATTATTAGTTATTTCGGTTCGTTTCTATATATTTATTTCTAAACCCAAACACTTCATATTAAACAAAGGCATGATATTTCATTAATATTCCTTCTAGTGCCAATAAATGGACGCCCCTATAGAAAATCCATTTTGTTATTTTTACCAAGACAAGTGAGTAATAGAATTCGTTTATTAATAGAGGATATTAATACAGCTTTACATATATAGATTATACAAGTCAAAATATGTTTTAGTACTTTGCTGGGTAAAATTTGGGTGTATAATTTCCAATTCTTCCATTGGCCTAGTCAGAGTCTGACCGTAACCCAATTGAAAACCTTTGGGCGATAATGGATAAGCGTTCCTGTAATAGGAAAGTTAACACAGAAGATGAGCTTTTTCGTGAATTAAAGAAATGCTGTAACAATTTGACGAAGGACGTTGACTTACTAAAGATTTAGTCTATAACATGACACGAAGAATTAAGGACGTTATTAAAACAAAAGTT
>OZ010610.1:42036798-42044298 GCA_963932145.1 Acanthosepion lycidas
AGGTTTACAGCTAAAATTTAACTTCTATTAGTCACTATACAATTATGATTAAAAAAAAGATAGAGGCAGGCGCCATGTTGCTTCATTTCTTCAATTATGGAAGCGTTAACCTTATTCTGAGCTATTTGCTATCAGTGCGCAAGCGCACACATTCTACGTTTAAATTGTTTTCTTGGATCATACGATTGTCTTTAAAATGATGTCTGAATAATAAACTTCTCCGTTTTAAAAGGAAAGCATTAAGAATCAATCAATGTTTGCTTTTAAAATCCTAGGACATTCTACAGATTCGTGATGGGCTTTGTAGAGTCATTTTTTTTATTTAAGCAGTTTTGTTGTTAATAATAGAATTCAAAATATTAGCTGTACATCACGTGGCCCTGATTTTATCCAATAAAAGAATAATATGAAAGATAGGAACAATATCTTATATTATTAGAGATCAAGAAAATTATCTTTGGTTTTATTGCTGAAGTGAGAGTCAAAGAAAAATCTCGTAGACATTATAAAAAGATTTACTACATTTTTTTTTAAATCATGTTTTCGTTTCACTGGAAATTTCCTTTAAAATTTCATGTTCCTATTGGAATATTCGGATGAATCTTCATTAATTATGTAGATATTTTTGGCATGTTTTTTTTTTGTTTTAATTTCCTAAAATAAATAGTATTCAGCTTTAATCTGTTCTGAGCACTCTTTTAAATTAAATGCTACCGGTAGTGAAATTATACATCATTTGTTCTCATCTTACTTTACACACATACACACACACACACACACACACACATTTATATAATTTTTTTTCTAATTTTTTCTAAGCTCTATACTAAATATTAAATCTGTTACGAAAAAAGAACTAAACAAAATGAACACAAAACGATCACCTTTAAAAAAAGAACTTGTAACTGGAAAAACCGAATGAAAAAAAAATGTTAACAACAAATACTTTTTCACATCCAACCCAGTTCTGCGGAATCAGAATAAACGTTGAGTTTAAGCAAGCGAATGAGCCAATTAATATTTCCCACTTGTGACGAATGCAGCTATCGATTTTTTTTGCATGCTAGCATGGTAGTTAACATTCGTGTCAGTCAGCTGTTGGCTCTCACACTGGCCAGTAGAATTTTTCTGCCTATTCGTGGCAACCAGCTATAGACTCTCACTCTGACCAGTAGAAGATGGCCGCAAACTACATCAAAACTACCGCAGAAGCCTGAAAAAATCGATTATTTCCACTATCGATGGGAGTTGGGGAATGCAAAGTCGATCTTGGCCTTCCCGCTAACTTGGAGCATATGCATGTAAATTTTGGTGCAAATCCGTCGAAAATTTCGGCTGTGCATTTGTTATACACATACACACATCCTGTTTTTATATATATATATATATATATATATATATATATATATATATATATATATATATGATATGGTATATCTACATATGTAACTTATGAAGCTATATACATAAATATGGATATGTAAAATTTCTCAGAATTAACCTGTAGAAAAAGACTATATGGATAAAGTCAAAAAGACAATAGGAAAACTGTAGTTTTAGCCGGCGTGTTTCGTCCAATGTGGACTTTCTCAAGGCAAAAAACGAAATGAAGATATTGAAATAAAATATCTATAAACGACAAACAAAATTTCGTTAGCAACAAGAAGAATTTAGAAACGCTATTGTATATTCATATGTTCAATTATTGATTGAATAAGCTCATGATGAGTTATACGACAGTAAAATATCCGTAGATATTCCCTTATTGTATCGTTAAATATTTGAGCAAATTTTTTTTTTTTTGCAAAATATCACAATTAATAATGATAAATATTTGAGAAAGATTTGCGTTCATAAGGCACTATTCAACTCTGCCTACTCCTCGACGCACTCAGTTGCCGAATTGGTTAAAATACATCGAATGAAACGACGTTTCTCCAGGCAAATTTAGATGCAAGTTCGATTCCTAACGGAGAGCGTATTTTTAATCATATTTCTCGAATATTCAGACCTTTAGACGAAAATTAATAAATAAATAAACGCCGCGTCTACTCAAATATGCGTGTCCACTAATTAATTTTACAAATATTTATTTGTCTGTATATATATACTAACATTAATTCGTAACTTAAATAAGTTATACTAACGTTTTCTTAACAACCAAATGGACATGAAACATGATTAAACAATGAAAATTAAATACAAAAGTAAAAAAAAAAAAGAATATTAATTCTTTTTAATCCATATCTCAGTCTCAGATGAGACGCTTTAATAAAAATGAAATACGTTTACACTGTTTACATTATTCAGACTATTCTCCTCATCTTTGTCGCCATATTTATTACAACGTTTCGGCTGTTGTACGCTCCGGCCTTCTTCAGGTGGTTGGAATGTCGAACTGAACCCTTTATTTCGCTCACTGGGGTAGACTGTTCTAGTTCCGCGTGCCATGTTTTAATGGATGTCAGTTATCAGTTATGTCCTGTTAATTCCCCTCTCCAAGTTCTCCACTGCTTTAACTGGGTATTGAACTCACACTGTCTGTGTCTTGAAATTGGATCTATCGAACGCCTTTTACCCACCGTGCCATGTGTCCTCAAGGACACACACATGGCACAGTGGATAAAGGCATTAGACATGGTACGTGGAACTAGAACAGCCTACCCCAGCGAAGGAAATAAAGGGTTATTCCAAGCACCCGAAGAAAGCCGGAGCATACATCGGCCGAAACGTTGTAATAAATATGGCGACAAAGATGAGGTCAATAGCCCGAAAAATGTAAATAGTGTACATAATTCCTCATCTCAGAAATATAAACAGATACTCAAATATTGATTGTTAAAATTTTTGTATTATTCTTTCGGATTCCAGCGGTATTTGATCTTTATTTGATCCCAAATAATAGCGGCACTTGAAAAAAAATAGGCCAGGCATTCTGTAAAATTCACAAAAATAATGGGTATTCCCTAAAAATAACATTTAAGTAATAAAATAAAGTTTGATTAACAAGATCATAAAAATGAATGCTGGTCGTTATGAAGGAAGTAAGAGGGTACAAATGAAAAGATTTGAAATTAACATATTTTCCTTTTCACTAAAACGGAAGATAAAAATTTTTAACCTTCCCTTCTTTCTTTCATTTTCTCATTGAACTCAGTTTAGGCGTTAACTATTTGGCTATTGCTGTGACCTTAACAGGTGCGACGACCCGGGTCTGGGTGAATCTGGGAGCACCAGCAATTAAGAGATGGTACCACGCTTCTAAAAACCTCCTGATCAGAGGCCCTGCTGTTGGACTTAGTTTATAGTCTTACCCAGGACGCGGATGCAGTTTATCGTCATACCCAGGACGGGAACTGCTATTGGAACTCGTCTCTCCGATTAACAATTCCGAGCCCTTATTCATTACATCATCCACATATCCAAATTTACAGCATCTTGTATTGTCAAACGTTCACACCTTCTAGTTACTGATCAGACTCGATTCTGTAATCTTGGGGGAACCGGTGTTTCAACGTGATATGGCCGTAAGCCATTTTGCTGAAGATAGAGAGAGAGAGGACAATAAACGAACAAAAGTATTTCTGTTATTAAGACCTATTTTTACACTTTTATAGTGTTTTGACCCCAGTTCGGAGTTAACTATTTGACCATAGCTAAGACCCCTCTAACAGGTGCGACCACCCGGGTTAGGGTGAACCTGGTAATACCAGCAGTTAAGAGATGGTACCACGCCCCTCAAAATCTCCTGATCAGAGGCCTTGCTGTCGGACGTGGTTTATCGTCTTACCCAGTACGTTGATACAGTTCATCATAATATCCAGGACGGTTTGTCCTAATGTACCTAAAAATTTCTGTGCCACATTTTTCGTCTTCTGTTAAAATATTTCTCAGAAATTCTTTATCTTTTCATATCTCCAATCCGAGCACGGATCTATAGTTGTTTTTTTCTTGTCGACAGCCATTCATTCTGTCTTTTTGACAATTAATATTTAGTCTTTTATCTTCGTTTTCCTTTCTATCTATCTATAAACGTCTTCGTTCTATTTGACATGAGGTCATCCGATGTTAAGCTTAAAAGTCTCTAAGCGCTTTCTGTTTTTAAGATCTGCATAAGTAACCAACGGAGAAAGTAAACGTGATCTGTGTACAAGATTGCCACCAACGACTTCACAGCAAGCCTTGCTGTTTAAAGTCGATATGTTATTAAATATGTATCCATTTTTAGATCTTATTTAAAGAAATAAGACGATTGCAATATTTTTAAGTTGTTTATTTGCATCGAAGTCTTATAATAGCTGCTTAGAAGGTGGCAGGAACAAGGTAAGAATGGTGGAGTGTTTTTTTAAAGTTATGTTTTCTAAAAATATCTAAAAACAGGGTAAATAAGCGATTGCAAGGTAGAATATTGCTAAATGTTCGTCGTGAAAGAAATATCTTCCGTTTCGCTTGAAATAACATTCTTACGCTCGATCGCTCACTAAATGTCAACGTTCTTTCCTTTTTCAATCTATTACTCGGAAGATACATATGTTTCCGACGCCATCTTTTGTGCGTGGATTTTAAAGGACCGTTCTGAGAAATATAATAATTTTAGTTTTATTTTATGCTTCAGACTTCATCTCTTCTCTCTTACCAATGGGTTAAATAACAGGACAGTCAGTGTTCCGTAGCCTTGGTCGGCAACCATTCTAGAAATAGGTAAAAATCACTCATCTCCCAGAAAGATTGGGCCACTCGTGGGGATGCATCGGGCCATAAAAGAGCACAATGAATTAGAATTTTAATACGAGAAAAGGGACCCCCCCCGCAAAAAACAAAACAAACAAACAGTAGAATCAATAAATCCTTTGCTAATGATACAAACTGGAAGTGTGTGTGGTCTAATGGATTGTGATTCAGAATGTAAAATCAGAGATTGAAGTTTGAATTCCAACCGAGCACCTTAAATTCACTTACGCGCAAATACCCCTGAGAAAGGTATTAATCCATCACCGCTCCCCAACCTATGGGTTAAATAACATGATAGATTAGGTTCTGTAGCCTTGTTCGGCAACCATTCTCCCGGCAAGCCTGGGCCACTCGTGGCTATGACTCGGCCCATGAAATCACACAGTGCGTGAAATTCTTCAGACGCGAAAAGTTAAGTCTTGTTATCCTAAAATGCTACCCTTTACTGTGAGACACACCCTTTGCTGTAGTCATGCCATGAAAAACTCAGTATGTCATTGGTTATCTTTTTATTTTCCAAAAATTGTAGCTTGCCCTGAAAAATAATAAGTATCCATTCAAAAGACCGTCTTCTGAGTTGGTACTTGCACACTTGACCAATGTTTACCTTTCTGATTCTCTTGTATATTTGACTGGATATCAACTTTTTGACTCACAGATAAACCTGATGTGTATTGAGATTTCATTCAGATACCTGAAGATAAGACACAGTGAAAACGATAAGATGAGGATAAAAGTCGTCATGAAAATTATGTCGTCGGCTTTACCCAGTATCCAAGAATTTAATCTCTTCTGTGATGACCACTCCTTTTATCATGGTGCTGTTCGTGATGAACTAGACTAATTATTGCATGGAAGAGTCGATGGCATTGACGGAATGGTAACTGAGTGTATAGTAATGTTATTGGGTGAAGAGAATGATTTTATCGAACCTTTCTCTTGATGTTTGTCTTCTGTTTCTTTCATGGCTTCCAAATATTTGGTTTCGATGGTGACGGAACACCGATACTTGGTACGGGCCAGATCTTGTGTTTCAAAACGATTTAGGCTCAAATCCAGCGGCTATCAGTACTTTTTTGAGTTGGTCTTTTCATCTTCGAAGAGGGCAAGCTCACGATCTTTTCCCTGAAGTGAGCTCACTAAATAATACGTAGACTTCTTGATAAATGTCCTGATCATAGAAGACGGTGTTTCATGATCATCGATTTGACTATTGGCTCTTTCCAGGACATTGGCGTTGGTCACATAGTATTGTATTGTCATATAGTTGGTCACATAGTATTGTATTTTATTATAGTTGATCATATAGTATTGTAGTTTCATATAGTTGGTCAGATAGTATTGTATTGTCATATAGTTTGTCATATACTATTGTATTGTTATGTAGTTGGTCACATAGTATTGTATTGTCATATATTTGGTCACATAGTATTGTATTGTATATAGTCGGTCATATAGTATTGTATTGTCATATAGTTGGTCATATAGTATTGCATTGCCATATAGTTGGTCACATAGAATTGCATTTTCATATAGTTTGTCACATAGTATTGTATTATCATATAGTTGGTGATATAGTATTGTATTGTCATATAGATGGTCACAGAGTATTGTATTATCATACAGTTGGTGATATAGTATTGTATTGTCATATAGATGGTCACATAGTATTGTATTGTCATATAGTTGGTCACATAGTATTGTATTGTCATATAGTTGGTCACATAGTAATGTATTGTCATATAGTTGGTCGCATAGTATTGTATTGTCATATAGTTGGTCACATAGTATTGTATTGTCATATAGTTGGTCACATAGTATTGTATTGTCATATAGTTGGTCGCATAGTATTGTATTGTCATATAGTTGGTCACATAGTATTGTATTGTCATATAGTTGGTCGCATAGTATTGTATTGTCATATAGTTGGTCGCATAGTATTGTATTGTCATATAGTTGGTCACATAGTATTGTATTGTCATATAGTTGGTCGCATAGTATTGTATTAGCATATAGTTGGTATTGTATTGTCATATAGATGGTCATTATGTATTGTATTGTCATGTTGTTGGTCATATATATTAGGTTGGTGCAAAAACAATGTCGTTTTCTCACATATGTTACTATGTGAGCAAACGACATTATTTTTGCACCAACCTAATAGTATCGTAAATGAAGTCAACCGTAGATATTCAAACAGAATTTACAAAGTAATATTATAAACGACTATTAATCCATTGAAATGCTTCCAGATTTATGAATAGCCTTCATATTGTAAAGTTCTTAATGAAAGCAAGGCAAATAAAATACTGTCGACAGAGTAATTGTACCGGTTATTCCCAGTATGGAAGTATGAAATACGACCCTGGAAACTGAACTTATTCGTAAGATTCAGGCGGACATTGGCTGATTTGTTATTGATTGTGAAAGAGAAGAAACAGCCGAGTTGGTTTCAAGACGGGCTTTCTTCTGCAAAGAAGAAATAACCAACGGAGCGAATATTCTTTTGGTAGGGATGATGTGTTGATAACATTTTCACTTATCTGACTTCGCGCAAGCACGGCTTTTCAATCATTTCTTATCGAATTTTTTGCTTGAATTACGAGCATCTTTGTCAGCCGAGCCAATGCGTTGATATCATCCGCATTTATAATTCAGTCGGATGATATAAACTTGCTAATTTTGGATGTATATATTATTATATGCATACAACCCCGAAGAAGGGAAAATGAATTCAAGTGTTTCCAGACACACACACACACACACACA
>OZ010610.1:42049298-42144298 GCA_963932145.1 Acanthosepion lycidas
GACTGAAACGTTGTAAATATGCCAATGAAAATGAGGATAAAAGTCCAAATAATGTAAACAATTCAGGTAATAGATAGATAGTTAGATAGATAGATATGAACATATTCAGATAGATAGATAGATAGATAGATAGATAGATAGATAGATAGATAGATAGACATAATACTTCTACAGATGGATAGATAGACAGATATAAGAGACTACTTCATATATATATAGATAGAGATGAACCTCGAGGCGGTATAAAGGTTAGCAAGCTTGTGTCGCTAGAACAATTACAACGGAGTAGTGAGTTCTACTCTCACTGGGTGCCCGGTACTTTTCGGCCTTGTGCTATATCTAAACTACACTTGAAAATCATTATATGTAGATAGAGAGATAAAAGACTGCTACAGGTGGATAGACAGCGATAAAAGATTACTAGAGATACATACATCCATACATACATACATACATACGTACAAATGAACAACCTGAGACAGACATATATAGACGGGTATATATTAAGAGGCTGAGATAGATAGATAGATAGATAGATAGATAGATATGAAGAAACTGAGATAGATAGATAGATAGATAGATAGATAGATAGATATGAAGAAACTGAGATAGATAGATAGATAGATAGATAGATATGAAGAAACTGAGATAGATAGATAGATAGATAGATAGATAGATAGATATGAAGAAACTGAGATAGATAGATAGATAGATAGATAGATAGATAGATATGAACAAACTGTGATGGATAGATAGATAGATATGAACAAGCTGTGATAGATAGATAGATAGATAGATAGATAGATAGATATGAACAATCTGTGATAGATAGATAGATAGATAGATAGATAGATAGATAGATAGATAGATAGATATGAATAAGCTGTGATAGATAGATAGATAGATAGATAGATAGATAGATAGATAGATAGATAGATAGATAATGACCACTACAATAGACAGCAATATTGAGTGCCGTAAATTAAATCAGCCGGTGTGCGTTGCCGCTCTAAATAATATATATAATTGTTAGACATTAACACATTCAGATAGATAGATAGATAGATAGATAGATAGATAGATAGATAGATAGATAGATAGATAGACAGAAAGATAGATAGATATGGAGAGACTGAAGTATATATTTATATAGTGAAATATAACGATTCATTGACTCACATATATTATGGGTTAGATTGAAAGAAGCGGATAGAAACAGGCTGAATTATCAATTGATGCCTTTACTCTTGCTATGTTCAAATAAATATAAGGAGTTATATTTGTAGGCCAGTCTTTCTTACATTCGAACGTGGCCATGTGTTTGCTTCGTTCAACATATAAATTAGAGATTATCAAAGGCCTGCGAGAAACACACATCTCTAAGTTCAGCGTATCTCATCCATTCCAACATTGGCAAAATTGATTTAAGCATCTTTCTCATGTTATTAGCCGACATCGAAAACATTGCTTTATCCTCGAAGACATATTATTTATTACCTTTCAGGTCTGAATATTGTTATTGTTGATCACTGAGGTCAAAAAAGTAGATCCGACAATTCCTATTGAGTGATAGGTATCAATCTTCTATTAGCCTTTGTCTTTGACTTTTTGTCTGATATTATAGGAGCATGATATGATTTATCAGCGAATGTTACAATATATTCGATTTTATGAAAAGAAAATAGAGTATAACATTTCTCTCTCACTCTCTCCCTGTCTCTTCTCTCTCTCTCTCTCTCTCTCTCTCTCTCTCTCTCTCTCTCTCTCTCTCTCTCACACATATACATATATAAGAACGCGATGGATAAATTCTGGTCTAAATTACACTAACATCTCATTTTAAAAGATATATTAACCAAAATTACACAAAAAATATTTTGAGGTACTAAAGAATAATTTTTTATTCAATAAAATGGTCATCGGCTTCAACTACAACCTCCACGCTACTTCGAAATCTGCATCTCTACTGGACGGTCTCCTTGTTTAAGTAGGTGAATGCTGCCATAACCCTTGCCTTCAGTTCATCCTTGACGTTCCAAGGCGTCTTGTTGGTCGCTCGCACACATTATAATAAAGGGGGTTAAAGTCTGGGGAGTTAGGTGGCCAAAGATGATGTGGTCGCAGAAATTGTTTGAAATACATGACTGGTTTCTCATGCTTGTTTGGCATGGTGCTTGTGGTGCATGTTGCCAGATATAGGGTCTGCCAGCACCCACCCTCTTGAACCAAGACAACACTACCTCCTCAAGTCACTTGACGTTGAGTCTGTGGCTCTGTGGGAAAATGGATGCTAGCATAAATTTCCTATCATTAGTGATCACTCCAAACACCAGGATGTTGACTGGACATGTCGTCCAACTCTTACCGAATCCTCTGCATTGACCTCAGATTGACTCATAAACATTCTGAATTGTTCATATCGGAGCTTCCGGGACGAATGATAAGCAGTACTGCTTACTGTTTTCAACTTTCTGGTGGTAGGAATTGCGTCATGGTGCTCTTTTTTTTTCTTTTTTTTTTTTTTCACACACGGGGCCCTACTTACCTTAGTATATTGTGCAGTCGAAAAAAATTAAAAAAACAAAAACAAAGAGGAACAATGCGCATGAGCAAAATCAAAAATATAAGATGACGACAATTTAACCATCGCACGCTGATAACGATGGTGTTTGGCGTGATCACGTCGTTATGCCTCCATCCATCATCGCGCTGGGTCTCAGAACCAACACGGATGCCTACACCCACACACACGCATATATATATATATATATATATATATATATATATATATATATATATATATATATATATATATATAATTTAAACTATTTATTAGAACTATGGATTTTAAAAATTATTTTATTGTTTGTTTGTTTTTATGCTAATTATTCAATGCAAAAATTTGATGATGTCGGGAAAAAGCCGTTAACTCATGTCTATTGTTTAATAGATTTTTATTATTTAGAAACTTAATAATGTGTAGTTTTTCATGTAGGCATAAAGGGCATGGGTCATTCCAAGTTTTACAAGTTCTAGTTTTGTTTATAATTTTCCATTTTATTTTTGGTATTTTATTCATTTCCTTCAAATGCCAAAAATATTTAGATAGAGATGTCTGATTTCTTTTATTTATATTGTTGAAAGGGCACTTATGCTGCCTCTATCTGGCTTTAAATTCATTCTTCGTAGACCCAATGTATATCATATTAGTATTTGGACTCTCGATGGATGAGATAGTACATTGGTATACCACAGATTTGACGCAGCATTTATTTTCCAATCGGCAGTCTTCTGAGTTTCTACAATCATATAATTTTTCACTATGTTTGTCTTATTTAAGTGTAGGGTTTTTATTAATACTATTCAGGCATGTGGGTTTGTTCAGGATTTTATAATTGTGTTTTTTTTTATTATACTTTCTAGATTTTCAGTGCAGTTGTAACTCAATTTTAGGTTGTTCTTATTAAATATATTGCAAAGTCTACTATTGGTAGGGAAGATTTTTTTCAATTAAAGCTAGGAATTTATGTCCTAGCTTAATACTAACAATTTGGTTGAACGGAGAGGTATACCAAATGATTTTTCTTTTCCTGTTTTTTTCTTCTGGTTAGTGTAATTGTTTCTATAATTAATGTTAGCATTCTTGTATCCATTATTTTTTAGGGCAGCGTTATAAAAGCTACTGTGTTGTTGGAATATTTCTTTGTTAGCGGAGTTAATGCTGATTCTATTTTCTATTGATGAGGGCATATGTTTAATTATGGATGGAGGGGGGTTTGACTTCGGGTGTATATATATTTATGCTCTACTTTTGCTATCAGGAAAACAGGAAAAGGGAAAATAGGAAAGAACTGGTTAGGTAAATAAGCCACAGTTCTTTAGTATTTTTGTTATTATTTTTAAAAAATAGTGCTCGATACAAAAGTAGATTAACGTTCAGACAAAATATCCCCGGTAGATAATAATAGAAATTAGAAAATAAGTAAGCCTCCAAAGTTTTTTGCAGTTTCAACAGTGACGTCTCTAATGGGAAAGAGCCACCTCCTGTTGTAATTCAGAGATTTTCAATTAAAAGATGAAAACAATTTCAAATAGAGAAATTGAGATGCGTGTCTTTTTTCTTTGAATGTTGTCATCAGAGGAAAGAATGCGATAATTGGAAACTTTAAAAATGTTATCAGCAAGTAATTCTAATGAATGAAAGCAGAGATTTTGTCTAAAAAATCAAAGGTAGTCATATTGCTTCATTGTATTTCCTTGGAAAAGAAAAGGAAAATAAACATTTTTCTGTGATAAAATATAGTGATACTATGGACGCACACGTTGAACGGGAAGATATGGTTTTATCTGTAAACCAGCGGATATTTTTGAGGTTCGCTCTTCTAAGCCGTATCCATTTTAACCAAAGCGGAATGAGAACGAAAGACGTGAGTGAAGGAATTTTGGAGATAAAATGGCAACAAAACCGGAAATAAGGCATATCCGTTTGGCGGTCTAATTTAACAGCCATGATTTGGATCGAGATGTCATGACCGTTTCGCGGTTTCAAAGACTCAATTTCATATTCGCCAGCCACTATTTCGAGATGAGTAGATGGGCTAGGATTTGGTAAGAGAGAGGAACTAACTTACCAGATGTTTTCCCATTTATCACCTACTACCTACCTACCTACCCGAGGGAGCAGGCTAAGCCCTGAATAAAATATTTACATATAATAGGGGAAATAGGGTTCGTATTCTTATTTCTCGTTTGGCGTTTGGCATCCATCGTTTTATCTTGTGAGCATGAATCGGCCCTTTTCCCATCTTTCGATGCTCACCGACGAAATCGAGGATCTGAATGCAACGTAGCAGTGCGTGTGTGTTGGGATAGGTATCATATGCCGGGCGATAGACAGCTTTGGTGAGGATTCCATCCTATGTTTACATTTTTAGGGTGTCCGAAACGTAATTACATATTTCACTGCTATAGAATGAGTCGATTAAACAAAGCAGAACTAAAATTGTATGCGAGCGACCCAAATGTAGAATTACTGATTAATGTCTGCTGTCTGACAGAGTGTCGTTTAGCGCACATTTTATAGTTTAATTAGGAAAAACTGCGAAAAGGGAATTTTGGATTTCTCATGAACTTTTCATTAAGAACCACTCATAAAGTAACACCATCTTAAGCATATATATATATATATATATATATATATATATATATATATATATATATATATATATATATAATTATTTATTCGAAAATTATAACAAAAATTTTATAAAATCACTACAAAAATAGCCATTTTGCTTCAACACTTCTGGTGTCATATCAAGTGATGGTGTTGAGTCAACATCATCACTTGATAAAACACCAGAATTGTTGAAGCAAAATGGCTATTTTTGTAGTGATTTTATAACATTTATAATTTTCGAATAAATATTTATATATATATATATATATATATATATGCTTTCTTTCTTTCTTTCTTTCTCTCTTGCTTTCTATCTTTCTCTCTTTCTTTCTTTCTCTCTTTCTTTCTTTCTTTATTTCTCTCTTTCTTTCTTTCTCGCTTTCTTTCTTTCTTTCTCTCTTTCTTTCTTTCATTCTTTCTCTCTTTCTTTCTTTCTTTCTTTCTTTCTCTCTTTGTCTCTTTCTTTCTCTCTTTCTTTCTCTCTTTCTTTCTTTCTTTCTTTCTTTCTCTCTTTCTTTCTTTCTCTCTTTCTCTCTTTCTTTCTTTCTTTCTCTCTTTCTTTCTTTCTCTCTTTCTTTCTTTCTTTCTTTCTCTCTTTCTCTCTTTCTTTATTTCTCTCTCTCTTTCTTTCTTTCTTTCTGTCTACTTGTCTATCTATCTATCTATCTATCTATCTATCTATCTATCTATCTATCTATCTATTTTATGCGTCTGTCGGTCTGTCTCAGTCTGTACATATCATTCTATGACTGTTCATCTCTATATCTTTTCGACAACTTTCTATTTGTATCTCCATCTCTGCTCTCTTCCGTATCTATCTATCTATCTATCTATCTATCTATCTATCTATCTATGACAGTTCAACTCTGTTTAAAACCACTTTCTGAACAGCAGATAAAAAAAAATTAATTTATTTATTTACATAGACTGAGGTTTAAGGATATTGTCTTTGCCTTCAAATTTAATATAAATCAAAGACTAAGATTCTTCGCACCTTTTTGCATCGAAATTCATCAAACGAAAAATCCCAACCGGCACAATGTGTGGCGGATTACGTTTAACGTTACGAACGCCAAGTCGAATGTGAAGGAATTAACCGATTCGTTTAAAAAACGACGAAATTCCCGTTAAGGAAATCAAGTTTTTGTGGAAAGCTGAAATCATCCAAATGCAATGAATTGAAAGGAAAAGTCTCAACAAAATAAAGACTATTTGTACGTTTGATTTGTCAAAGACGAAGCAAACAATCGATTTAGGAAAAGATATTTCTAGAAATACATGAATGGAAAAAAATAAAAATGAATCAGTCTCAAAAAAAAAGAAAAGAAAAGAAAAGAAAAGAAAAACGAAACAAAACATTAAATAGTTTTTTGAATTCAAAAAAGAAAATTTTTAAGGCATCATTTCATGAATTTTGAATGATTGTTTTAATTTAAATTTAGATTTAAGTGAGGTTCAACATTAGTGATTTTTCCCTACGACTTGTGTGGGTTTCTTAATCCTGCCATTCAAATATCTGATTCCACTGAATGATTAGTGATTCGAAATGTTCAAGCTGATAGAAAAGGGTTATCATCACAATAAATACGGAGAAAATTACATTAACAAAAATACGTATAGTGGAAAACAGATGAGTATGCTAACAGTTTTATTAGCTGTTTCCTCATAAGGAAACATTCGAAATTTATTGACAGAGAAGCTATTGTTAGTTTAGGCTGAAATTTACGAAATCTCTCATTTAAAACAATTTTTCTGGAAAACAGATTCTTGAAGCGCAGTACTTGTAATCGCCCTTTCCTCTGTTTATGCCGGTTAAATTCTCTTTCAGTCACGTGTGCTATCCGTTTTCGTTGTTGCTGCTGTTGAAAGTTGTCAGCTGATATGATTTCTGTTATCTGCTACAGATTCTGTAGCACCAATCCAAGAGGTCCGAAGAAGTGTGGTTGTCACCAAGTCTACAGAGGCTTCACTCGTTCAAAGCTATTTTTAACCATTTATCATAGAAATTGTTGTGTACAGCAGATAGTTTAGATCTCTCTGAGCAGGTTTGAAGCGATTTGTTTCTCATTATGTAGCGGCAGATCACGAGATTCGAGGAAGAATGGTCCACGCTAGGACCTACAGTCTTCATTCACTCGAAGTTATTTGCAATCATTGATCTGTTGTATACAGTTGGCAATTTCGACATTTCTGAACGCGCTTAGCGCTATTCATGTTATACAAATGAAAGTCTAGATATGTTGTGGTTATTTAAGCATATGATTTCTTATGAGTTCTTAGTTTAATATTATGGTTTTGAAGCATTTTTTCGGTGTCAGCTAAAACTTTCCTTAGCACGGCTTATTATATGTTCAATTTCCTTATCTCTTCTACTGAATGTATTATATTTGTTTATAGCTAACTCCAAAAAACGCGATACATAACGTCTAAAATGACTTTTAGAAAAATAATCTGAAACAAATGTTACTTACTTTAAGCTTAAAATATCGTAGAAATGCATTTTATCAACACATCGGTAGGTGTTTATTTCAGGTGTTGACAGCTTATCTGTTTTTTTCTACGGTTGACTAATCTTTAAATGTTACTTGAAGAATATCCCGTGAAAGCCTTTTTTATATAATTTTTGTATAGACATCATTCGTTCAAAGCTGTATTTAACCGATATATTCCTGATGTGTTAAGCTTTTCCTTGGTTTGGGTTGGTTTATACGGCATATCAACCTCAATGGGTCATTTAATGCCGACAACATTTGTAGGATAGATTCGTATGAATAGAATATGTATTCTTTGGTTTAGATTGGTTTGGTTTATTTTATTTTACGGCATATCAACGTCAATGGGTTATTTAATGCCGACAACATTTGTAGGATAGATTCGTATGAATAGAATATGTATTCTTTGGTTTAGATTGGTTTGGTTTATTTTGGGATATCAACCACAATGAGTTATTTAATGCCGACAACAGTTTTAGGATAGATTCGTATGAATAGAATATGTATTCTTTGGTTTAGATTGGTTTGGTTTATTTTGTTTTACGGCATATCAACCTCAATGGGTTATTTAATGCCGACAACATTTTTTATTGCTGGTAATATTTTGTTTGGTCAGAAATCTGTTTCTGGTAATATTTTTCTTTCAAAAATGTATTGCTGGTAATAATTTTTTTTAATAAAGTATTGCTTGTAATAGTTAACTATTTGTCCATAGCTGGGACCCTAACAGGTGCTGCCACTCCGGGTTAGGGTGAACCTGGGAACATCAGCAATTAAAAGATGGCTCCACGCTCCTCAAAACCTCCTAATCAGAGGCCTTGCTGCTGGATGTAGTTTATCGTCTTACCCGGAACACGGATGTAGTTCAACGTCTTACCCAGGACGAGATTTTCCTTGATATATATATATATATATATATGCGTGTGTGTGTATGTGCGTATTTATAAAATAGGTATATGGAAATACTAATTGCGTATTAGTATTTAGTAATTCAGATAATAATTCTATTATGATTCAGAAGCATTTTTTTTTTACTAAGGAAGACTCAGAAATCTTGCAAATTTAAAAAAAATATTCTCCATAATCTAATGTAATGAATTTTAGGTACTTTGGCTTTAAATTCACTATAATTATCGCTCTTATCTTCTAATAATGTCGTTTATGGACATCCTTATTTAAAAAAAAAAAAGTCGGCACTTTTATACACTACTCCCGCCTACCAATTAAAATATTGTTGTTTGATGAATTCTGTTAAGCTTTTCCATTTATGATTAGTAAATATAGCTTTTACTTAATAGCAATATCAACTAACTAGTACATATTAATGCAAATATTTACAATATTTAAAACGTAATAAATATTAAATTTTAAAAATTCAAATAATTCTAGCAAAATATACATCATACACTGATTTTTTTTTTATTAAGAAAATAGTGTCGATAATATATATTATTCACAAAAATAATTAAAAGGTTTTTCTAATTAAATATACCTTAGTTTCATTGTATTTTTATTAGAATTACAGCAGAACTTCAGTAACGGGGGGCTGTTTTACAAAAAAGAAATATTGATAATTTAAATTCTCCAACGAATTCTGCGTATAGCTATTACTAGCAGCATGGCCCGGCGTTTCCCGTGCTTGATTCAAAAATCGTACGACTCATACAGCAATCGTTATCACTTGACTTAAAATATTTTTGCCCTTCCTTGCCTTTAAAGGATTGCCCTTTGCCGTGCTGATGTTGCTACATGCCTTACTTCTTGCCTATCTCACACTGCGAATTTTTTCGAAGCTCTATACTAAACATTAAATCTCTTACGAAAAAAGAACTAAACAAAATGAACACAAAACGATCCCCTTTAAAAAAGAACTCGTAACTGGAAAAACCGAATGAAAAAAGAATGTTAACAACAAATACTTTTTCACACCCAACCCAGTTCTCCGGAATCAGAATCAACGTTGAGTTTAAGTAAGCGAATGAGCCAATTGGAGTAAAGTGCCATGCAGATTTAAATTTTTCCCACTTGTGATGAATGCAGCTATCGACTTTTTTGCATGCTAGCATGCTAGTTAACATTCGTGTCAGTCAGCTGTTGGCTCTCACGCTGGCCAGTAGAATCTTTCTGCCTATTCGTGGCAGCCAGCTATAGGCTCTCACTCTGGTCAGTAGAAAATGGCCGCAAACTACATGAAAACTCCCGTAGAAGCATGAAAAAATCGATTATTTCCACTATCGAGGGAAGTCGGTCTTGCACTTCTCGTTAACTTGGAGCATGTGCATGTAAATTTTGGTGCAAATCCCTCGAAAATTGCGGCCGTGCATTCGTTACACACACACAAAGAGACACACACACAGAGACACACACACGCACACACACACACACACACACACACACACACACACACACACCCTGCCTTTTATACATAGATAAACATTAAGCGGTACAAAAATTAATTTCTCGAAATTGCATAAAATTAAATATGTGCTTCAAGGTGGGTAACATGACTTTCTAAAAATAAATATTTCTAAAATAATTTAATTCATTTGTGAATAAGTGTCGAAAATTTCATTGAATTCGGACAATTATTTGATTTTTACCATAATTGTTTTTTCATTGTACATTCTAATCGTTGTTTTTTTATAGAATGGTGTTCATACTATACAAGCCCTAAGGTCCACTCTAGATAGAGAGTTACAGAATAAGAGGCAGTGTTTATGGGGATATGTGATGAAGATAACGGTTAACCCTAGACTTGAATAGGCTAAGATTGTATTGTTTAGGGAAGCACCCTCTTGGGTGTCGGTTACGTAATGTAGCGGTTCGTGAGAATATGAAGGAAATGAAGGTGATTCTCTAAAATGTGTGTGTAACATGGCCGGTCATAGCCTTCAAGGTTACCCGCTTGTTGAACTAAGGAAGGGCCTTCGATTGATCGTTTTCCATGGATATAGCTATAGAGCATCAAGAGGCTTGCGAAGTTTAGTCTTTGAAAAAAAGGGGTTGCAGAATGGAAAATAATTTATGAACCCTAAGGACGCGAAGATGCTTTTTTACTACTATTTAATTACACACGCTGGTTAAATAATTATTTTCGTTCTTTTCTCCTGTCTCTTTTACCGTCAATCCGTTTTGTAAATCTCAGATTTTCCCAGGCTTCTTGTTTTTAGGCAGAAACATTTCCACTGTCTTTGATTCTAAGTATAAATGTCCTTTTGGTTTCTATTTTTCTAAATTATCCTCATTGATTGCATGCTTCGTCCATGGTATTCTCAGATTCCTTCTGCAGATCTATATCTATGTTGGGTCAATGCTCTTGTTCATCTGCGGAGAAATTGTCCAGGATTCACAACCAAATAAGAACCTTGGTATTACATAACAGTCCAGCACTCTTTTCTTTATTTCTAATTTCATTTTCCTGTTTCTTCATACTTTGTTTACTTTTTGGAATTACTTTTTTGCCATTTCAATGCTGCTTCGGATTTCGTTGTCACATTTTTCGTTGTCTGCGACTGATTTATCAGATATTAAAATTTTATACTTACAACTAAATACTCAAAAAGAAAATAGGTAAGAATGGCGCTTTTTTAATTTGGGATATTGTCACGATATAAAAATCAGCTGCTAAATATGGAAATGTGTTTCTTTTTGCCGTGGGGGGAGAGAATATTTAACTTATCAATTTGTCTCGGTTTTAAAACAACTGAAACATATACAGACGGATCAACAACTTACTATAATCTCTAATTGCTAAGCTGCTCTAGCTGATCTCCATTGATCTTTCTCTCGCTTCTATCTTCCAATTCAAGCGATGCAACAAATCGAGTTTAGGTCAAGCTGTCTCCTACTTTAGTAAATAATTGTGTTCGCATGAGGGTCTTCAAAAGAAGGTCATTTCGAATAGCATGGAGTTCGTGGGTTAAGTTTCATGATGTGCATCACAGAAATTTTCTTCCTTTCTCATGCTGACATTTAAGAGATGTCAAGAGTATTTGGTCCAGATAGAAAAGCTGGTTTACAGATTTTGTATCAGAGCTCCGGTGACTAAACTAGATTATCACGCATGCGCTCGTTACGCAGTTATTAAGATAGCTTTATGATTTAAAAAAAAAGGTGTTCTTTGCACGTATGCTTAACCTATTTTTTTTTCTTTTATCTCTTATATAATTCTGAACAAGCACGTGTATTTTCGAGAATGGGATGCTTTGGTCTGTCAGTGTCAAATTTGCCAAGCCTTATTTCCTCATTACATCTTGCAAAAACTCCATCGACCTCTTTTTTAAATTCTAAATATAATTGTGGTTTGCTTCCATATTCCTTAAAACTTTCGAATGTTGAACTATTACCGATTACGATAAATGTGAGTCCCTCAGGCAGACCCCATGTCTTGGGCGCCTATCGGGGCTGAAACCCGACCCAGACCTCAATATACTGCTCAGTTCCCGCTACCTCTCTTGTAAGAGTCTTACTCTTCACAAGAGACAGATCAGGTCTAAAATGGTGTAATGTTGCCATATATGGAGAAAATATTCACTTTCCAGTCTTACAGTTCTAAAGCGTCTCCGTGTCTTTGTCGGTGTTGAATTATTTTCCACTCGTTTTCTAGCATACAAAATGGCGCAAGCCTCTCGCAGCTCGATCGATATTTCCATGGAAAGTGCTCAGACGAACTACATTCCTTAGTTCCACGTCTAAGAACCGCTATGCTAGGCACACGGTAGCGAACCAGTCTCATACACTTCATGACCCATTCGTGAAATGTAAGTTACAATGGCGCAGCTTCTTCCCGTGAAACGCTGCCCTGTGGAACCGACTCCCAAGAGGGTGCTTTCTCTATTGCGACAATCAAAAGACGTCGCTATTTGTCACAGGTAATGTTCCTGGAATTCTCTGTGTATTTCTGTGAAAGCACATACCTCTGTTGCCTCAAATTTCCTCCTCTTATCTGTGAGGAAATTGTCCATCATACACTGGCATATAGGAAGATTGATATTACATTGCAGTTCAGTGCCCTCTTCTTATTTTTTAACGATATCTTTCTGTTTCTTAATACTTTGCTCAGTTTTTAGAAGCTTAGGCCCCATTCATACAAATAACATTCTTTATCGCCCTGGGTATTACAAAAATCTACGAGGGTCATTCAATAAATAAGGGGTATCTTTCAGTATAAAGACTTCTAATACAGATAGAAGCTTACTTTTTTTATTTTATTTTTTTGTTTTACTTCTTTTTCACATGGATTTAATTTCTTCTGCAGATTAAAAAAAAAAAAACTTTGAGAGTTTTGGCGATTAACAAAGATGGCCGACCAAGAAGCATGCTCCAGGATTGAACAGCAGTCAGTTATCAAGTTTTTGGTTGCTGAAGGGTGCAAATCAGTTGAAATTCATAGGAGAATGTCAACTGTGTATGGTGCCACATGTTTCAGCCAAAAAATAATGTCTACAAGTGGGCTAAATTGTTTAAAGAAGTACGGAGCAGTGTTGAGAATGAAGACAGGCCTGGGAGGCCTACAGAAGTGAGGTCTCCTGAGGTGATCGAATCAGTCAATGACCTCATTCAGTCTGAACTATTGTGAACTGCTGAGGCAGGCCAAGAAAGACATAAAGAACAAACGCAGGGGTCATCAGTCAGAAGGAGTAATCTTGCATCATGACAACGCAAGGCCTCACACAGCAGCCCAAACGGTGCAGACCATCAACGAGCTGGACTGGGAACTGCTCCCTTATCCCCCTTACAGCCCAGATCTTGCCCCTTCAGACTTTCACCTGTTTAGTCCCTTGAAAACGTTCACGAGAGGCACGAATTTTAAAAGTGACGATGAAGTCAAAAGTGTTGTGAGCGACTGGCGGAGACATCAGTCCAAAGATTTTGACGCTGAGGGAATACGGAAGCTTGTGCACAGATGGGAAAAGTGCGTGGCAGTGCTGGGAGACTACGTTGAAAAAAAAGGTAAGCTTCTATCTGTATTAGAAGTCCTTATACCGAAAAATTCAGCTTATTTATTGAATGACCCTCGTACATCCGACAGCAAGGTATCTGACTGGGAGGTTTTGTGGAGCGTGGAACCACGTTTTAATTCCTGTTTCTCTAAGACCCTGGAACCGCGGTGGTAGCACCAGCTAGGGCCCCAGCTCTGGGCAAATATCGACCCCCCCACCACCAAACTGGTGTCATTATTACCAGCAATACATCTTCATAGTAAAAAAATTAAAAAAAAAATTACCAGCAATAAATCTTTTGAAAATTGATCAAGTGATTTGTTTGATTATGACATATTAACTCTTTAAGACGAAATTTAATTTTCTTGGGAGCTATGAATTAATAAAAATAGAATACATATTATTCTGCTTTCGCAAATGAATACATGGTAAATAATATATTGGGCATAAATATTAGAAGCGGTGATATGTATGTTTTTATGTTGTAGTTTCCTTGAAGTTATATTCTGGAATTGAGTTTGATTTAAGAAATTGTCGGATATTATATGTATTATTGTCATAAAAGTTCTTTCGTGTTGTTTGCGTGACTCATTCTTTTTAGCGGCATATCGACACCTCTATGGTTTATTTAATCCCGAAATCTAAATCTGAACACACTTTTATGGCTTCAACTAAATATATTTTGAATGCCAATGCATGCTTTCATCTACAGATAAAATGTATTGTCGGTTATTTTATATTAAAATCTATTGTTGGTGAATTTACTCTCAATATATATTGATGAACTTTCGTATAAAAATTATATTGCTGGTATTTTTGCTATAAATATGTGTTTTTATACTTTCATAGTGTTTATTTTTGTTTGGGTGTAAACTATTTTCCCCTAGGTAGAACCCCGGCATGTGATACCACCCCAGCTCAGGGTGAACATGTTAATAACAGCAAATAAAGGGTGGATCTACGCTCTTCAAAATCTCCAGATCAGATGCCTTGCTGCCGGATGTCATACCCAGGACTTACATTTTTTTTGTTTGGTGGGGTGGGGGGGATTTCCAAAGCTTACAAAAAAATTAAATTTGGACAATAAATGACCCATGAGGATTTGATATGGCGTTAAACAAATACATGAAACTATGAGTCTTTCATTTTTCATTTTGGTTATCACGAAAGGCAAAAATTACATTTCATTTCTCCACGAAAATTCCTTAAAACGCTTTAAACGTGAAATATTTTTCAAATACGTACACCCTTGTGAAAATTAATTGAAACAACCGTATTAACTTTCTTTCTTTCACCATAGGGTCAGTTTTAGACCCACTGGAGTTTTTTTTTCTCGGATTAGGTCATTTGCAGTGTGCAGTAATATGAATCTATTTTCGGGGTGTATTATGTTTGGCCTTGAAAAATACTGCGTCATCCATGATTGCATCAGATTTTTTGTCACACCCGGACACTATTGTCTCGACTGTCGATTAGTGGTCCTAGGGCTATTGTCTGGGATAGACAGGAAGGAAGCTTCTAAGGAAGCGTACGAAAATTGTAACGCTGCACAAACACACTGGAAAGCCTTATCAGTGAGCAAATCAAAATACTATAGACTGGTCCGAAGATTCTCTTCAATTAAATCCAATCGAGAATCTGTGGTCAATCTGAAAGGAACGACTCCGTGGAGTAGACATGCGAAGTAATAACAATGGTTCATTTTTATTGTAAAAATAAAAAAAAAAAGTTAATAACGGAATTATTCGTTTTGTTCGAATTAATTTGCACAAGGATATATATATATATATATATATATATATATATATATATATATATATATATATATATATATATATATATATATATTGGAAAATTCGCCATTCTCCGAAGGAAAAGATGTCAAGAAGCTGAATTGCGAGATGACGCCAGTGACATTTTTTAACAAACAATATAACAAACACACTTGATACTTTCTAAATTTTCTACAGAAAATAACCTGTTAATGATAAGAGATAAGACAGTGAAGAATTCAACGATATCTGACTGATACAAAGAGTGCAATGATAAAAATAGTTGCTACCGTGACAATTTCAATATCATATTCAATAAAAGTATAATAACTTACTACCCCATTCAATCTCTGTTCTGTCATCCTTATACACAGATGCTACATCGACTTGGTGTTATGGTTAGCAAGCTTGTCTTGCCAGATCAATTACGACTAAATAGGATGTTCGATCCTCAATGAGTGCCACAGACATTCGGCCTTGTGCCACATCGAAGCTATGCTTATAAAACCACCTTTGAGCACGTCGACGTGATGTAATGGTTAGCAAGTTTGTTTCGATAGAACAATTACGACTGAGTTTGGTTCTAACTGGGTACCCGAAACTTTCGTCCATGCGCTACACCTAAGCCGTGCTTAGAAAATCACCATATCAGGTAGGGTACTCGCTGTTTCCACCTGATTCTAAGCTCAAATGACGTGTCTTTTCCTATTTGCTTTACACTCTCCCTACATACGCGACTGTTGCATGTAAGAAAACTAGCGGGAAACAGATAATAACCTACTTGCCAATGTTGAGTGAATTGATAGCAACGGACCTAAATTTTATTTAGAGGAACAAAAATCAGGAAGTTGTTTGGTGCATAATACGAGATAATCTAAGTATATTAAGATATTTGGTATTGTTATCTCCGGAGCTTAAACCAGATTAACATTATTGTTTTTTTTTTAATTCCTCAGTAATATTAGTATCTGCCTATATTTCTGAGATGAGGTATGATGTACACTATTTATATTCTTCGGACTATTGACCTCATCTTTGTCGCCATATTACATATCGTCTTTACAGTATCTGTCTATACTTATGAGATGAGGTATTATGTACACTATTTATATTATTCGGACTATTGACCTCATCTTTGTCGCCATATTACATTTCGTCTTTACAGTACCTGCCTATATTTCTGTGATGAGGTATGATGTACACTATTTATATTCTTCGGTCTATTGACCTCTTTTTGTCGCCATATCACATTTCGTCTTTACAGTATCTGCCTATATTTCTGAGATGAGGTATGATGTACACTATTTATATTCTCCGGACTATTGACATCATCTTTGTCGCCATATTACATTTCGTCTTTACAGTATCTGCCTATATTTCTGAGATGAGGTATGATGTACACTATTTATATTCTCCGGACTATTGACATCATCTTTGTCGCCATATTACATTTCGTCTTTACAGTATCTGCCTATATTTCTGAGATGAGGTATGATGTACACTATTTATATTCTCCGGACTATTGACCTCATCTTTGTCGCCATATTACATTTCGTCTTTACAGTATCTGTTTATACTTATGAGATGAGGTATTATGTACACTATTTATATTATTCGGACTATTGACCTCATCTTTGTCGCCATATTACATTTCGTCTTTACAGTATCTGTCTATACTTATGAGATGAGGTATTATGTACACTATTTATATTATTCGGACTATTGACCTCATCTTTGTCGCCATATTACATTTCGTCTTTACAGTATCTGTCTATACTTATGAGATGAGGTATTATGTACACTATTTATATTCTTCGGACTATTGACCTCATCTTTGTCGCCATATTACATTTCGTCTTTACAGTATCTGCCTATATTTCTGAGATGAGGTATGATGTACACTATTTATATTCTCCGGACTATTGACCTCATCTGTGTCGCCATATTACATTTCGTCTTTACAGTATCTGCCTATATTTCTGAGATGAGGTATTATGTACACTATTTATATTATTCGGACTATTGAACTCATCTTTGTCGCCATATTTATTACAACGTTTCGGCCCTTCAGTATATGTCTATATTTCTGAGATGAGGTATTATGTACACTATTTATATTATTCGGACTATTGACCTCATCTGTGTCGCCATATTTTGACATTTCGTCCCTACAGTATCTGTCTATATTTCTGAGATGAGGTATTATGCACACTATTTACATTATTCGGACTATTGTCCTCAACCTTGTCGCCATATTATTACAAAGTTTCGGCTGTTGTACGCTCCGGCCTTCTTCAGGTGGTTGGAATGTCGAACTGAACCCTTTATTTCGCTCACTGGGGTAGACTGTTCTAGTTCCACGTGAGATGTTTAATGGATGTCAGTTATCAGTTATCTCCTGTTAATTCCCTTCTCCAAGTTCTCCCCTGCCTTAACCGTGTATTGAATTCACACTCTTTGGATACTAATTAACTGACATCCATTAAACATTGCTTATGCAGTATTTATTTTAATACTATGATTCCCAATCCAGAATCTCACATGTATATGCCCAAGATCCTATGTTACTCCTTTTTTCCATCATTTCCTTTAACGTGTTAGATGATGACTCTCCACAACTTCCTAATCTTTGTAGTTCTAATCAATATTTTCGCCTTATTATCGCTCTCAATTAATGTTCTACAATCAATTTACACAAGATAGATTGTTTTCTTCCGTCCCTCCTACAGTGGTAGCCATTACTCTCCACAGCTTCCGATCCTTTTTGTTCTAAGCAATGTCTGTTACTTCACCATCCCCGCCCCAGTTCACGTTCTTTAGATTAATCTGTTTCCTTCTGTCTCTCTAGTCTTCAAATTGTCCCGTGGGTTTCAAACCAATTTCCTCAATATATATATATATATATATATATATGAGCATAGTGATCCAGAAACTACCTACGTACGTTGCACCTAAATGGGTCTTTATTTCGTCATGAAGACCCATTTAGGTGATACCTAAGTAGGTAGTTTCTAGCTCACTAGGATTGGTTTATACTCTACTCTACTTAGTGTATTAAGACTACATTTTTTACTTGATTGCTTTTTTTTTTCTTTTGGCTGGGCATTACGACATTACGTAATTTTATTTTAGACATACTCGGAGGTATTAGTCTCTTCTTTTTTCCAATTTTTTTTTCCCAGATACCAGTTTGTTCAAATATATTTTTATTTGCAAATTGTACTATTGCTTTTTTATACCATTCGAGAATAGACATTAAAATAAACATACATATGTACACACATATATAAAGACTTTTTTTATGTTTAACATTCTTTTTATAGATACAAGTATTTAAGTAAATGCTCTGTTTATAATAAACAGTATTAAATAACATTTACCGGCCTGAATGCCAATGAAATTTTCATAGAAAATATTCTTCCTTCGACAGGATTCGAAACTGTATGCTATACGGAACTGTCATATTGCCTAACGTGCCTTACCGCTTGGCCACAAAGGATCGTTCGGTTGGCAAGGTCGAATTTACTGCTTATAAACTTCAATTTTCCATGAATCTCGCACGTACATTCATATCTGCTCATGGCGTATCAAATGTAAACAAATGACGTTACACATTATGAAATGGAAAAAATCTGACAATTCAAACGTGAGAGATTCATGGAAAATTCAAACGTGAGAGATCCTTATGTTAACTTATATGCAAATACCTATTAGGAAAGTTATTAATTCACTTCTTCTATTCTATGTATGGGTAAATTAGTAAGCCTGGTATCCCAAAATAACTACTATCTAAAAAGAAATTCTCATAATCTTGAAAATATTCTAGCTTTAAGTAACTTTCAAAGGGTGGATAAGCCGTAAAAATGAAGCAATCAATTCAAATCAAACAGTTTCAATTTTAGTTGTAAATAGAAACATGAAAATGAAATAGAGACAATTGTTTAAAAATCAGTGTTGCAACTGAATATATATTTATATTCTGAAAAGGATCCCTTCTAAAATAAAAAAAAGAAATACTAACCTGTAAAAAAAAATGTCCTTGCTTTCCAAGTGCGGTACAGTTAATTTGAGTAGAGCCAAAAAAGTATATAATATTTTAGAAGTTGCAGAAAAGCAAAATGCAGTCTTACTGGTGAGTTGGTTCGGTCGTACATTGTGTCATTAATATTGTATTTTTATTAGAAATGCATAATGTGGAAGTCTGGAGAAGCATTTGCTAACTGGTGTGGCGACTTACATTTTACGCCTCCAGCCAGACATTCACCTGGCGCTTATACCTTACGCTTTGACAGGTGCATAAATTGTAGTCAGGTCAAAAGAAGATGATTAAGTTTAGTTAAGTTGCATATATTTGTAGCTGTGAAGTTGAATTGCATCCTCCACAAAGCTGCAATTATGAAGTTTCCAATTAACAAAATAATGGCACAAAATCAACGGATGTAGTGAGTGCGATATAGACACAAACTGAGAGAGAAAGAGAAAGTTGAATGTAGATATCAATACACACACATAAAGCGCAACAATCTTCTACATATATTTTCATGGTAATTTTTCTGATGAGTTTTCTTCTTTGATACCACGAGTTCATGAATTCCAGTGTCATACTATATTAACAGTTAGGTCTCATCATTTGACTGAAATTCTAACAATTCTATTTACCCTTTTAAGAAAAGTTTATCAACTGGTTCAGATTTTCTCTAAAGATCATATTATGTATCACAAGCGAAAACAAAGAAATTTGTAAAGAATTGTTTTATTTTGTACACAAATTTTTATTACTTCAAACTTCATATATATATATATATATATATATATATATATATATATATATATATATATATATATATATAATGAAACATGCTGTCTAACATACTTATATGCGTACATATCTTCATCCAAACATACATGTATATTTAAATGTTCATACATATATGCCACTATATGTACACATAAGAATACATGTGCATATATGTGAGGGTATACGTGTACGTATAATGGCATATATGTATGGACATGTCAATGTACATATATGTTTGTATGAAGACTATGAGCGTTTTTGACAGCACGATTTATTCCATTGGGTTCTCTGGTATTACAATCTATAAATCAATAACTCAACTAATTTACATTAATCTTAACGGGCTTGCACACACACACACACAGACATATATATATATATGGGTGCAATATATAAATGTGTTATGTGTGTGCGTGTGTGCAATAGATATAGGTCGGTGTATGCAATATGTGTATGAGCGTGTAATATGTATGTGTATATATATATATATATATATATATATATATATATGTGTGTGTGTGTGTGTGTGTGTATCGTGTGTCTATAAAATAAGGTGTGTAATATATGCGTTATATGTGTGCGTGTAATATGTTTGTATAATATGTCTGTAATATACGTTATATGTATGCAATATATACATGTGTGTGTAATATATTTTTCTCTATAATGTATATGTATGTATGAGCGGAATACAGGGTGTTTCAAAAAGAATACGCCAAAATCATTACGCTGTTTTTCAGGTCTGTAGCATTGTAGTGGACTGAATCAGTGGTTATTTGATAGAGTAGTTATCAAAGTTTGATTGGGTGTCGTTAGTATAACTTCCGGTACAACTGAATTGTGGGAAGATAAATCAAAATGGCGACTCCTCAGCAGAAGGCGTTTTGCGTGCTTGAGTTCGTGAAAACAAACGCCATTGTCACGGTGCAGCGTGCTTTCAGAACAGAATTCGGCATTGATCCGCCCCATCGAGAGAGCATTCGATGGTGGGTTAGACAGTTTAAAGAGAGTGGGTTCCTGTGCAAAGGAAAGAGTCCTGGAAGACCACGTGTTACAGATGAGCAAGTGGAGAGGATTCATGATGCATTTGCGAGCAGCCTACGTCCGTACGTCGATCAAGTCTTCAGCTTGCCATCCCTCATACCACTCTCTGGCCTATGTTAAAGGGACGATTACACATGAAACCATACAAACTAAGCCTCGTCCAACCACTTACTAATGATGACAAGGTGATGCGGAGGACATTCTGTGAGTCAATGCTGGAGATGGAGTAAGGTGATGAAACTCTTTTCACGTTTAGTTTTTAGTGACGAAGGGAATTTCCATTTGAGAGGCACAGTCAATCGTCACAATATGCACATTTGGGGAACAGAACACCCACATGAAACTGTTGAACATGAAAGAGATTCCCCTAATATGAACGTCTTCTGTGCTGTGTCTCAAGACAAGTTCTATGGTCCCTTTTTCTTCGAAGGAAACACCGTTACAGGACAAACCTATCTCGAAATGCTCCAAAACTGGCTATTCACTTTACTGTAAGCAGATTCGAATGACTTTCAGGAAGATGGAGCACCACCCGATTGGCATCTCGGGGTTAGAGCTCATCTGAATGAAAACATGCCTCAGCGTTTGATTGAGAGGAGAGGTGCTAAAGACCTTGCTCTCTGTGCTTGGCCTGCCAGATCCCCAGACCTCACTGTGTGTGACTTTTTATTGTGGGGGTATGTTAAAGACCAAGTTTATGTTCCAGCACTTCCAGCAAGTATCGATGACTTGAAAGGTCAAATAACAACTGCAATCAACACGGTGGACCGTGACATGCTGAGGCGCGTTTGGGAGGAATTCTCATATCGGCTTGATGTTGTCCGCGCTGCCAGTGGTGGCTACATTGAGCACTTATAAAATATGAAATGAAACTTGAATGTATATACAACACATGTGTTCATGCTAGAGGTTTGTAATTTTTTTCGTTTTTGACACATCACGTGATGATTTTGGCGTATTCTTTTTGAAACACCCTGTATATATTTGCTGTAATATATGTTTGTGTGCGTAATATATATTTGTCTGTAATATCCATGTGCGTAATATAAGTATGTGTGTGTGTTATATCTGTGTGTATGTAATGTGTGTATATATGTATGTGCAATGTGTATACATATATCTGTGTATATGTAATGTGTATATATATATAAGTGTGTAATATGTGTATGTGTAATACACGTTTGTGTGTGTAAGATATATTGTGCTTGTGTAATAGATATATATGTTCTTGTCTTATATATATATATATATATATATAGGTTGAACAATATAATTATAATTGAAACACTTGCTAAATTCAAATAAAATTTATTTAATATGGAGTTGGTCCTCCTTTCGCATCACATGCAGCTTTACGTATTCTACGAATGCAACCATAGAGTTTCCTGAATTCTTCTAGAGGAATTTTCAGCCATTCTTCCATTAATACCTGCTCCAGCTCTTTAAGACACGACGGTGGAGGATATATGGTGTTTGTCAACTCGTGTCCGAGTACGGCCACTACTATATATCTTGACAGGTGCAGAAATTAAGTGTATACCTGTGCATGAAGCATTTATAGAGGGCAAATGCAGTGCAGAGAGCCACTCTCTAAGCAAATGATGATATAAAGCAAAACGAAGAGCAAGTCAACATCATTGGATACCATCAAAAGCCGGGGGTGTTTTCCAAGAGTTTTCCTTGCTTTGTCTAGGCGTAAGGCAGACATCTCACCCGGTGGTTTAAACGTGCCCTCAAACATCAGCCTACACACACACGCACACACACACACACACACATATATATATATATATATATATATATATATATATATATATATATATATATATATATATATATATATATCGCACGCTATTCCCTGAGTTAAAAGGTAATTTTGGCACAGTCTAAAAGGAGAACAAACACAGGCGTGCGGCCTTTCCAGCCTCTCTTGAAAACACTGCTCTGGCTCGTGTTGTGAAACAATCTGAAAATCTGCTTTAGCAATGTCAAATGATAATATATATATATATATATATATATATATATATATATATATACACAGTGTAACCCGTATATAAGAGAGTTGTCGGGTCCGGGAAGATATCTCTTATAACCGGGTTTCTCTTATATCAGGGTTTGGTCTATTATATATACATTAACACAGGATCTAATTTTGGACCAGAGAAAATCTCTCTTATATCCGGGCTTCTATTATATCCGGGTCTCTTATATCCGGGTTACACTATATATATATATATATATATATATATATATATATATATATATATATAAAGAAAGAGAGAGAGAGTTAGTTACAGGGTATGCCATATACCATATTTATGGGATATAGCATATGCAAATATAAAAGTGGACACTGAAGTCAAAACCAGAGGCCACAATTTTACATGCTTGTAACCAATCGTCAGACCATATATCGCTGGGTGTTGACTTTAGCGTACACTTTATACACTAATTCCGATCCTATTCATGAATCTAATCCTCTTTCTCTCTCTCCCATATATATATATATATATATATATATATATATATATATATATATATATATATATATATATATATACGTGTGTGTGTCTGTGTGTGTGAAAAGTGTGTGTGTACGTGTCATTATTTTTTTAATAACAAAAACAATGACGTCAACACCAAGCAGTGTCAGTCTGTTCCATGCTTAAACGCAATCTTTCCTACCTGAAAATTTAAGTTTGTTGTTTCGTTTACACCCCAGTGTCCATTTTTATATTTTTGATTCACATGCGCTCTATGTTTGTCGTTAAGCACTTTTACCCATAAATAATAGCATATCTTGAAACAATTTTTTTTTATCACACACACATGTTATATTGTATAAATTTTATATATTGGAATATTGGGCAGATAAGAAAATTTCTTACTTAATTTCATTCAAGTTTTATCATTTTTATTTTTTTAACTAATATAAATTCACTGGAATTTTGTGAGGAAACAGGAACGTTTTTCCTCATGTAATTAAAAAAATGATACAATGCGCCATAACTTAATAAATGAATGACGAAGTAGCTTAACGATAAACTCGCTTTACAATTTAGATACATCAACCGGCAAACTTTAGATTTAAATTTTAATCCTGTATCTATATTTTACATTTTATTGTATTCCTTTTCATTTTCACTCTTCAGATATCAAATTGTTTCCGATGACGTAACAGAAAAAAAAAACGTATTTTCGGTCGTTCTATGTGTAGCCATTTTTTATCACTTGACAAGAAAACTATTTTATTGATAAAAGTGGCAAAATTATCCCTTTTCATAAAGTAAAATAGCTCACAATAGAAAATGCCAAAATACCTTTTATTATAGGAAAAATAACCCTATTTTTGTCATTTTTTTTTTGTCGCGGTCTTGGCAAATTTGACGTAGTTTATTGCAAAATGCATTTTTCGTATGCGCGGTAAAATTGTTCGGTTCTATAAAGTAGAAATAACTCTATACCTAGCTATATATAAAAAACGAAAGGCATTTTATTCTAGTTCAAAAAACACATTCTCGTTCATTCTCGCTGTCGCCATTTTAGTAACGTTACGTATTTTACGAGAATTTTTTATTTTTTTTATTTTTTTGACGAGAGCGGTACAATTACTCACTTTTATAAGGTAGAAGTAACTCTGTATCTGGCAGTTTAAATCAACCTAACGTCTGTTTGATATACTAGGACAGAAAAAGTATTTTTGTCCATTCTGTTTGTGACGTCATGGGTCATCTGCAGTAGTTTATAAGAAAATAATGTTTTGAAAAGATCGGTGAAATTATTCAGTTCCATAAAAAAAAAAAAAAAAAAAAAAAAAAAAAACAACCCTATACCTCGCAAGATGAAAGACACCTAAATTACTTTCATGCTAGGAAGTATAGCAACCTCGCTTGAATTTGTTTGTTATCATTTTCGTCAGCTGATAATAAGAAAATTAAGTTACGAGAAGCTCAACAGATTACGCATCACTCCAGACCTGCGAGTAATTTTGTTTCTCTGACCATAGGTCTTTGTCAACAGAGTTGTAAATCGTTTTTCAGCGGAGGAAGCAACACGGCTTGAATTTCCGTTGCTATTAAAATAAAAAAGAAAAGACAATAGCCTCCCTTAAATACAAAAAAAGATCGATATTGGCCTTTGCGTCTGAGTGTATCTCTGTCATAACAACCAATCATCCGTATCGATCGGTCGATCGAATGTGTACTGATCAACCTGTTTCTGTAAAAGGGCGTGTCAAAGTATTTATGTTTATATCCAGCAACCTAGAGCAGCTAGGGCACGACATAGACATGAACAGAAAATAAAACCATCATGTAACTCGCTAAAGAGGTGTGCAAATGTAGGTATACAGCAATTCATATTTAGTGTACACCTACTTTTTCTGGGCCCTGTATTTTTGTCATGAAATTGGTATTAATCACAGTTAGTAAAGAATTAGCGGAACTATTTTTACGATAATTTTACCATGGGAATATATAAGTGCGAATATGTAAAAGAGTGACTATTACTGCTAATAATGTAATACTATTCGATAAAACGAATGGAGTTCTCTCAGTCACTGGCGTGTTTATCTAAAAAATAAATACGCTTAAACTCACCTTCGTCCCTGCTGTGCGCCAACGGCTTAGGAGTAGAAACTGACTGACTCCGATTAATCCAGGTTTAGATCCTAGCTTAAGACAACCGGATGTCTAGCCACACTGATGAGCTGTGATAGAGCGAAATTTTTTAGAGCGAATTATTTATTTCACCAGAGCTCTGGCCTCAGGTGAAATAAATTATTATAATGGTACCTTAAACTGGTCTGTTTTTCTTTAAAATATTAGCTCTGGATTTACATTGAGCTCCCAGGATTTCATTCTCCTTGGGGTTACTCATACGGATTACCAAGTTTTAATAAGAAGATCCGGCGTCCTTTAAAAGGGCTCTGGCGAAATAAATTATTATAATGGTACTTTAAAGTGGTCTGTTTTTCTTTAATATATATATATATATGTACAATTTATTAAATATATTATTTATCTATTATATATGCGCGTTACTTATTGGAAAAGCTCAATATCATTGATAGAGCTAACATATTTAGTTGGATTGATGTGAGTTTGTGACACTGGGTTTGTCTGACGATCGCAAAAGCGTGAAATCCAGGTTCACAACCTCACATCATTCCAACTATATATATATATATATATATATATATATATATATATATATATATATATATGTTTGATATTAACATTTTTAAGACCGGTTTCCTCATTATGTGTCCCACAAATTTCAACTGTCTCTTTCATATTCTAAGTTGGTGTTCATTTTGTTATCTGTTTCCTTATAACTTATTCGTTGCTCATATGCACCGTTCATGACATTCTCAGCATCCTACTGTAGAACGATATCTCTGTAGCCTCATGTCTGCCATATTGGAAGATTGATATTATATTCGTATAACAGTTCTGCAGTCTTTGTTTCTAACGAAATTTAGTTTAAATATCTTCATATTTTTTTTAGTTTTCAAGACATCTTTTGATATTCCAATACGATTTCGGCTAGAATTTCATACAAATGAACACATTCCTTATTTTTAATTTTAATCTCATGAAGCACGAAAATTAATCTCAAATTATCATAATAAAAAATCAATTCTTTACGTCCTAACATAAAATCTAGAATATTTGTCAAAAGCGAATTCGTCTACTATATTGCAAAACTTCGCCTTCTTCAGGTTTGAAGCCAGATTGAAAGAAGACATCATTAAAATTTTTCAAGTCAGAGAATTTGTAATTTTACTTTTTGGAGGAGGGAGGTAAAAAAATCTAGAAAAGTTTTATACATAAATTATAGAAACTCAGTAAAAAAAAAAAGTGGCTAACACAAGAACATTGAAAATGCAGAAAATAAGAATATTTCATAAAATAAAAATGAGATGGAAATGTTAATAATGGTTACAGTTTAACATTTTCAAAAACCGTAACCTAATGCTTAAACCAACATTTATTTTTATACATCATATATTTATTCACATAATCTGCTTCTTCTCAATGAATGATATGGAAGCCTGTTAAAGACATTTATTGAATATTAAACATTTAAATGAACATTCAGCTGATACCTGTCGAATACCGGATTTGTTGGTGTACCTACATGTGTGTGTGTGTGTGTGTGTGTGTGTGTGTGCGTGCGTGCATGTATAATTGAGTGTCTTTATGTGTGCGTTTCCGTGTGTGTGTGTGTGTGCGTTTCCGTGTGTGTGTGCGTGCGTGTATAAGTGAGTGTGTTTATGTGTGTGTGTGATTGTGTGTGTGCGTGAGTGCAACATACCAGAGGGAATTTGAATTTCACATAATGACCTTCATATTAGATAATTACAGTCCAGTCGAAAGTTCAAAATCTTAAGAAGAACGAGAACTTGAATGGCAAAATAGGAAATTAAGCCTTGGCATGTAAGACTTGTTTCTTTCTTTCTTTCTTTCTTTCTTTCTTTCTTTCTTTCTATCTGTCTATCTATCTATCTATCTACCGCAATCTATTCATATGTATCTATCTCAATTTCTTCATATCTATCTATCTATCTATCTATCTATCTATTCAAATGTTAGGAAATATTTTTGATAACCACTTCAATATATGTATGACAATTTTCAGCGTTGTCACACACATACACAGACACACACACACACATATATATATATATATATATAATACATATATATATAATATATACCCAACTAAATAAAAATTACGCACCGCATAAACATGATTAAATATATATATATATATATATATATATATATATATATATATATATATATATATATATATATATATATATTAGGTTGGTGCAAAGATAATGTCGTTTTCTCACATAGTAACATATGTGAGAAAACGACATTGCACCAACCTAATATATATATATATATATATATATATATATATATATAAATTGAGATAAATAATCTTAGAAAGAATATATGTCTGCAAATGCATTGTGAAGTTAGACTTGTAAAATGAAAAAAATACCATCAGCATTTGGAAATATTCTTGGAAAAATTGTCTTGAGAATAAGGAAGAACAATGCCCTGAGGGAAGACCGCTGGAAAAAAAAACTGAAATGATACACACACACACACACACACACACATATACATATATATATATATATATATATATAATAAAGCCGGATTCATATTATATATATGGTGGAGTCTCTCGTAGCGTATGACACATGAAGGATGAATAACCAACACATGATTGTTTATAGTTGATCATTTATTGTGTAGCACAATGTCCACATTCTTCACCAAGATAGCATGGCCGTACTGGAGTATGTTTGATAGTATTTTTCAAAACAGAATTTTTCTTCTCCCGGTAGGGGATGAAGAGTGTCTCTCTCCCTATCCGCGTGTACAGACCCCAACCCAGACATTTCTATGTCCCTGCCCGACATGTATGTAGGACCCCGTAAAAATGTTCGCTAGATCTAACACCATTAAAAATAAAAAAAATTCTGAGCAAAAAAGGATCACGCAAAAATCGGCTCAACTTTGTGGAAAACAAAGACTCCAAATTCACATTTACATTTATAAGACCAATCGTTATGCCAAACGCCCTGCCATCTTTGAAAAATCAGACGACACTATTGCTGTTGGCTACAATTGACATCTCACTCTAGAAAATGATTAACAATATTTCCCTATTAAAAATAAATAATAAAACAATTGGAAATATATTTATTAACCAGTATATTTCTGGGTTTAGTAATACTAAGTTGCCTCTTCCTTAATCTTATTTTTTCTTATAAATAACGTCGCGTAAATACACAAAGTCATTTTTAAGTTGTTCGCTACACAAACTTTCGTATAATTACTGAGTACCTTCTCGCTAATAGCTTCTCGATTTGAAAATATATTATTCAACACGAAAAATATGCGAACGGAGAAACGTAAACAAAACAATCGTAGAAGTAGTAGTAGTAGTAGAATATTTAAAACTCAACCATTAACATTGTCGGCTCCGTTACACGTATACATAAAGCAACACAAATACTTAACTCTCCCGTTATGTAGTCGCATACAGCTTTTCAATCATAGTAACGCAATTTATTTATGTTGTGTTAAAAGAAAATAAAACTAAGATATTTTTCATTGAGCTGTGTTTGCGAAAATCAGTAACTTATATCTTTGTTTCTTTTTACTTCACAGAAAACAAAGATTACATTTATATACAATAATAAAAATTATCTAAATTTGCAACGCTGTGTTTGATGATTATTTCTTTTCTTCGTCTTTTCGCGCTCTTTTTCCACTACGTAAAACTAAATAAATTTTACAAGAAAGCTATTTTATGGCAGTGGGGAAATGTCTGAAGTCACCATGCCAGGTGATTTTCAAGAATCTCGAGATATATACCCGGAGTAGCAGAACAGATTTGACAGCAATATTCGATGCATGGTGGAACGGTAGATTTATTAGCGCGCGTGATGAATTCTCGTGAAAAAATCTTCGGCACACCGCATTTAATAAATTTAGCAAGTAGCAGACCTAGTAACTGATTCAATACAATCATTTCACTTCACGTCATTGGAAAACGTTGGTCCGAGAAAGAGGAAGAAGGAAGGAGACAAAGAGTTGCTCTCCCGCAGAAGGTCATGTTGATCGTAGGTAAAATGCTTCAATAAGATGACTAAAAGGCACCAGTTTCTACTTTTTTTATATATACTGATAATTAATTTTAATTGCAAATACATTGCTTTAGTTTATTTTCTTTCGCCGTACGGTCATAGTTAGACCCACTGGAGTGACAAGGTGTAATCGATTTCTATGTTTTCCTCTGATTAGGTCATTTGGAGTGGTGTGCAATAATATGAATCTGTTTTCGGGGTATATGATGAAATTTGTTTGGTCTTGAAAAAATATTGCGTCATCGGTGATTGCATCAGATTTTTATCACGCCCAGACACTATTGTCTTGACTGTCAATTAGTTGTCCTACGGCCATTGTCTGCGATAGGCATTACTCCAAGGAGGCGTACGAAAATTGTAACTCTGCAGGAACACACTGACAAGCCTTACTAGAGAGCAAATTAGAGTACTATAGATTGGCAGAAAACACTTCTGATTTAAATTTAATTGAGAATCTTTGGTCAATCTGCAAGGAACGACTTCGTGGAATGGACATACGATGTAACATGTGAACTGTTTCATTGGAAAAATACGAAAAAAAAGTAGATAATAACGGAATTATTCGATTTGTTTCAATTAATTTGAACAAGGGTGTAGGTTGGAAAAAATATTAAAAAAAGACAAAATAAGAAACTTTGTTTTTAAGAATGTCACAAAAAGTGATTTAAGAAAAATAGAATATGCAATAACTAATATTACATTCTATAGTTCCACCTGATCATACTTTCACAGCTAGGACCGGGCACAGTGGCAAGCCATCTACATTCCTTTCTTTCAGGTTCCTTTGATAAAAAAAGCAAGTTACACTCAGAGAGCTTACTTCACGAGAGTATGCTTCACTGAGAGTACACTCTTGGTTTTCTTTAAGTCCTGCGTCAAACGATATCTATTCTACTTGTCAACATACTGATATCTTACTTTCCCCTCTCTTACAACAATTTCCTTTACTTAAAGTGAACCCTTGTACTCGCTAAACTTGTACTGGTCAAACTAAGATTTAAAAAATAAGGATGAACTAAGAAGAAAGTATTTGGGAAGCCGGTGTTTCAAATGTTAACAGAAAGAAAAGATGTAGAATATTAAGAACATTGGTTGAAGGCATGAAACAAACCAAACCATTCTAGGCCTGCAATTTTTTTTTTTTTTTTTTTGTTGCATATAAATTATTTATCCTGGCACAAGGCCAAGGTTTGAAACCTCCATTGGGAACTACTTGCTAATTAGATTCTAAATACAGATAACTAAACCGTGTCTTTATTTTCGACATGAAACCGTTCAGATTCATCTCGATTGTAAGATTCTGAAGGCGAGCTCCCCACCAATAAGTATCTCTAATAGAAATGAATACAAATCATAAAATTGTCGCAAACAAAAGCTACAGCACTGATTACACGACAAAAAAGAACAAAAAAAAAACCCTCTGCATTTGTTCAATCAAGATGCTGAACATATCGATTCCATATGTCGTCGTAGCAACCATGCTATTTAATATTGTATTTATGCTGTTGCGTGCGAAGCACAGAAAATTGTAAATGAATCGAATTTTGCTCGGGCGTGTTTTTGGTTGCTACGGCTGTAATATTTGCTTTCATGCTAAAACAGAAACACTATTAAAATACTGAGAAATCTAGTTCTGGTTAAATGAAAGCATATATCAGAACCCGACCCCCAAGAAAAAAAAAAAACTTATTTGACGGAACAGAAGAAACAACTGAAAATAAACAGTAGTGAGTCTAAGTAAGAGACTCCATGTTAAAAAAAAACAAAAACAAAAACAAAACAAACAAAAAAAAACAAATACACACTTCGATAAAAGACAGAGTTGGTCGATTGTTTGATTGATTGTTTTTTATGTCTTATCAACCCTTTGTGGGTTATTTAAAGCCGAAACCTATTATGGATTGGAAGAACAGTTCTTTTTTTTTTATTTGTTGCGGGTGAACAATCGTTTTCCTAGATACACGTTCTATTAGGTTGGTGCAAAAATAATGACGTAATAACGTCAAAAAACCGACATTATTACGTCATTATTTTTGCACCAACCTAATACCATGTAAGCCATATCTGCGTAAAGATTATGGATTCATTATTTTTCCTGAACTCTATCTAATGAATTATGGTACAGTGTTACGCAAGAGAGTAAAAAGATTAACAAACACATACCCCCCCCCGTTGTCTTATGGAAATTATTTTTATATATTATTAGGGGACAATAATAAATGCATTTAAATAAATAAAAAAATGACACGATTATAACTCTAGCGCACGAACAAGCGCACAAATAGATATACACATAGTAACACACACACACGCGCACATGCACACACACTCATATATATATATATATATATATATATATATATATATATATATATGTGGGAGAGAGAGAAAGTGGATTAGATTCATGAATATGATTGGAATTATTGTTTGAATGTAAAAAAATGGAGAGATTAACGTAAAACATTCAGATATTTGAATAAGAAGCAGAGAGAATGCAGATTAAAAAAAATATGAGAAAGAAAAGCATACTGTTAAAAGTATAAAAAAATACTCAGGAAGCATTGTGTATTAAAGGCTTGAGAAAATCGATGGGTTTAAAATTGTCTGTGTAAGCATAAGATGTTTCGTGTTATATCAAATTTGAATTATACATACACACAGATATATATATATATTCATAATATATATATATATATATATATATATATATATATATTGAATGCATATATATATACATGTATGTATGCATATATATATATATATATATATATATATATATATATATATATATATACATATATATGGTGCGTATGTTCTGTCGCATGGACTTGGATAATATTTGATATTAGTTCCACGAAGATTATAACTGTCGAAAATCGTCGTATTTGTGTAACATACGGCTTTGTGGATTTTGTGCGAATTCATTTGACGTCCTTCTAATCGACTGAATATTCATTCTCTTCGAATTGGCGTAAATTCTGGTTAAGATGAGATGCGAAGTTCTTCTTCGAAAACTACAGGATGGCAGCAGCTATTGTCTTTCAAATGTTATGAATAATTAATATTTCTAATATTTCTAATATATCAAATCATCCTGTTTGTCGCTTTAGTAAATACTGTGGCACCATTTAACGGAGCAGAAGGGGAAAAGAAAGAAAAGAAGAAAAAGGAGAGGCTAAGAACCGAATCGTGAGTGATAAGCAAGAACACACACACAGCTAAGAGACAATGGATAAAAGGATATTTTGATAAGTAACAAATGGCGAAAGAGTGTCATTACAATGACAGGGAAATTCTGAGTGGAAAGTGAGGGAAAGAAAGAAAGAATCAGATATGTTTTGGCATCGGCTGTGTTATCTAAGGATATGAAAACAAACTATTGGTACCGGAAGACATCTTATTATCAACTACAGACCGACTGGCCAAAGAAAAAAAATTCAAATGAAAATGTTATTTCGATAAGTGACGAAAAACAGGCAGCTAAAGGGACTTTGGACAGATATAAAAAATTAAGGACCACCTACTAGTATCCGTTGACCGATTTTCCTTCGACGGAACATCCTTGGGCTGCGATAATAAAATTATGTTATCAGAAATATGTACCGAAGGAAAATGAATGGGAACCTAGAAGTGTTGTTTTTTTTTCTTTCTTCGAGTCGACAGACTGACTGGAACTTTGGAGATGTTTCTTTTTGACACCGTGTTAGGAAGACCACACATTCTGATAATTAGCGATAAAATACCTGACGTAAACCACGTGTAGAACAAGAGTTATGACCGCCATTGTCATATTGTCCCGTTCGCGACTAGAGAAATGATAACACCATTAAGAGGAAGAAAAGGGAAAGAGAAGAGATAATAATTTTTTTTTTAGTTAAGCAAGATATTTTTTTCTTCCTGAAACAAAGCCGCGGATTCGTCCACGCCCGACTAAGACATCATTGGTCGAGTGGTGATCACGTGACGCACGAGGGAGGCTGTTGCAGCCCATCTGGAGGATGAGTAAGAGAGGTTGCTACGAAAATGTGGGGAGGGCAGTTCACGCGCCTCTGAAGTATGATGAGAAGGTCGAAGTGAGGAAAGTTTCCCAAAAATGGAAAAAGGTGGAAATTCCTAACCAGAGAGGTGGATATGTATTTAGAATTATCGAGGAACCCCCCGGCGCCGACAAACTCACCCCGGTTTTGGTCGGCGCCCATATAAACGAAGCCACAACGAGCAGAGTTGATTTCCTGCAGTTCCCAGAGTCAGTCTCGAGTTGAAGCAAGCCTCGCAGATAGCTGACAAAGATTCACGAACATTCCGGACCTCTCTTCAACCCAAGAACAATTATTTTGAAGAGCGACTTAGATCCAGATCAGCGAAATAAGTTTTTTTTTGACTTTCGTCCAACGACCCACCGAAACACCAATTTCTTAGAGAGCAGACAACTTGAAGTGTTAAAACTTGCCTAGCGGAAAACGACGTGCCACAATCCATAGAACGGGTCAGGAGATAGATGCAGTCCTATGTATCGAACAACTAGACATAAAGTTTTTTACCTTTTTCTTTGATACTTTGAACTTTTGAGTTTTCATTTTATTGTCTTTTATGCATATTTGTGTGGTATCACCCCCGTTGAACTCGGTTTGTAGTACGGCCCCAACCACTGTTTGATCTCGTCTGCCTAAGATCAATTCACAACGTGGGTAGGCGGACTGGAGGATCAGTGCAGTTACCTTGGTAACCAGGCGTTGGAAGCGAGTTGGGAACGACGAGGCTGATATCAAATCTAACCAGATTCCCACCCGAATCACCAAATGGTTAGAAAGTCACATTTGAAGCAGTGACACCCGAACGGAGCAGCGAGGAGCGAACGGCTAGCGCCGCGGCGAGGACGTCACAATTAGTGCTGTTTAGGGACGTCACAGTTGGTGCCGTGGTAGACTAGGATAGAACGTCACGGTTGGCGCTGCGACCAGGGGACGACGTCACAACTGATAGGACCCTGGAACAGCCACTGCCTCAATTAGTACCGTGACAGCAGGACAGGATCCTGGATCGACCGCTGTTGCTGAGAAATTTCGAATAGGACTCAAAATGACCCGGGACCGAGTGGAACGAGAACAGAATCGTCTGTAAGGTAGGACAGTTTGTTTGATATCCAAACCTCGATTGTTGCTGCGTAGATTGTCTTTCTCTTTAAATATGTCGGACTATGATTCAGATAGAGCAGTGGGGGATGAAGAGGGGGTTAGACAAGGGTTGTCAGCTGACCTGAGAAAGTTGTTGGGTCATCGAGGGTCCCAGCATTTGACGGCAGTGGGAAAGATTTCAAAAACTGGCTGGCAATCCTAGAGAAGAGCCGAATTATATATGAACTCACAGATCAGGAGACTCTGTATCTGGCATATGATGCCACAAAGGGGAAAGCCTCTGAGTTTATGAAGGAGCTCTTGGAGAGTCAATCCCACTTGTCTTGAGAAAGATTAGAATTCACCGACGAGGGCACGGCTATAGAGGCCATGAGGGCCCTCTTAAAGCTGACACAGCTGCGGGACGAAACCCCTGGAGAATTGGGGGCCCGAGCGGGGAAGCTGTCATCATTGGCCTTCCCAGAAGTGGTTAGAGACAATGCGGTCATGCAGGCCCAGTTAGCAGACCTGTATGTGGAGGCCCTAAGTGACGAGCGTGTTCGTCACGACTTGCTGAAAGAGGGGCCGGTGAGACTATCGGCAGCAATAGAGCTGGCCAAGGAGAGCCAGGGCGTATGGGAAAAGGTGAAAAGGTGTGTATACTAAGTCAAGAGGTCGGAAAAAGGGGGAAAGGCGGAAGACCCCCCGCGTGAAATCGGAGGGTCAAGCTAGAAGTAGACCAGCCTGAGGTGTGGGAAGAAGACCCCAATAGAAAGGCATGGTCAACCAGGCATGGATTTTATAAGCCCACGCCGGGTATATACGGGCTGGTCTGCTGGACCTGTGGGCATGAGGACCACAGAGCGGCGGAATGTCCGACGAAGTGGGGTTTTCCGCCAGACTTCGAACAGGACAGGTGCACCAGGTGTGGAAAGAGAGGACACCTGGCCAAGTGGTGCGGGCTGAGAAAAGGCGCCCCACCGATATTAACAAAGAAGGCCGAGCCCAAGACACAAGACCAGGGAAAAGCCAGCGGGCCACCCCGGAATTAAGAGGGAGGGTAGCCAAAAAGAAGGGAAATAAAAGCTTGGACCAGTGGTCGGGCGAGCCGCTTGGGTAGAGATCAGGTCCCCCCGGGAGTAAACGAGAGGTTAGCCCAGTTGAAGAGAAAAAGAGCAAAATGTTGGACATGTGGTCAGGTGGGCCACTTTGCGGCGAACTGTCCGGCAAGAAGGTGCTGGTTTTGTAGGAGACCAGGGCACTTGAAGAGAAGCTGTATCCTTAGGAACAGCCGCGGGAGACTGGGAGAGGTCCAGCCGGGCCCGCCCAGGTGCGAAAAGCGCAGAACTCCCCCCCGTAAGAATAATGAAGGTGATTTATTGCTGGGATGACCCATGGGTGGGGGCCCAGGAAGAGGAAAGCCCAAGTGTTCTCTTCGCTGACGCAAGAGAAGGAGCTATCCTGTAGAGCAGAGATAGGGGGTAAGGCGATGAAAGCTCTGGTAGACACAGGAGCATCTGTGTCATTGCTGAGAGAGGAAGCATACAGGCGGGTGAAACGGAAGAGTAGGTTACGGGAAGCGGACATAGAGGTCACGCAAGCAGATGGAACCCCACTGAAGATAAAAGGGATGGTGAGGCTCCCTGTGAGGATTGGGAAATTAAGAAGCACCCAAAATTTTTACGTAACCCCCGACCTGTGTACGGAGGCAATCTTGGGAGAAGATTGGCCCCGGAGCCAGAGGGCCCTGATAGAGTTCAACCCCACTGTGCTGATAGTGAATGGCGAGAGAACGCCATTGGGATGCCCACCGGAAGAAGATATAACAATAGTGGTGGAGGAAGATGTAAAGCTACCCCCTAGAACGGCGGTGCCGGGAAAGGGTAGGTTAATGTCAGGAAAGAAAATAGGAAAAGGACCCCTGCAGTATGTCCCTGTGGAAGGGAAGGGCCTAGAAGAGAATGAGGTAACTCTGTGTGAGACGGTGGTGGAGGCAGCTGAATTAGTGCCCATTATGATGGTGAACCAGGCCCAAAAGACTATAAAGGTTAGGAGAGGGGAAGAGATAGGGAAAGCGCTAACCCTACGGACTCTGAATCGGGTGAGATTCGAAGAGGAACGAAGAAAACTTGTAGAGCAAACAGAAGGAATAGTGGACGAAGATATATTAGCACCGGATCAATTTAGAACCAGGGTGGGAGGTCTGCTGAGGGATAATCGAGATGTGGTAGCCCAGTCAGACAAGGAATTGGGCCAGACCCACACAGTCAAAATGAAAATCGACACCAGAGATCACCCCCCTATGAAATTAAAACCCTACCGGACACCATTTCATAAAAGACCCCTTGTAGAAGAGGCAGTAGAAGAGATGTTGGAAGCTGGGATGATCGAATGATCGATCTCCCCTTGGAGCTTCCCAATCGTAATAGTAGGTAAGAAAGATGGCGGGCACCGTTTTTGTGTAGATTTTAGGAAACTGAATTCTATATCGAAGCCGTTGGCGGTGCCATTGCCACTAATAGATGACATATTGGACTTGAGGTCCGGGTATTGGCAGGTAGCCCTTGATGAGGCTGACAAGGAGAAGGCCGCATTTGCGTGTCACCTAGGACTGTTTCAGTTGAGGGTGATGCCATTCGGTTTAGCTAATGCCCCGGGAATCTTCCAACAGCTGATGTCAATAGTGTTAGGAGGATACGAGAGCTTTGCCATGGCATATTTGGACGATATCTTAATATTTTCGGAGACAGTAGAACAACACTTTTTCCATCTAAAACAAGTGTTGGGAAGGTTAAGAAAACACGGCTTAAAATTGAAATTGTCGAAGTGTCAGTTTCTGAAGGAGGAGACTAGATATTTGGGCTTTGTTATAAACGGAGACGGTATTAAACCCGACATGGATAAGGTGAAAGTCATAAGGGAAATTCCAGAACCTAAGACAGTGAGACAGGTAAGAGGTTTTATAGGAGCTATAGGTTACTACCGACGCTTCGTCCCGGCATTTTCGAGAATTGCCATACCACTAGTAGCCCTGACGAAGAAATACGCTAGGTTTAAGTGGACAGAGGATTGTCAACAGGCATTTGATACGTTAAAAGAACAGTTGACAGCCGTCCCACTGCTGACGTACCCAGACCTCAGCAAGCCCATGGTACTATACACTGATGCCAGTGAGCAGTGTGTAGGAGCAGTTCTTACCCAGCCGTATTCCGATAAAGAAGGACCAGTGCCAGGCATACCAGAGGAAGTACCGATATACTTTCTCTCTCATAAACTCTCAGAGACACAACAGAGATGGCCAGTAATAGAAAGAGAAGCATATGCTATCATGTATGCTCTCCAAAAACTGGACTACTACTTGAATGGTGCGGTCTTTACTGTAAAAACAGACCACAAACCTCTGCAGTACCTATTGCAGGCAGAGTGGACAAATAATAAGAAGATTCAACAGTGGGCACTTAAGTTAAGTGGCTACCACTGTAAGATAGAGTGTTTGGCAGGGAAGGAAAACACGTGCGCAGATTTACTCTCAAGAATACCGAAACAACTGGAAGAAAGATCTGTAAAAGTAGAGCAGGGAGTAGATGATAAAGAATAGAATAGGAGTAATTAACTCTAATAAGCTCAAAGATCGCCCTATGTTACAATCGGACGAAGAAGGGGACACACAGATAATAACCGATCCCTACTGGACAGAAGGAATTGAGAAGGAGCAGGCAGACAGTGAAATAGCTGCCCTGAGAGAAAAGGTGAAGGCAGGAGAGACCACCAAGTATGCCATAATAGAGGAAAGGCTGTATTATCTCTCAGGCAGGGATGAAGAAGTCAAGCCCAAGTTGTATGTGCCCAAAAGTTTAAGACCAGAGGTATTGGAACAGTGCCACGAGAGGTTGGGTCACATGGGAATTGATAGGACATGTGATCTAATAGGAAGAAAGTACTATTGGCCCAAATTGTACGGAGATGTCACTAACTATGTTCGGAGCTGCGTAGTGTGCCAGTCGCAGAGCAGAAGTCAGGAAATGGCACCATTGGAGGAGACGGATATGCCGAACTTCCCCTTCGAGAAAGTGAGTATGGATGTATCAGGACCATATGGAGAAACTGCGCAGGGAAACAACTACATAGTGAGTTTTGTCGATTGGCTAACAAATTGGCCTGAGGCATTTGCAGTACCAGACAAGAAGGCTAGAACTGTGGTCGGTTTGATAATAAGTGAAATCTTCCCTAGGTATGGCGCCCCTGTGCAGTTGGTAACAGATAATGGCACGGAGAATGTAAACAGCATAATGAGAGAAGTGCTGACAGGTTTGAATATAGATCATGTAAAACATCTCCATTGCACCCCCAAGGAAATGCTAAAGTGGAAAGGTTTCATAGAACCTTGGGAGATGTATTGGCCAAGCTGGTCAGAGAGAACACCGGAAACTGGGACTTGTATTTGACACAGGCTCTGGCGGCCGTAAGATTTACGATAAACGAGACCTCCAGATTTTCTCCTTACTTTATGTTGTTTGGCAGAGACGTGGTCCTGCCTGTTGATAACCTATTGAAGCCCCGAAGAAAGTATATGGGAGAAGATCATCATCATCTGTTGCTAGAACAACAACATAAAATATTTGTTCAGGCCAGAAGAAGAATAAAGAGGGCCTAGAAGAAAAGAAATGAGAGTGAATGCTGAAAGAAAGGTAGTAGAATTGAAGGTTGGAGACCCTGTCTACTATAAAATCCACCAGAGAGAAGGAAAGCTGGACCAAAGATGGGAACCGTACTACCGGATAGTAGAGCAGACGGGTCCAGTGTCATATGTAATATGGAATCAAGTGGCAGGACGAGCAAGGAGGGTCCATGCCAATGATCTAAAGAAGGCTGAAATAGCTAACCTGGAAATGAGCGAGCCGAGGCCTAAGAAGACAAGGACAAGGAAGGTAACTCTGGTTGAGCCGGAAGAAATGGAGACGGAGGAAGATTCCGAAGAAAATGAGGAGATAGATCGACTTGGCCAGATAGACGAAGCGATCCGAGTGACGGGGTTGGAGCCCTCGGCGGATATCAGCGGTGTTCAGTCGTCGACTGAATCGGTGCAGAGAAGACCCTGCGAGGTCGCCATCGCACCCCCATGTCGAAAGGAAAGGAAGAGAAAGACGAAGAGATCCAATCAAGCAGCCAACGTCTCTAAAAAGAGGCACCCTGCCCAGGACGAAGGGCCCAGCGAGTGGGAGGAAGAGGATCAAATACCCCTTTCCCAGCTCAAGGAAAAGCTAAGGAACAGGAGAGATCTAGACATAGAGTCAGGAGGTATTAAAGACGTCCAAGGCGAGGACTCTAAACAGAAGGAAGAATCAGGGGAGGAAAAAGAGGACAAAACACCTCCTGGACGGGAATTAAACACAGAGGGAAAGTTAGATGTTGAGCAGGGACCACCTCGGAAGATGAGATCAAGAAGGGTGAAGAACCCCAAATCTCAGTAGAACAAAGAAGGCTGTGCAGAATAGAAACAGTTGGTGTCGACCGTTAACGACACTGGCTCATCCAAAAACCTGCTGGCTGACTGTGGTGGATGTGGATGGAGGGGATGGAGTCGCTGACTGCATCTCACGAAGGACAGAAGATTATTGGCATTGCTGACTGGCCATCAGTGGTGTCATGAAGTAAGACCTTTGGGAGTGGGCGCCATGCACACCTGTCCGGACCATTCCGTCTGCTAGGAGTTAGTTAGAGGAGGGAAGAGATGAACGTAGTAAAAAAATTCTGGAATAATTGAGTAAAGAATTGAGCAAAACTGAATGGTTATGAAGAATAAAAACAAGAGAATCTTGTTGCAGGAAAGATCAAAATGAAAGGGTTGATGATGATCATGATGATGATGGTAGCTACACAAATGGTAGCAATGTACAAGGTGGAAACAGAATACATAGCTTTAAATTCAGGGAGAACGAAATTCATGTTGCTAACAGCTGAAGAAAGTAAGAAAATGTAGAGATGATGCTCTAGGGGTTTGTACCTCGTTAAGCCCTATCTATATAACTGGTAACCGCAAAATGTGCATACTAGAATTGTTTGAAGGGAAGAGAGAAGGAATTAAGAGAACCTGCCAAGTGGAGGTATTAGCAAACACGGCATTACCACAAGCTATCAGTGTTTCAGACGGGGTGTGGGCAGTAGCCACACAGAAACTTATCAGCTTGCCTAGGGTGTGTGGGGGAGAGTCCACAAGGGCATTAAGAGTAAGGCCACCATTATCCCTGTTAAAGTTACCAATGGGATGTTCAGCATTTGGGATATCTATGTCCTTACCCCACTATTACCAGGAAGAAGAAAGATATGAAGAGAAAGATTCAATCATAGAAATGATTGGCAGAGGCTTAGTCAATTGTACAGAATTATGGGAGCCAATAGTGAAGGGATTCTCCAATGTTACCTTGAATAAAATGCCAGAACTAATGAAGCCGATAGAAAAGATCGATATGGATCAATTGAGGGACAAGTTAAGTGCGTTGGGAAATGAAGGTATGGCTAGGGAAGGCGATGAGCAGATCGCGATAAGTTGGTCAATAGTGATGGGTACATTCATAGTTATAGCCATCGGGGGTATAGTAGTACGGAAGATTAAGAGTAAGAAGAGATTAACGATCGACAATCCAATGCGCATGCAGAAACTCGAGAGGGAGATGCCGAGCAGTGTTCCTTACTCATACAGAATCGGCGAAGAAATTGCAGGAAGACCAGCGGAGGAGGCTGGCGTGGGACCGCCACGTGCGGCGGAAAAACCTTCCACAGCGGAGAGGAAAACATTGACCAAGAAGAACAAGCCATAGTAACCACATCTGCACCCACAGGCACACGCACACATTACATTTGCATGTAGAACAGAAGAAGATGAAAAAGAACATTACATTTTCATGTATAACAGAAGAAGATGAAAAAGAACATTACATTGCATGTAGAACAGAAGGACTTGAAAGAGAACATTACATTTGCATGTAGAACAGAAGAAGATGAAAAAGAACATTACATTGCATGTAGACCAGAAGAAGATGAAAAAGAATATTACATTGCATGTAGAACAGAAGAACTTGAAAGAGAACATTACGTTGCATGTAGGAAAGTAGAATAGAATTGCATGGGACAAATGCATGATGCATGTTAAATGGTGTATTTGGGTCTAGGTGTCATTTACGGGTAAATGACAAATCGGTTAGGGGAGGATTGTGGCACCATTTAACGAGGCAGAAGGGGAAAAGAAAGAAAAGAAGAAAAGGAGAGGCTAAGGACCGAATCGTGAGTGATAAGCAAGAACACACACACAGCTAAGAGACAATGGATAAAAGGATATTTTGATAAGTAACAAATGGCGAAAGAGTGTCATTACAATGACAGAGAAATTCTGAGTGGAAAGAGAGGGAAAGAAAGAAAGAATCAGATATGTTTTGGCATCGGCTGTGTTATCTAAGGATATGAAAACAAACTATTGGTACCGGAAGACATCTTATTATCAACTACAGACCGACTGGCCAAAGAAAAAAAATTCAAATGAAAATGTTATTTCGATAAGTGACGAAAAACAGGCAACTAAAGGGACTTTGGACAGATATGAAAAATTAAGGACCACCTACTAGTGTCCGTTGACCGATTTTCCTTCGAGGGAACATCCTTGGCCTGCGATAATAAAATTACGTTATCAGAAATATGTACCGAAGGAAAATGAATGGGAACCTAGAAGTGTTTTTTTTTTGTTTCTTCGAGGCGACAGTCTGACTGGAACTTTGGATATGTTTGTTTTTGACACCGTGTTAGGAAGACCACACATTCTGATAATTAGTGATAAAATACCTGACGTAAACCACGTGTAGAACAAGAGTTATGACCGCCATTGTCATATTGTCCCGTTCGCGGCCAGAGAAATGATAACACCATTAAGAGGAAGAAAAGGGCAAGAGAAGAGATCATTTTTTTTTTAGTTAAGCAAGATATTTTTTTTCTTCCTGAAACAAAGCCGCAGATTCGTCCACGCCCGACTAAGACATCATTGGTCGAGTGGTGATCACGTGACGCACGAGGGAGGCTGTTTCAGCCCATCTGGAGGATGAGTAAGAGAGGTTGCTACGAAGATGTGGGGAGGGCAGTTCATGCGCCTCTGAAGTATGATGAGAAGGTCGAAGTGAGGAAAGTTTCCCAAAAATGGAAAAAGGTGGAAATTCCTAACCAGAGAGGTGGATATGTATTTAGAATTATCGAGGAACCCCCCGGCGCCGACAAACTCACCCAGGTTTTGGTCGGCGCCCATATAAACGAAGCTACAACGAGCAGAGTTGAGTTCCAGCAGTTCCCAGAGTCAGTCTCGAGTTGAAGCAAGCCTCGCAGATAGCTAACCAAGATTCACGCACATTCCGGACCTCTCTTCAACCCAAGAACAATTATTTTCAAGAGCGACTTAGATCCAGATCAGCGAAATAAGTTTTTTTTTGACTTTCGTCCAAAGACTCACCGAAACTTGAAGTGTTAAATCTTGCCTAGCGGAAAACGACGTGCCACAATCCATAGAACGGGTCGGGATATAGATGCAGTCCTATGTATCGAACAACTAGACATAAAGTTTTTACCCTTTTCTTTGATACTTTGAACTTTTGAGTTTTCATTTTATTGTCTTTTATGCATAATTGTGTGGTATCACCCCCGTTGAACTCGGTTTGCAGTACGGCCCCAACCACTGTTTGATCTCGTCTGCCTAAGATCAATTCACAACGTGGGTAGGCGGATTGGAGGATCAGTGCAGTTACCTTGGTAACCAGGCGTTGGAAGCGAGTTGGGAACGACGAGGCTGATATCAAATCTAACCAGATTCCCACCCGAATCACCAAAAGGTTAGAACGTCACATTTGAAGCAGCGACACCCGAACGGAGCAGCGAGGAGCGAACGGCTGGCGCCGCGAGGAGGAAGTCACAATTGGTGCTGTTTAGGGACGTCACAGTTGGTGCCGTGGTAGACTAGGCTAGAACGTCACGGTTGGCGCTGCGACCAGGGGACGACGTCACAATACTCATTTCCCTCATCACGCTCCTACACTTCATATATATATATATATATATATATATATATATGTGTGTGTGTGTGTGTGTGTGCGTGTGTGCGTGTCTGAGCGCGCGCTTATAATAGTGTATTTGAGCAGCAATCTCTGTTTTATTCAAGTTTCGTTAAAGACGACAGACAAAGTAGAGTGATTAAGTTTGTTTTTTTATTTAATTATTCTCTTGTTCATATATAATTTATTTCTCTTCTGGTCATTAAGCATGCAGACATCGTCAGAATCCTCTATATTTCCGCGGACTTTCAACCATTTTTAACCATTTTTTTTTATTTTTTTTGCAATATATATATATATATATATATATATATATATATATGATGAGGCTTGGTTAAATAATTTACGCATGTTTATGTGAATTAGTTTTCATTGTGATCCTTTCAAGATCACAGATTAATTTCTTGGTAGCTTTAGAAAAATACCGAAATTTTCTTTTAAATAGTTTTTATTATGCCAAGTACTTGCAATGTCATCTGAGACCATCTTCATGGGGTTAAGTTGCCTTTGAGAATGTATATGTTTATGTAAATTCAAAACATTTCAAATGCTAATTTTTATTGATATGCAGCGTTCTAGATTTCAAAGTTCACGCATTTTGGTATTCGTCTGTATTTCTGAGATGAGGTATTATGTACATTATTTACATTATTCGGAATATTGTCCTCATATTTGTCGTCATATTTATCACAAAGTTTCGTTCGTTGTACGCTTCGGCCTTCTTCAGGTGTTTGGAATGTCGAACTGAACCCTTTTGTTCACTAGGATAGACTGTTCTAGTTCCACATGCCATGTTTAATGGATGTCAGTTATCAGTTATCTCATGCTAATTTCCCTCTGAAAGTTCTCCACTGCCTTAACCGGGTATTGAGCTAAAACTCTCAAAGACACATGACACAGTGGAAAAAGGCGTTTGTTAGATCCAGTGACAGGGCCCAAAGAGTGTGAGACCATCTTTCCTTCCAAACACTGCTATAAGCAAGTTTAAGTGAGCGAGAACGTATATAACTGGAGTTTGTTTCTCCGACAAGGTTCAAATCAATCAAATCCCAGAGGCTTAACAGTCTCGATATATTTTGATCAGAGATCGTATAGTGATTTTCCAAGCGTAGCATATGTGTGGCACAGACACGAACTCACTACTCAGTTTGTAAATGTTCTAGCGAGACAAGCTTGTTAACCATTACACCACCTCAACGTGCCCAAACATATTGATTTCCTAAGCTTAGATGTGGCACAAGGCCGAACGTATCTAATGAGACTCGAACTCAGTATTCAGTTGTAAATGATGTAGCAAGACCAGCTTCCTAACCATTACACCACGTCGAGGCTCCCAGAGATCGTATATCGTAACAGGTGACGACAATGCTCAACGCAAAACATAGTTTATAAACAATGATATACTTTCACTAGCACGCCAAATGTTGAGCGCCATAGAAGAAATTTAACGTTGTGCATATGGAGAGATCGTCAGGATAATATACATTTAAGGTTTTAAAATCGCAACGAAGCGGTAAATGCACAGTTTATACGCCCAGCAGCTGTAACGTGCCCGTAAAAGACTTGTCAAAAATCGCACTACACGAGTCGATATGAAAATATTGACAACACAACGCTGTATACAGCAATAATAATATTAGGTTGGCGCAAAAATAATGACGTAATAATGTCGTTTTTTGACGTATTTTTAAGGTCAAAAAACGACATTGTTGCGTCATTGTTTTTGCACCAACCTAATAACACATGGAAATAAATTCGTACTCGGTTAGTGCGACTTTCGACAAGTCTTTTGGTACTCGAGTAGGGCAGTTTACTAAACCCGCTATTTACTGCAGGAGACACGGTGGAGTAAATGGGTAGCGGTTCGGTTTGAAGAATCGGGGAACCGAGTTCGAATTCCAGTCGAATCCATTACATTCACTTACGGGTTAATACACTTAGGAAAGTTATGAATCCTCTTCTCCAGACAGGACAGATCGACAGACAGGCCTAGGATGGCAACTGGTCTACCGCAGAAAGAAGTAGCAACCTACTGCGGGAAAAAATCTGTCTCGTCATTCATATATTGAATGACAAATGATTGCCTAAGCGTGTATCACGCATGGCACATAATTAACTGATTTACTGCTAGTAGATGTTATGTGGGTTTGTCGAAATTCTGGCTGATGTATTGTTAAGGTTGTATGAATTGGCTCCGTTAGGTCTTGGTTTGTACGGGTTGCACGATGTTTCGACTTCAAATACTTCCCGAGTAACAGCAGTATGATAACTGAGATGAGATGCACACTAGTTTTCTCCAGTTCAGGATAGATCATCTTTGTAACTTATTGTTTGAATTCTTAAATATATATTTTAATACCCATGAACATTAAAATTCTTAGTTCATTGGGGCTTCAGCTCATACCCATTAAAAAAAATTATAAAGCTTGAATGTTTTTCATATTTAGCGTTTATATTAACTGTGATGAAAAGAAGAGCTTAGACAACATATTTCCACTGTCCGCATATTGAAATGTCAAAGAACCGCATGTGACACGCCAGCCGCGGTTTGGGCACCTCTTGCCTATCTATAACCAACAGCTGCATATTGCATCAAGTTGAGACGCGTATAAATCTATTCGTTTCGCTGTATCTTTCTTTAAGCATTCCGGTATCATACGCGAGATTCATTGTTAAAACATTGAGTAGCTCTGCTGTTACGCTTATATCTGCGGGCATTGCACGTTGCACACGCACAGCACAGACATTACGACGACTGCAGATGATGAGATTCAGTTCTTTCGTACAAAATCCCGAATAATTCCTTTTTCCAGGAATCTCGTATGATACAGATACCAAATGGTAGAAGGTAAACAATATTTATATATTCAAATATCCCTCTCTGTCCTCTTTTGCTTGTAATCTGTCACTGTCTTCTTCTCGTTCTGAATAATTCTGATATTCTCTTTGAGACATCATGGCGAAACAAAGAGCGTTGCTTTTCGTTTGCATGCAATGGCACAGTGTTCATTAACAGAATCATTTAGGAAAATAATGACTGATGTACGGTGTAACCATGATGGTCGATTCTTGTAATAATTCTTGGTTTCAGTGGAAATCCTCCAACATCATTAAGATAATTCCTTTAGTCATTTGCAACTTTATATGCCAGCTGAAGTTGCGCATTTCATCTTGTCTCTCTGAGATTTCTTTCTTCCTTTCTTTTATTTTCCTTCCACCAACTTTCACTTTCTTTCTTTCTTTCTTTCACCACCTTTCACTCTTTCTTTCTTTCTTTTGTTTTCCTTTCACCATCTTTCACTCTTTCTTCTTTCATTCTTTCTTTCTTTCTTTCTTTTGTTTTCCTTCCATCAATTTCCACTTTCTTTCTTTCTTTCTTTCTTTCTTTTATTTTCCTTCCACCACCTTTCACTTTCTTTCTTTCTTTCTTTCTTTCTTTCTTTTATTTTATTTTCCTTTCACCACCTTTCACTTTCTTTCTTTCTTTTTTTTCTTTGTTTGTTTGTTTGTTTGTTTGTTTGTTTGTTTGTTTCTTTCTTTCTTTCTTTCCACCACCTTTCACTTTCTTTCTTTCTTTCTTTCTTTCTTTCTTTCTTTCCATCACCTTTCACTTTCTTTCTTTCTTTCTTTCTTTCTTTCTATTGTTGAATTACCGTCCCCATATTGATGACAATCACATGCGATGCTGTATTTAAAGTTTTTTTTTTTGCCTTTTTTTGCCTTTTGAAGCGGCAACACACGTTTCCTTCGCTCCGATAGACACGAGGCATGTAAGAACTTCAGAGACATAGACTGAAGATTATAATGAACTATTCATAACTTCAACTTCGTTTCTTTCCTTATCCTATTATCCTTATCCTTATTGTTTTTTTTTGAAATGGAGTAAAACCCAGATAGTGTAATTAATTATTTTACTTAAAAGTTATTGTACGTGAATACGTATATTCGAGCAAAAGCTTTGTTTATTTTAATTAAATACTAGTTTTATTTAATGACATTTACTGACCTGAATATTCAAAAACTTTTGTTAGATTCGAACCTGCACCCGTATGGCGAGTCGTCATTAGATCTGATATGCTTAACTGATGCGGTCAGGTAGATTTGACCGGAAGTCCTACGTAGCCGATTCGGTTACGCACGTAAAAGAACGCATAATTTCTCGAATATTCAGGCCTGTAAATGTAATTAAATTTAAATATTGTTTAATTAAATAAACAAAGCATTCACTCGAATATGAGTTGGATAGTCTAAAGTAACGTTTAAGGAAAACAAATTAATACATATATATATATATATATATATATATATATATATATATATATATATATATATATATATATATATGTGTGTGTGTGTGTTATTTACATTATTCGGACTATTGTCCTCATCTTTTCGGCCGTTGGACGTTCTGGCCTTCTTCAGATGGTTGGAATTTCGAACTGAAACCTTTATTTCGCTCATTGGTGTAGACTGTTCTAGTTCCACGTGCCATGTTTTAATGGATGTCAGTTATCTCCTGTTAATTTCCCTCTGAAAGTTCTCCACTGCCTTAACCGAGTATTGAACTGACACTCTTATGGATTCTGTCACTGGATCTAACCAAAGCCTTTATCCATTGTGCCATGAGGACATCTGTGTATGAATTTCTGGGTATCATAAACCTAATGTCTTCAGCAACCATTTTTTAGCTGTGCTCATTTTCCAAGTTTGCTGTTATCATTGCATGTGTGTGTGCGTATATATATATACATTTTACCAGTGTTCATTTTTCACAAGTGTGTTGAACACTTTTAATACTAATGTTTCCTGGTCGGATTCAACTGTGACCATTAACATTTTGTGTATTATATATATATATATATATATATATATATATATATCACAGTTGAATCCGACCAGGAAACATTAGTATTAAAAGTGTTCAACACATTTGTGAAAAAGATAAAAGTAAAAATAACATGTAGAGATTTTAAAAAGCAGATCAACTGAATCCGCTGGCTTCGTTTTAAACTTACGGTTTCCTCAAGCGATTTTTATCAAATGATCACCTAAAGTTCATTTTTTTTTTTAAATTATGAACGCTATATTTACGCTATTTAAAAACAATAATAAACAAACGCACGACGTTGGGTGTAATAGATAAGCAAGGGTATTAAAAGTAAGGGTATTAAAAGTAAGGGTATTATTTTGAACTACAAAGTCTTGCTTCCTTGCATACATATTAAGAAATTCCTCTTAAGCTCACATAAGGCTGGATAAAAAAAAATGTGATTTCAATTAAGCGATAATTTTATAATACCCTTGATCTTCTTCTTCTTCTTCTTCTTCTTCTTCTTCTTCTTCTTCTTCTTCTTCTATTACACCTCAAAAAATAATTACAGCGTTCATTGACTTTTTTTTTAGAAAATAAAACGTTAAGAGGATACTGTAAGGTTGAAACCAAGGAAGCGGATTCAACTGAACTCCTGATTTTTAAAGTATATATATATATATATATATATATATATATATATATATATATATATATATATATATATTCTTTAGTATATATATATATATAAATATTCTTTAGTGTAAATAAAACATTGCTAAATGCAGAATGACACAGCTGTTAAGTATATATTAATAATATACATAATACCTCACGCAGACAGAACTATGGAATTTCATACATAATGCAACCTGCTGTTTTCAGAGTGCATTAAAGTCCGATACGTACAGGCCTCGTTCGGTATTATCTGTATTTATTAATATATATATATATATATATATATATATATATATATATATATATATATATATATATATATATATATAGTTCCAGGAACGAATTAAACTGTCACAATGACCAAGGTAATTCAGACAAGCATGAATCTGAATCCATCCAGCCTTTATCATATATAACAAATTAAAAGAGACTGTTTGAGCAACATAAGGGCTAACCAAAATTCATGTTAAAAATATAAAACAAAAAAAACAAAAAAAATTAAAAAAAACAATGAAAACTCCAAACAAAAGTTCATTTTTGTCCATAAAGTCATTCTTTCCTGTTGTTCACTGCTATAATCAAGAAGAATTTTTTTTCTCCTGATGATGGCCATGTTGTGGCCGAAACTAGTCGAGGAATCACAACTCAGCGTGTCTGAAGATCTAATTTTTTAATATTTTTTATTGTTCAGTACTTATATATATATATATATATATATATATATATATATATATATATATATATTCAATATATATTGTTCAATATATATATATATATATACATATACATATATATATTCAATATATATATTGTTCAATATATATATATATATATATATATTCAATATATATTGTTCAATATATATATATATATATATATATATATATATATATTCAATATATATATTGTTCAATATATATATATATATATATATATATATATATAGTCCAATAAAACTGTTTCTGACAGTGAATTGGAGAAATTTTAAAAAGGCGTATCTATGAACACAAAAGGATCGTATATACAACAATTTATCAATTTCCCTTCCTATCTATCAAGCTGCATAGAAATTATATTTACAAAAGTAATTATTATTTCATCCAGAATGCCGAGAAAAAGGCATACAAAATATTCAACCACAAAAACGATAACTAACAATGCCAATGACAATAATGTGTATCAAGTTTCTCAACCTTTTTACTTTTGTTGGACCCTTGAAATTGTTTCCATGGCTGAAGCAACCCCTGCATAAATAATTGTTATACATCATTTTGAATAAACATCTCCTTTATATTTTTTATCGAATTTCACGTGATAAATAGTTGTTTTTTTCGTACGGATAACTGATAAAAGGAAACAAATGAATCTTTTTTGTTAAATTTGTAAGGCATAATTTAAAAAAAAATTCATATTGCTAGTTTATGAGCCCTCGCACGTAGGTTTTCTTTCACAAAAACAATCTGTAAGCACACATGCAAAAAAACATTGAAAACCAATATCATTAAAACAACCAAGCATTTTTTGATAATATGCCGTACGTATCTAGTACAATTACGACTATAAAATTAAAGAAAAATGAATAAAAAATACATGAGTCTATGTTGTATTAGGTTGGTGCAAACATAATGACGGTTTTTGACGTTAAAAAATACGTAAAAGACCGTCATTATTTTTGCACCAACCTAATATCCTGGTTCTTGCTGAACACCTAACAAACTTTTGCGCAACCCGAGGATTCCAAAGAAAACCAGTTGAGAAACACTGAACTTGGATAAGGGTATTAAAAGTAAGGGTATTACAATATAAAGTATCCAGGTGTGTAATATTATCTATTAACTTCTTAATATTTTCTTTCCAAAACAATTTACGCAATCTTAACTAAACCAAAATAATTACAACCAGATCCAAAACTATTGGTTTTCTTTAAGACTTCTAGAAAATGTTTCTTTATTGAAATAAAGACATGGCGATTATTTAAGTTGCGCTTAGATAATCGCCATAAAATCAAAGTATGGGGTACGCAGTCAGGATGGAACTAAATATTCAATTGTAGTGAAGACAAGCTTGTTAACCATTACTATACATCGAAGTGTCCGAGGGATTTTTCAGCATAGTTTATAAGTGGCAAAATGCCAAACGTGTGGAACACCCAGTAAGCATCGAACTCAAAACTCAGTCATAATTGACCAGGCGTGACAAGCTAGTTAACCATTACACCATGTTGAAGTGGCCAAAACCGATTTTCTAAGCGTATCTTCTATGAGAGACAAGGCTGAATCTATAACACACCCAGTGAGGATTGAACTTACTATTCCGTCATAAGTGTCCGAACGGGACAAGCTTGGCAAATATTGCACGACGTAGAAGAGGCCAAAATGGATATTATAAGCGTAGCTTCTGTGAGACACAAGGCCGAAACTATGGCACACCCAGTCAGGATCGTACTCACTATTTATTTGTATTTGAACGACTGTGGACAAGCTTCCTAGCGAAGTGTACGAAGGGTTTTCTAAGCTTAGCTTAGGACCGAACTCGAAGTTCAGTCGTAATTGATCTAGACGGTCAATCTTGCTAACAATTACATCACGTCGAAGTGGCCAAAATGTATTTTCTATGCCTAGCTTCTATCAGGTTCAAAGCCGAACTATGGCGCACCCATGCAAGACCGAACTCACAGTTCAGTCGAAATTGATCAAGTCGAACAAGATTGCTAACTATTACAACACGTCGAATTGTCCAAAACGCAGATAAGTAATGTGCTATAGTGTAAATGTAAGTATGTATATATGCATGTATTTTACTAATGCATGTATTTGGGGTCCGTACATTTTTGGTTCTGCATTATACGACCCCATCGTCTTTGAAAAAAAGTTTGAAGCTTATTCTCCGCTTTAAATTCCTGAGAGATTTTCCGGCTCATGTTTTGAAATGTCAACATCATATCAAATGAAACAAATCCTTTGTATATGACTAGTGTATACTCTTGTACAATGCATGCGTCGAAATGTGTTTTGACAAATACATAGGACTTTTAAATTCGATTCTGCTACACATTCATATCGACAGACATATATACACGCAATCATTAATATTTACATACGCGTATACTCATACAGTAATCTTTCTATATATAGTTGCTTTTGAAATCGGAGAAAAGGAAAATATTATCTTTTAAATCTCCCTGTCTCTCGATAAGTTGTCGAGAAAGTTCTTTACTTCAGGAAAAAAAATGTATAGAAGTAAATCTTCAAGAATCGGAGTATTATATTTCTTGAAAACGGCCACAGAAAATACTCGGATTTTCAATACTGGCTTCAATTTTCAAATCAAATAAACAACTACTTTCAACTTGGCCATTTAGTACAATACAAACTTCATAGCTGGCGAAGTGTCCCTATGCCAGTGAAGCCAATTCACTTAGCACTAGTTTTACCGATATACTCTGACATATAGTATATAGCATTTTTTCATTGAAAAAACTAAGTTAAATTTTGGTTTATGAATGCAAATCTTATTCCCAATCTCGAAACATTATTATCTGCATAGTTTGGCATCCTAAGATAAAGAAGATATGTCTAAATTTTATCCATTACCAATTACGTCTAAGCAATAAAATCTATTAGAAAAATACATTAAAATCCCTTACATTATATATATATATATATATATATATATATATATATATATATATATATATTATAATAATATTTTTTGTTTAAAAATATGATTCCTTCGCTACATAAGAGTTCTCATGTTTCAAAAACGAGAGCCGAAATCATCCAAATAATTAATAATTATATATATATATATATATATATATATATATATATATATATATATATATATATATATTACATGAATCATTCATATAAAAACAGATGTAGACGTTAATGATTTAAATGGCGAGAATACATCTTCGCAAACAAATTTAATAAAGTACATTAACCCCGAATCTGTGTATGAATGTTATGATCCCTGTTTATAAATTCCAGTTGCATAAGATCTTTTTTAGTTTTTTACAAGCTTTCATCTGTTCATACAGGCATCATCAGGAATGAAAATAGATTTGTTTTGTTTTTACGTCTCGATAATAACAGGACAACGAAAATATAGATGTAAACCGAAAAATGGTTTTAGAAATGTATTATTGTTAATTGTAAGAAATTTTTTGGAGCGTGCGGTCGCAACGCTGAGGTTGAATTTGTAAATTTTAAGATTGTGCGTTTTTGTACTAAGATGGTAACAAGAGAATTCTTTTGTACTGGTAGGTTTTTCAGTCAATGTGGCATGAACTAAATTCTTCAATAAGTAGATGAATGTCACAGTTATTATCCAAATGTTAAACGTCGGATCAGTTGTTTTAATATCAAATATGTGGTGTTGTTCAATTTTTTTGTTTTTTGTGTGAATGATTCAGGTAATGTAAATTGAACTGCACCACATATTTGATATATATATATATATATATATATATATATATATATATATATATATATATATATGGGATAAAGTGCTCAATATCAGAGATAGCGCGTATATAAATATAAACGTTAACATTAAAGTCAACACTCAGAGGCGACAGGCTATTTCATGCTACACGCAAACATGACGCACCACTGACCCATATATATATATAAATAGTCAAGAAAAACCCAACACTCGTGGTCTGACGATTGCGCCTAGCATGAAACAACCTGTCGCCTCTGACTGTTGACTTCAATGTACACTTTATATATATATATATATATATATATATATATATATATATATATAAAGTGTATATTGAAGTCAACACTGTACACGTTATATATATATATATATATATATAAAGTGTATATTGAAGTCAACAATCAGAGGCGACAGATGTTTCATGCTAGGCGCAATCGTCAGACCACGAGTTGACTTCAATATACACTTTATATATATATATATATATATATATATATATATATATATATATATATATATATGAGAAGTACATAGAAAGTGAACACTCAGAGGCGACAGGCTGTTTACTACTAGGTGCAATCATCAGACCACGAGTGTTGGGTTTTATTATATATATATATATATATATATATATATATATATATATATATATATATATATATATATATATATATATATATATATATATATATATATATATATATATATATATGTGTGTGTGTGTGTGTGTGTGTGTGTGTGATCTTTTACTTTAAATATTGAAGTTTACAGTGGAGTAAACGAGAGCTGCTTGGATTGAGGAATCGGAGAGCGGAGTTCGAATTCTAGTCGAGTCCATTACATTCACTTATGCGCTAATACCTTGAGAAAGATATGAATCCTCTTCTTATCCCAGCAGCTATGGGTAAATAGTAGAACATACCCGGTTCTATAGCCTTGGGTGACAACTCGTCTACCGCAGTAAGAAGTGTCAACATACCGCGGGAAAAGAAATCTGCCTCTTCTGTCACGTATCGAAAGATATATGATCGCTTAAGCGTGTATCACGTCTGTCACTTAACTGACTGAATACACCTCTATATGTGCACGAAGCACATCAAGACGGTAGGATTACTTGCTATGTTCGCTGTAGCATATCTTCATCAATAGTGGCAATGGCATCAGTGATCTTTTGCTTTAGATCAATGATGTCCTGTATCTTTGTTCGATACACGATATCTTTAACATAACAGACTGTTTCTCTGATCATCAGGATCGAAACCCGACTGTATTGGCGTCAGTGGAGAATTCTGCCACTAAGCCGATAGTGCACGGGGGTGGGGACGAAGGTAAATTTAAGCGTATTTATTTTTAGATAAACACACAGTATATATATATATATATATATATATATATATATATATATATATATATATATATATATATATATATATATATATATTTTCTGTAGTTTAGTGTTAGCAGCAAGCAGAAATATTTCTACTCCCGATGATGACCATTTCGGTCGAAACTAGTCGAGGAATCTAAATGGAATAATAATAAAAAAAACGAAAGAATATTAATCTACAACTCAGTGTGTCTGAAGATTTTAATTTTTTTTATTGTTCAATATATATATATATATATATATATATATATATATATATATATGTGTGTGTGTGTGTGTGTGGTGTCCATAAAGTCTATACAATTTAAAAGAAATTATTAAAAAAGAAAATGAACAGACAAATAACGCGGAAATTGCTACAAATTGAGGAATAGATAACAAAGTTTTATTAACAAATAAAATACACCTCTATATGGTCACCATTAGTTGCACGAGGCACATTAAGACGGTCCTCGATTTCTTGCCATATTCGCTGTAGCATAACCACATCAATGGCGGCAATGGCTTCAGTGATTTTTTGGCTTTAGATCAATGATGTCCTGTATCTTTGTTCGATACACGATATCTTTAACATGACCCCATAAATAGAAGTTCTGTAGTTTCGCTTAGTCTGCGTATCCGATTTTGTTTCAATAAACCATGACACCTTCACTTAATCGCAGATATATATCTGTGCATAAAACACAAACACACACATATATATACACGCACTCTCTCTCTCACGCACACATACACATAAATATTGTCATCCAGAAAATTTCGCTCATCACAGCTCATCATCGACGTCCGGTTGCCTCTAGCTAGGATCGAAACCTAACTGAATTGGCGTCAGTCGGGGGATTCTACCACTAAACCGTTGGCACACGGCAGGTGATCAATTTCAGCGTATTTATTTTTAGAGAAACACACAGTGACTGACTATATATATATATATATATATATATATATATATATATATATATATATATATATATATATATATATATATATATATATATATATATATATATATATATATATATCATACAATTTGAAAAAAATTTACAAAAGAAAATGAACAGACATAACGCGGATTTTTTTACAAATGGAAGAGTAGATATTAAAGTATTTTTAACTAATTTAATACACCTCTATATGGTCACTATTAGTTGCACAAAACACATCAACACGATACTTGATTTCTTGCCATGTTCGCAGCAGATTAACCCCATCGATGGTGACAATGCCATCAGTGATCTTTTGCTTTAGATCAATGAACCTCGTATATTTTTTCGATACACGATATCTTTAGTATAACCCTACAGAAAGAAGTCTAAGGGAGTGATATCTGGTGAACGAAAAGGCCAGGGAATCGGACCATCCCTTCCAATATACTGGACTGGAAATGTTTGAATTAGGAACCCACGAAAATGCAGTCCACCATGTGGTGGTGCATCATGTTACTGGAAAATTATGGTTGGCTGAAGGTCATCTATTTGTGGTGCCACTTTAATTGCATATTTTAATATATCTTTATGGACTCACCTGTATATGTATATATATTCGAACAAAAATAAAAAAAATAATTATAATTTAATTATAAATCCTAAATTCCATAATGAATATCCAAATACTTACGATACCACCAAATTAACTAAGAAAAATGAAATATTGCGAAAGTGAAGACCTATATAGATAAACATTTAACTTGCCACTTAGGCATTATTTAAAATATATTTGAGTAGAAAATAGAACACACCTATATTTTTGAATCTTAAGAAAACACTAGAAAATTCGAGAAAAAATTGAACATAAAAGTAAACGCCATCTATGATACAGGAGATAACACAACAACATCTGACACTCAGAACCGAAGGAGAGTAATGTCTAAAAAAAAACAACCAATAAGCAGAAAGAATAAACGACAAGAAAAATTAAACGAGAAATAACCACGGCATTCCACACACACACACACACACACACACACACACACACACACACGAGCGCCCCTGCGTGCATACACACGCTCACAGACATGTACATACACACATACAATAAGGAAAAAAGTCTACATTACACGAATGAAAAATGCATGAATTATTTTTTTTGTATTTATAAAAATAGCGAAAATGAGAAAGTAAGCTGTCATTTACTGATACTTTCTGACGAGTGGACAAAGCGATTGCTGAAAGCTCTGTCTTCGAAACTCTGGAGTCGGGCGTCTGAATATAACATCAATCATCTAAATGACAAATGTCATATTTGTATTAGTCATATATACACACACACACACACACACACACACATATATATATATATATATATATATATATATATATATATATAATGCAGCTTAATTTATATTGTAAAATAGTCATCCAAAGAATAAATCAATAAATTTAATGTAATTAATGGTAAACTCATATATATATATATATATATATATATATATATATATATATATATATATATATATATATATGTGTATATAATGTTCATACACAGGGTAGTCTGGAAGTGTTGTCATCTCTACAGAATATAATATTCTATTTGAACGCTCTGCGTGTTATTATCAAAGAGATATTTTGACCTGAACGATACCAGTTTAAACATCAGTTGAAGAAAGCTGTTCAGAGAGCCTTTGAAAAATAAACAAAGCACAGCTTCGTAAAATCTCACACAGGGCCATGGAACCACATTGTATTGTGCCATGAAAATGACGGTGATAATACAGACTTTCAACAGGGTCAATGAATGTGAATAAACTGAATTCACTACATGTGATTTGTATTACAGTATTACTTATTCTTTACTATTGTTCTCTTTAATTTTAGGTAGGGGTCGACAAGTCTTCCGGACAACCCTGTACACTCACGCACCTACATATACACATACACACACTCATCTCACCCACACAAGACAGACAGGCTTACGGAGGTGTGGAGGCCTCACACTTATACACTCACCCACACGAATAGACACACTTACACACATCATACGCACTCACTCCCTAATGAGCCAAATGATAACACACACCCACAGCAATACACACGCTTACACATATCATACTCACTCACCCACTAAGAACCAAATAACACACACACACAAACAAATACTAAACAGAGACACATCCCCTCACCAAGTCCAATAAAACTGTCAAACTGACCAGAGAATTCATAGCAGCATCCAGCTCTTATCTCAAATAACAACTTAAAAGAGACTGTCTGACCAACACAAGGATTGTTAAAAGATTCATGTTAAAAAGATAAAAAAAAATAAAAAAACAAATGAAAACTACAGACAAAAGTTCATTTTCTCCATCAAGACATTCATTTCTGTAGTTTAGTGCTAGCAGCAAGCAGAAATATTTCTTCTCCTGATGATGGCCATTTTAGCCGAAACTAGTCGAGGAATCTAAATGGAATAATAATAAAAAAACGAAAGAATATTAATCTACAACCCAGTGTGTCTGAGGATTTTAATTTTTTAATTTTTATTGTTCAATATATATATATATATATATATATATATATATATATTTAAGTAACAAAAATCTTTGCAATCCGTTTGGATAATCCCAAGGAAAATGAAATCCGGAGAGCTCAATGTTAAGAGAGCATTAAATCTAATAAATTTGTGGAGATTTTAAACATTTAAATTACTATCAAACGTTAAAATCTGTGTTTATCTAATTTACTGAAGCTACACCACCCTTCTATGTCTTTCCTCCAAAAGCCTACGTCCATCTCTTACTTTTTGTCTTTACTTCCCCCTTTTTCTTTTTCCCTTTTTCTTTTTCTTTTTTTGCTTTTCTTCCTTTTTTTCCATATCATTTCCGGTGAGTTGACCGCTTAAATAGGTCAATCTCTGATCCTTACCCACTGCTTCCTCAATATGAAATATTATAATAAAAAGAAATATCAAAATAAATTTTGCAATTCTCCCTTTCCTCTCTAAACTCGACCATGTCTCTCACACTATTCCACCTCCACCCTCTACGTCATCTTATTTCAGCTTAATACTGCCCTTCAAAAGTGTAAATTTTAAATTCATTTTTTCGCCATTGAAAATGAAGTCAAAAGATCCAGAGAAAAAGAAAATCTCTGGTGAAATAAATTATAACTAATGGAACGTTAAAATGATCTGCCTTTTTTCTTTAAATGATATATATAATTAAGTAATTCATCGAGTCTAGAAGAAACCTCAACCGAAACCAGTGGATCGCCCTTTCGTCCTATATCTGGGACTCATCAGCCGTGCGAATCCACTACCGAGAACTGAAAACCAGACAGTTACGTTATCAGACAAACGTCATACCAACTGTTTCAACGATCCTCGGTGACAAATAGGTAGCGAATTAGACTCGATATAGCGCCGCTCGATAACATATTCTTTTTTACCCATAGGACTGTCCCCCTACGAGCCATGACTACTATCCCCAAGCCGCTCAGTCCAGAGCTTTAGAAGCCGGTTCAAACAAGGCTATACAAGGGATATATATATATATATATATATATATATATATATATATATATATATATATATATATGAAGAAATATAGTCTTAAGGTGTGCTATATTTATGGAATAAAGTGCTCAATATCAGAGATAGAGCGTGTGTAAATATAAAAGTGAACATAGAAGTCAACACTTAGAGGCGACAGTCTGTTTCAATCGTCAGGCCACGATTGCATATAGCATGAAACAGACTGTCGCCTCTAAGTTTTGACTTCTATGTTCACTTTTATATATATATATATATATATATATTCTTGGAATCTTTTCACTTTTAGCAAGGCGGGAATGATACTAGCATGCGTGGGTTTACAGAGAGTGGGAGTAAAAGTAAAGAGGCGTGAAAGAGGAAAGGATAAAGAGAATGATAGGGGATAGATCAAGGCATATGGAGACTTCGATTGACATTGAATTTGAATAGTTGGAGATTATAGCTCTCAGGGAAGTACGTAAGAGGAAGGGAATTCCACAGACGGAAAGTGCGAGACATGAAGCTTTTGAAGTAGAAAGGATGGCTACATTTAACTGTTTCAAAGTGAAATTGTGGGGCTGAGATGCCGACCTAATGGCACGTTTAAATTCATTCAGTTTGGGAACTAGCGAAAGTAGCTGTTGTGATAATATTTGTAGAAAAGACAGCACGCGTGCGCGCTCTCTCTCTCTCTATCTATCTATATATATCATAGATTATGAAATAGACAAAGTCCGACAATTATTTTAAGACATTTTAATGTTTATTCTTTTTATATATACAAATATTTAAGTAAATGCTCTGTTTTCTTTTTTGTTTTTTTATATACATAATAAACAGTATTAAACAGTTACCGGCCTGAATGTCCGATAAATTTTCATAGAAAATATTCGTCCTCGGACAGGAATCGAACCTGTAACCTTTACGGAACCGTCATATAGCCTGGCGTGTCTTAACCGTTTCGGCCACAGGGGCGCGTTAGGTTAGCAAGGTCGATTTTACTGTTTTAAACTACAATCTTCCATGATTCTTTCACATATATTCATATCTGCTTATGGCGTATCAAATGTAAACAAATGACGTCGCACATTATGAAATGGACAAAGTCCGACAATTATTTTAAGACATTTTTATGTTTATACATTCTTTTTATAGATACACATATTTAAGTAAATGCTCTGTTATTTTTTTTTATAATAAACAGTATTAAACAACATATATATATATATATATATATATATATATATATATATATATATATATATATATATATATACATATATATATATATATATATATATGCGTGTATGTATAATATATTATTATATTATGAAACAGAAATAGATATGTGGGAATTTAGATTGGAACTTGATACACCTATTAAAAAACTCCTGCAATTCCCCGACGAAACTTTTTGTCAGTGCTTACGATTCTCAGTGATTGAGTGTCTCTTTCGTTTACTGATTCCTAAAAACAATCTAAACTTCGTAAATCTTCACAAAAAGTAATACCCTAACATCACATGATAAGAGAAAACCTTAAGGAAAGTCAAATCGATTTTATTGAAACATACGACGTTAGAAAACGTGTTCATATATTATTGCCCGACCTTGAGGATACGACCCCATATTGGAGACGGACGACTCTATTAAATGCAACAACTGATGGCTTTACTTTCCCAGAATTCTATTCGGCAGTATTAGCGCGAACAAAGGCTTTTCGAGCGTCTTAATTGGGTTTCTCGCCTGAGATTTCTGGCTAAGGCCCAAAAAAGACAAAGACTAGCTCATCACTAAACACAATTCATTGGGTGAGCGTCTGACCTATGTACGTACAGACATTTTATTGACCAATTTTTCAACCAATGATCGTGTTATTAATGCCAGACATAAAGAAAACTCTGATGGACGAGAAACCAGAAACAACGAATCAAAGAAACATTCGAAAACTTGATCTCTGAAAAAAAAATATTAGGTTGAAGATATTAAGGAACTGCAAAAAGAAAAAGTAATCTAATTTTTTATTTTTTTAAATCAGTCTTTTCCTCTGCCTGTCGAGGGACCAGTTACTTATATATACAGCTACTCCCCATTTAACGACCTAGTTAAGTTCCAACCCGGTTGTCGCTAAACGAGTTGTTGGAATTGAACACTATTTTAGGCCTGCCAAGTGCGTGTTATCTTTGGCATCAATCGGTTTCCAATATCGTTAACGCCACTTTTCCGCCATTTATAGAATTTCTAATTTATTTCTATATTTTTATAGAGTACCTTTGTAGGCGTAAGAGGAATCGCTGTGACGGTCCTAAGTGTCCAGACGAACTACATTCCTAGGTTCTCCCAGTTCTAACCTTTACGGCTAAGACACACTATACCACGCACTTTGTGACAAGCCACTTTCAATTCCTTCGTATTCCATTGCTAAGATGGATGTTCTACACGGACAGTTTCCTTCCACGAATCGTTGCTTTATCGAAATGGCTCCCAAGAGGATGCCTTCCCGACCACTATAAACTTAAGCTGATCAAGGGTAACGGTTAACCGTTATCTTCCCTACATGTCCACATAAACCTAACCTTTTACACGTTGATCCTCTACCTTGAGTGGCTCTTGGGGCTTGTAATAAACAAACTCGAAAACTTTATTCTGTACATTACTTTGGTTTTCTGTAAATAGTGCGCGCGTTAACTTTTAAATTTATTTTTAACTTTACTCATTAATTTATTTTTTTTGAATTAAAACAGTATTAAATAACATCTTCTAATATAAACAAAACCATTCAGGAGAAAATCCATTTATGAATGAATAAGAGCTGAAAAGTTCATTTATTAGGTTGGTGCAAAAATAATTTCGTTTTCTCACATAGTAACATATGTTAGAAAACGAAATTATTTTTGCACCAACCTAATAAATTGGATAATTCTCTGAGTTTTGGTAAATTTTTTTTTAAAGAAATCCATGTATTTTGGCGTTAAAACCAACTGATTGGATTTTTATTTCTTTTATTTCTTTCATTCTTAATTTTATCACCTGTTCGTTAAACTGGTAGGTCATTAAGTGAGAAGTAGTTTTATTTATCCCCGCATTGGCATAAGATGTAAATCTAATTAGGTAATTGACTTTTCGAAGTTATTAGATTTTTATGCTTAAAATCACTCCATAGATTCGTTCGTTCCAATTGCGTGTCTCAAGCCTTAAACAATAATCAGCCATGCAATTGCCTTTGAAAAATAAATATTTCTTTGATTTACAATAAATTATCGACTAAGGAGGAGATGTCAATACAACAATTGGAAAGAGGAGAGAAAATAAGAAAACAGAAGAAAATAAGAGAAAAAATAAACAAGATAAAGAGGAAAAAAAGGAAAATAAAATCGAAAAACAAGAGAGAAAAGGAGAAGACAAAAGAAAATAAGAAGAAAAAGGAAAAAGAAAAGAATAGAAAAAAGAAAAAAAAGGAAAGACAAACAAAAAATATGTCCAGAAAAAGTAAAAGTAGAAAAAAATACAAAAAAAAAACTACGAGAAAATAAGAGAAAATAGAAAAAGAGAAAAAGATAAAAAAATAAGAAAAAAAATAGAAAAAGAGAAAAAGATAAAGAAAAGGAAAATAGAAAAATGAGTAAGAAAAAACAAAGAGGACAAACAAACTATAAGAAAAAATCCCCCCCAAAAAAGAACAATAGGAGTAAATAAAATAAGAGGCGAAAAGAGAAAACTATATTAAAAAAGATAGGATACATGAAATCTATGAAAAAGTAGGTATAAAAGTATGTAAATATAATGTATATGTATGTTTATGCGTAAATATTATTCTAATTTCAGAGATATATATCGAAATGAAAAGTTCCCAGTCGAACAAGAAAGGATTTTTAAAGTTTTGAAAGGATATCTGGTGAGAACTTTTCAGCAAAAAGCTTTTCAGCTTTTCGTACATATATCTCTACAGCTATAACTCTGCTTCTGATAATATCTATCTATCTATCTATCTATCTATCTATCTATCTATCTATCTATTTTCTTTATATCTATATAACAATATTTCTCAGATTTCTTCATAACTATTTATCTTGGTTTTCTCCTTATCTATCTGCCTATCTATCTATCTATCTATCTATCTATCTATCTATCTATCTATCTATCTATCTATATATATATCTATATATCTATCTATCTGTCTGTCTGTTTTCTTTATATCTATATAACTATATAATTTAGGTTTCTTCATAAGTATTTAGCTATTTATCTCGGTTTTCTCCATATCTATCTATCTATCTATCTATCTATCTCTCTCTCTCTATATATATATATATATATATATGTGTGTGTGTGTGTGTGTGTGTATTTATTTTCAGATAGCGTACGTTTCAACGAAGCCAGTTTATTAAAAACAATGATAATGGTGAGTAAAATCAAGCAGCACTCATTTTCAACGTATCTTTTCTTTTTTCTATTTACAAAATTTTCTCCCTTCCTCCGCTGTATTCATTTGTCTCCTCAAATGAATCAAATATAAAAAAAAAACAAAACAAAAAAAAACTGTTCAAGTGTCTGCAGAACAAATCTCATCCGCCTTATCTCTTCCCGGCTTCGCTTCATCACATGACTTGGCGGGTGATCGGCGTTCCCCTAACAATCAGCAGAGAGGAGCGATTCTCCTTCATGTTCTCTCACAAGGTTTCTATTCTGTCCAACAATAAATGTAATCATCAAACAAGACAACAGGGAGAACAAAGATAAATAAATAGCCTCGGTTATCTCCGCACACATACAAAGACTCGCACGCTCACGCTCACGCGCATGCGCATGCTCACGCGCACGCGCACGCTGAATGAAAGGGTTTATTCCATATGTATAGGTTACGATTAATACAAAGGCAGATGAATCGATACGCCCACATGCATATGTAGTGCCTCAATAAACATAGTATCAACAGCAGATTTGGGGATATAGAAACAACGAAAAGCCCTTAGAGTAATTCTCTTCCGGTTTTCCTCCTTTCTAAGTGTGGGACATGAACTTTTCACGCTGAACCAAAAAGGGCTGTGAACGCTTCGCACTATAACATACCTACACGCACAAGTCACACTCAAATATGTTCATTAACATTTCGTTGTGTATTACTTCCAGGAAAAGAAACTCTTGCGTTAAACTTTGCTTTTATTAATTTTGTTTAATACATTTTATCATGCATTTCAAGTCAATCGGTCTCTGTACTTTTGTGCATGCTCCATTTTTAATCACCATTATTCCATGTGAAATATTCTCGTAAGAAAACTTAAATATTTATTTATCAATTAGCTGAACATTTATTTCCAAAACAATTCTGCTTTAAGTCGATTGTTTCAGATTCATTTTATTTTTCTCGTTGTAGACATTTGTTGATCAGTTTTATTTTAGCTGATATTCCTTTGAGTGCCGTAAACCATTTTGCGTCGTAGGGGCACGCATTTTTTTCTTCATCTAGACTTGTTGCAAAATAGTCATGATCACGAGTCTTTTATTCTTTAGGTTCATAGCGGCAACACATATCCTGCAGTCAGAGCAGAAATAGTGTCTTGGGGGAAATAGCCTGACAGGGTCCAAACCCCTCCAGGCTGGTTTGGATACAGAATCTTCCTTCTCGTAGACTGGTTACTAAGTAACCATGATCACGAATCTGTTATCCATGAGAGTTGTAGCGGCACCACATGTACATAAATCGTAACAGCAGTGGTGTGTCCTGGGCAAAATAGTCTGACGCGGTCCAAACTCCTTCCAGGCTGGTTTTGAATACAGGGTTTTCCTTCTCTTCGACTGGTTGGTAAATAATCACATGTTCCGTAACCCATTCGGGTCGTACCGACACCACATATATTGCACCCATAGATGCCGCAAATTGTTTTGAGTAAGATAGACTCTGTCGGGCTCCTTCTCTCTCCCCCCTCTCTCTCTCTCTCTCTCTCTCTTTAGGCTGGCTTTTCAGTTCAGTGCTTTTCATCTCCAGCTGAAGGGAGATCTGTGTCTGGCCTAACATTTAATCCACAGCTTGGGGAAAAAAATGGATTCATACCATTACTAAGTGGGTATGTAACATAATGAACACGGTTCACTGATTTCATTTTCCTACTCGTTAACCGTTATACTACCTGCAACGCTATATTTTTTATCCTTTCCTCTAATTTATTTTGAAGCCTCAATGAAAGTGAGTAAAGTGAATCCACTACATGTGTTTTGTATTACTGCATTACTCGTTCTATTGTTCTCATTACTTTATGGTAGAGACTGACAGGACTTTCGGACCACTCTGTATATGGCAGTGAATGCTGGTAAATATCGCAAATGAAGAATAGGTTTCTGGGAAGAAAAATGTGCTTCTCCTGATGGATGCTGAGAATACGATGGACTGAATATGTGAGTAACGATGAAGTGATCCGGAAAATAGAAATAACTTATAATCAGAAAAGGGCAATTGAATTTTCTCTGTCATATAATGACGAAAGGGGGTTTATAAAATTTGACAATGACAGGAGATATTAAAGATAAGTGAGACAGATGAAAGCAACGAATGATCTACTAAATAAAAAAATTGTGTAAATGGTTGGCAGAATAGGGATTAGGTGAGACAGCAAAATGGCAAACATTACACAGTTCCAGAAATGGTAGTACGTCTTGGAGGATCATGATCGTCTGCCCTTAAGTGATATGGGGCATACAAGATGAATGAGGCTCGAAATTGCTCAGTAATAATGGTCGATCAGACTCGTGCCACGCCCAGTTTGACAATATTTAGCAAGTTAATCTAGTCGAAATAAGGAAAGAAATTAGAAAGACGGGAGGAAGTAAAATAAAAGAAGACAAGAAAGAAAGAAAGAGAGAAAGAACCAAAGCAAACATAGATGGAAAGAAAGGCAGAAAGAAAAGACAGAAAGACTGCAATAAAGAAAGAAAAAAAAAGAGGTCGGAGGAAAACAAAAGAAAAGGAAGGAATGGATGAAGATTTAAATTAAGCAAGAAAGCAACAAAGAAAGAAAGAAAGAAAGAAAGATAAGGAGAGAAAGAAAGAAAGATAAGGAGAGAAAGAAAAACAAAAATGTGACAAAGAAAAGAAAGACAAAAATGAAAGAAAGAAATGAAAGAAAGAAACAAAGAAATAATGAAAAACGGAAAAGAAAGAAATGAAAAAAAGAAAGAAATGAAAGAGAGAGAGAGAAGAAAAAAAAAGAAAAGAGAAAATGAAAAGAAAGACAGAAATTAACGAAATAAATGAAAGAAAGTAAGTAAAACAGAAAAGGGACAAAGAAAAGAAAGACAGAAATGAAAGAAAAAAGAAAGCGATGAAAGAAGTACAAAAAGAAAAACAGAAAAGAGAGAAAGAAAAGAAAAGCAGAAAAGAGAGAAATGAAAGGATGAAAAAAAAAGAAAGAAAAATAGAAAAGAGACAACGGAAAGAAAGAAAGAAAGACAGAAAGAAAGAAAGAAAGACAGAAAGAAAGAAAGAAAGAAAGAAAGAAAGAAAGAAAGAAAAAGAAATCAAGAAAGGAAGAAAGTAAAATAATTATTAATTGATGGACCGAAGGTTTAAGAAAAAATAAGTGAACAGGGATAAAGAATCAGCAGGCAACCAACAAAAGAAAGAAAAAAGAAAAGGAAGTTTGGTAGAAGAAAAAAATGACGACAAAAGGAAGTAACGGACAAAAAGAAAGATAAAAAGAAAATAAGAATGACTGACAAAGAGCCAAATTGACAGACGAAATTAAAGAATAAAAAGAAAAAAGACAAAAGAGAGTTATAAAGAAAGACTGTATAACCAACAATGAACAAAATCGAGGGAAGTAAAAAGAAAAGTAGAAAAGAAACAGAAAGAAAAAAACATCAAGGACAAAAATCGACAGAAAGAAAAAAAAAAAGAAAAAAGAAAGAAAAAACAATAACGAACAAAGTTGACAGAAGTAAAAAGAAAAGAAAGATAAAATGAAAAAGAAAGAAAGAACGAGAAAGTACAAAATCGACAAAAGTAAAAAGAAGAGATAAAGAGAAAAAGAAAGAAAAAAATGAGAAAGGATAAAATCGAAAGAATGAAAAAGAAAAGAAATATAAAAAGAAAAAGAAAGAAAAAGTGAGAAAGGACAAAATCGACAGAATAAAAAAAGAAGTTAAAAAGGAAAAGAAAAAGAAAAAAAAAACAAGAAAGGATAAAATCGAGAGAATTAAAAAGAAAAGGAAGATAAAAAGAAAAAGAAAGAAAGAAAGAAACGAGAACGCAAAAATTGAAAGAATTAAAAAGAAAAAAATAGACAAAAAGAAAAATAAGAAGAACAAACAAGAAAGGACATATCGACAGAAGTAAAAAGAAAAGAAAGATAAAAAGAAAAAGAAAGAAAAACAACAAAAAAGAAAGGTGAAAATCGAGAGAAGAAAGAAGAACAAGGTTATATAAAACGAATAAAATCTGATGGAAGAAAGAACGAGAAAGAAATTCAGAAAATGAAAACGTCACTAGAAAGAAAATAGAAACGAAGTGAATGACTAGACAGGAAATAGAATTATCCAAGTTTGAAAATTTACTCTTATGTGAACGAATCGGGACAATTTACGCAGGAAAACAGAAGCAGAACACAGAGAAGAAAGAATTTACACATGATTTTTGATGAATCCTTAAAAAAATAATGTCTTCAAAAAAAGAATTAGAACTGAAACAATTTCTTACGCTTGAGTAAGAATCAAATAAAAACGAACGGGCTTTAAAAAGAAAGGGAAAAAATGGCAACAGCTTATAAGGTTTTGGGGCTGAAACTAGAAACGTATTCCTAAAATAATTCCTCTCTTTCAAATCCCTGAAAAAAGTTGTTGGAGTACAGGGAATAAAAATATGAAAGATAAGAGTTTTAAGATTGGAAATATGGGAACGGAAATAATTTCCAGAAACCTTGGCAAAATATTATGAATGGACTAAAGTTTCCACAGAAAATTAATGATTTTCAGTGATTTTGAATTGGACTTTTTTCAGTTTCATCCACTCTTTGGGAAATTCTTTTTTTTTTTTCGTCATCGATGAGGAAAATTACAAATTTCTGTATTAGGTATGTGCAAAAGTTGTCAGCATTCTTTAAAACTGGTGAGTGAATGCGCAATGAATTTTTTTCTTTTATTTTCTCTCTTCTTTTTATTAGTTTTATTTCATCTATCATTTTTCTTTCTTTCTTTCTTTCTTTCTTTTTCTTTCTTTCTTTCTTTCTTTTTCTCCTTTTCTAATAATCTTTATTTATTTTTTTCCGCTTCTAGTAATCTTTTTTTCTTTCTTTCGTTCTTTAATTCTTTCTTCACCCTTCTAATAATCTTTCTTTCTTTCTTTCTTTCTTTCTTTCTTTTTTCTTTCTTTCTTTCTTTCTTTATTTTTTCTTTCTTTTTCTTTCTTTCTTTCTTTCTTTCTTTTTCTTTCTTTCTTTCTTTTTTCTTTCTTTTTCTTTCTTTCTTTCTTTCTTTTTTTCTTTCTTTTTCTTTCTTTCTTTCTTTCTTTCTTTTTCTTTCTTTCTTTCTTTCTTTCTTTCTTTTTTCTTTCTTTTTCTTTCTTTCTTTCTTTCTTTCTTTTTCTTTCTTTCTTTCTTTCTTTCTTTCTTTTTCTTTCTTTCTTTCTTTCTTTCTTTCTTTTTCTTTCTTTCTTTCTTTCTTTCTTTCTTTTTCTTTCCTTCTTTCTTTCTTTCTTTCTTTTTCTTTCTTTCCTTCTTTCTTTCTTTCTTTCTTTCTTTCTTTCTTTCTTTCTTTCTTTCTTCAACTCCTGCTTTCGAGATCAACACTCTGCAGTAAAATTTCCAATGGTATGAATAAAGAAAACCAGTTAATTCTTTTGACAAAGTCTTCAGAAAAAAAAACAGTCAAATGCTTGACTAAAATCACGTATATGAAAACTAAATAAAATTTCTAGCACTAATTACCCCATAAGAAACACAAGTAATACTGTATAATTACAACATTCACATTGAATACCAAACGTTCGGGCAATAACTTGCAATGCAGGAAAACAGACTACTGCTTTAAAATCGAAACAGATAATTCAGAAAATGAATGTTTCTGTTTCAACTTGCATTTGAACTGAAAATCAGGACAAAAGTAAGATGTCGCAAGATAGTACATGCTCATTCAATTAATCCAGTGATAATTGTTTACCTGGGCGTTATCATAATGGTAGTATTGTAGTATTAGCCGTTTCCCTCCAAGAAAACATTTGGTATTCGTTGACCGAACAGCCAGTAATGTTTTCGGATGAAATGTATAAAATCTTTCTATTAAAACAATTTTTCAGGAAAATAGGTTTATCAAGTTTAGTAGCTGTTATCTATCTGTTGTAATCTAGGGAAGGTTGCTGGATATAATAATCAAACAAAGGTTGGTAACTAACGATAATACTTAGGACAAGAACAACGCATATAAGATTCGCAAGCGGCGCGTAGAAGTAGTCAACTGCTCAAAGTGAGGCAAGGGAATTCCACAATGAATCTCCAACGTATAAAACGGGTCCGGGAAGCTGTTTCCCGAAACAAGACTCTGCATTTCGACATAGCCGCGTCTGGAAATCCTCCGGGCAGAGAGTTTGACCAGTACAGCTGAAGATGAATCTCCAACTCTAGCATATCTACCAACCGCCGCACGAGGTCAGGTATGGCACAAGGCCGAATTTAATGTGGGGTATCCGAGCCCATAGGCGCGGCCCAAAATTCCCCATGGTCCCCGTATAAAGCGGGGTCGTTTAGCTGTTTCCCGAGACGAGACTTTGCTCTTCGACAGCCTCGTCTGGGGATGCTCTCTGCTCGGAGGTAGAGAGTTTGGCCAGCACAGCTGGAGACGAATCTCCAACTGCAGACTAGCATACAGTATTTACATATGTACTTGTTGTTCGCGGAAACTCCGTATATTCGTATGTTTCTCTGAAGAACATATCTACAAATTATGGGAATTCCTGCCATTCGTGTATTTTTTCCATTAAAAATATTTTAAATATTCTTATATCATTTTCCTGTGACTTACGTGAAAGATATAACAGTCCATTTTTATGAAAAAAATTGCAGAATTGTATATCTTCATTTTACAAAACGAACACAAAAAGAAAAAAAAAATCACTCGTAGTGCTTGGGCTTTGTTCTTTGTTAGTTGCTGCAGCTGGGCTCTTAAAATTGGCTTATCACGATTTTTATTTTTAGAAAATGTTTTAAATTTTATATTTTATGCGTTGTTACACATATTTTATACAGTTTTTTCACAGATTGTATCAATCTATACGTAATTAAAAACGGTTATTCTACGTATGAAAGAATATTTACGCTAACTGTATGGTTACTAATACTATCTTTTCAAAAATGTGTTTAAAGTGTTTGAAATGTTTCTAAAGTGTTTAGGATGGAAGTTTAAAGCATATGTAGTTTTAACAATGAAAATAGGTACTTTTTTGGGGGTTGGGGGCTTACAAGTATTCGCGGATTCTAACTATTCGTAGTCGGTTCTGGGCCGGAACGCCCGCGAATACAAGGGTACCCACTGAATATGCATAACATTAACTTTCTTCAGTAACATAAGATTACCTTTCTTGGCATTTTGAATTGGTTATAAAGATTTACCCTTGTCAGTGAACTACTTATTCCGTTGAACATTGTTTTGTGTTCAGTCTGTTATGTGGTATGCGTGATACACGCTTAGGCGATCATGTATCTTTCGATCTTTCGAAGCAGATTTTTTTCTGCAGTAGGTTGCCATTTCTTTCTGCGGTATGCCAGTTGCCATCCAAAGCTATAGGCCTGGCCTGGTATTTAACCATAGTTGGTGGAGAAGAAGGGGATCCATACCTTTCCCAAGCGTATTAGCGCTTAAGTGAATGTAATGGATTCGACTGGAATTATAACTCGGCTCTCTAATTCCGATATATATATATATATATATATATATATATATATATATATATGGTATAAATAAAATGACAATTGGAAAAAAGATCTTAGATTTTGCCGACGCGTTTCGTCTTCCGACTTTTTCAAGGCAAAAATGAAATCGAAATGTTCTTGTTGTTATAGTTACATTAAAAAATCCAAATTTAAAAAGATAGACGCTTCTGTCTAAGCCTTTTTTTCTGGTTAATGTAAATTACATTTATACTAAGAGATTTTTTTTTATTTCATGTCAACAATATAGTTAAATTCCCAGATCAATTTTTATTTATACCAATCTGTCTTGTCCACAGATCTGGGATTTTAACACTATATACATATATATATATATATATATATATATATATATATATATATATATATATATATATATATATATATATATATATATATATATATATATATATATATATATATATATTACGCCAAACACACTTTTTGAAGGGCCGAATACAGAGACCTGGTGCACTGAGTGCCATAAGGCATCCAAACGACTAGACCCATCCAAGGCTACAGAACCCAGCATATCCTGCTATTTACCCATTATTGGAGGTAGAAGAAGAGGATTCATACCTTTCCCAAGACTATTAGCACGTAAGTGAATGCAATGAATTCGACTGGAATTCGAACTCGGCTCTCCGATTCCACAATCCGAGCCGCTATCCATTACTCCACCTCGCCTGTCTTTGCGCACTCAAAATGTATTCTTAACTGTCATATATGTTTAATAGTAAGGAAGATGCATTCATCATAGCAACTGGTTGCAAAAAAAAAGGAAACTAATTATGACTCAACCTAATCCGTGTTCAATGATTTGAAACTAGCATATCGCTTCTGCTGATTTCATTAGGAATATCCTTTACTTGTATTTTTAACTTTAATCTATTGTTACTTACAAATTCACATAATTTGTTCCGTATTGGAAAAAAAAAGAGTTATAAAGAGCTGCCTTGACACCAAATATATCAGAATCGTGGAAATATAGTTCAGAAGTAAGATTTCTGCCTCCTCACTAATAATTCCCGCCCAAATTCAATAAATGCGAGAAATCCTCTCGTTTTAAATCTAGCATGATTAGTGTTCAAAGCATGGAACTCTTTCTTGGAACTTTCATTTTCAAAGACTCTTCCACCAGCTTTAGCATTAGGAGGCATGTGTTTCATTTGCGTTCTTCCTCTTTTCACCGACCATCTGCGTTGACATAAAACTTGTTCGATCACATACCAATCGATTAGGATTTGGATTCCTGTATTAATCACCGACCAAAATCGACTGTATTTATATAGATCGCTGGTTTTAGCCAAAAAAATACTGGGTTCTAAAAGCAGCCGAACGCTGATATATATATTTGGTCGGGAAATGGAAATTGACAATGTCGGTTTGCCGAAATGCAGTTATAAATATGAAGTGATTATTTAAAGAATAATACAGATAACAACTGTTTTACGCACTTAAGAAATACTTAAATGAATGTATGATCATTTTTTTTTTGGGGGGGGTCCCCTCAGGATGTGAGTAATCATGATTCTTCACAACTTTATATCCCCATGTAACTCTAAGCAACGTTTGTCCTCTTGCCAAGGTTACTCTCCAATACACTATACATTTAAACCAGCTCGTCGAACATGTGGCGAGCAAATTGCCCATAAAAGGGTAGAAGAAATGCAGTTGGTGACTCAACGAAAGTACCGTGGAGAAGGTACCGGAAAATCACTTCACAAAAATAATCATGACAATAACAAAGGTAAGTATTATAGATAATGGCGTGATGTGCGGCCAGTACTTTAGGGTTAACTCTTCAACGGAAACTTCCCATAAATGAGCAGAAGAAATCTTAATGAATCTATAACTAGTTAACTGGAGTTGGTGACTCAACGAAAATATCGTGGAGAAGGTAACGGAAAATCACTACTCTGACAGTGTAGTGATTTTCCGCTACCTTATCCCAAGAAGAATCATAGCAATAAGAAATGTAAGTAATACAGATAATGGCTTGGTGGATCAAGTCCATTGGGGTTAACTCCTCACACAGGAAGGAGATACATGAGCAACAAGTGTCGCAAAATTCATTTATGAGGAATAATTTCTTTTTCTGATTTTCAGTGCAATTCTGAGTAAAAATAACACTTGTGGCTTTCGAAAAACATTTGTTTCCTAATACCACAACAAAAATCATAGGAAATGCGTTTATATTGCAAATACAATGATTGTATTTTGTCAGTAATATTTGTTGTTTCCTTGCTTAATGAAAATCCCTTCTTCCTAATATTTATTATAATAAACTAAGAAAGGAGTGCTCAAAGCCTATGTTATATCAATCCTTCTATATCTCCGTGAATACTGGGCAATTATGGTCAGGCGAAACATGCATATTTCGTTAGAAACAAAGAAAACAGTGTTGAACTGCTAGGCATTATGGACCCTTTAGTATAGCAGCGGAAGTCGAAGAATCTCTGCACAATTAAAGAGAAACATTGTGGATGCTGAGAATACTATAGATTGAAAATGTTAACGAAGAGAAATCTTTTAAAAAAAAAGACACCACAAAGGACAAATAATAAAAAAAAGAGAAACAAAATGTGGAAGGCAGACTTGGAGAATTTGCCACTCACAGGACATATTGTGGGCAAATGGAGCTGACAGAATCAGTGAGTATCCTATTTAACTAGCTTGTCTGAATGGATAACAAGGCAAAAAGGAAAAAAATATAGTAAAAACATTGCTAAGCTCTGCAAATGTAGGAAGCTGTAGAGAGTCATGATTTCCCAAGTTCTGAACAGGCATGGAGCATAAAAGAACAAGAAGCTATTCATTAAAAAGAACTGTTAAATTTTATTTTTTCGGCAAGGTTAGCATACATATTTCCAAACCATTATTTAGTCATATGCAATACTGACTTTCTTTTTATTTCTTATATAATCAAGATAAATAAAATAAAATAAAAAAAATGAAAGATTTAAAATGATATCTCGTGAAAAGTAAAATAAAGGAAAGGAGATTAGTGATTTGTAAAATATGCATCATCTTCTGGGAATTTACCGAAAGTGGAAAGAAATTTTACTTATTTATTAAGTGTAATAATTTTGCATTTAAAATGCTGCACAAGTGTTTTCTTCTTCATCTGAATTACTTAGAGTGTTATTCCGAATTTACAAAAACGAACAACAAAATTTTCATCTGAATTTTATAACAAAAAAATCTGTTAAAATTGTTAATATATGCACATGCGTTTACATGTGTTGTCAACAGATAGGCAAAAAAAAAAAAAAAAAAAAACGGAATTCATGGCACCGATATTTGCATTTGGTATATCGCTATTTTGAAAAATGAGGACAAAAATGGTTTAAATTCTGAATGTATCAAGCGTAGGAGCAATAGAAATGATATTTTTGATTCTGAAAGAATTGTTCGTCAAATCTATGAATATTTCACTGGATTCTCAACAACATTTTTCGAATTTTTCTTGGACTGAAATCACTTAAAACCGAAAAATGTGCTTTTAGGCGTTTTTTGAAAATCATTTGGAAACATTAGTAAGCATTTTCTTTTTACAGATTTGCATAATATTTCTTATTTCTGAAGTCGGATTCTGTTAAAGAAAAAAAAACAAAAAACAAAAAAAAAAAAACTTCAGTACCACCGGCTCTTTGTATCCGCAGGTTTTCGCCTTTCTACATTCAAGCAATCGTCTGTGTGTGTGTGTGTTTTCCACGACAATATCCGAAAGAAGTCCGGAAAAACAAAATTTCAACTTGCAATATGTCGAGCATTATGTTGAAGTCAGCGCAATAAATTCAAGTGTGAGCAGACCCCGACCCAAGCTTTTCTATGTTTCACGGATTATTAGACTCTTTCCCACCTCGCGTATTTTTGACCTATTTATACTATGTGGTCTTTTTTTATTTTCTTTCCAAAATGGAAACAGAAATTACTTTAGAATAAATCATTGAGCCTTGCAGCACGATTTTTTATCTCCAGAATCTATCTTACATATTTATAAGTCTACCATTCGAACAGGCTTTAAATATGATCCAATGCTTTTCCTATATGCATATGTAGTGATTACTGATAAAATCCAAAGAAGACTCTGCAATATTATAGTTCCTAACCTGAAGTCTCTGCTTCAGTATCTTTTCAACCGTCGTAAAGTAGTTTCCCTGTCATATTTCTATAAATACTTTAATGGTAATTGTTCTGATAAACTCTTCGCTATGGTACCTAGACTTTAAGAATTTAAGCGGAGTACCAGATTGCCGACACGAATTCAGCAATTTATAGTTCAGTTGGCTAGATTCAACCGTATATTCTACGCTAATAGTTTCTTCTCTTACACTTCTCGCTTGGGTAGCTCCCTTCCGGCTTCTTGCTTTCCAGCCAACTTTGATCTTAAAAATTTAAATGAATTGTCAATCCTTATCTACGGTCTTCCTGATTACTCTTCTATTTTACTAGCTCCTTAATAAGGTTTCTCTATTTTTCGCATTATTTCACAGTACCCCATTCTGTCTTAGTGGCGTTACTGCCTTGCACGCGGAGAAACGATTAAAAATAAATACCGGTCATTATTAAAAAAAAAAAAAAACTAAAAAAAAACGATTTTTTAAAATCAAAATCCAATAATTCGTTTATTTATTTTTTTTAATCTAAACATATTTTTAGATCATTTTCTAAAGCCAATTATTATTAGGTTGGTGTCTAAATAATGACGTAATAATGTCGTTTTTTGACATATTTTTAACCTAAAAAAACGACATTATTACGTCATTATTTTTGCACCAACCTAATAGGTAGGTCCAAAAATAATGTCGGTTTTTGACGTTAAAAAATACGTCAGAAACTGACATTATTCTTGCACCAACCTGATATTACGACATTTTTGTAAGTAAAAACTTTTAACATTATCATTTTTCGCAAGCATATCCAATTCTATATTAATTTTTTTTTCTTACGAATGGAGCAATAATTTTGAAAAAAACAAAACAATCCCCTTATATATGTTTATTTGATTCTGTCTGATGTGCACGTAACGTCGTGGTTTGCGCGCTTAGAATGGGATAGAAGATTCAGATTATAGCCGATTGCGTTTACTTTCGTACACTTACCCGCATGAAATGTATGAATCAACCTCCTTCCCCCTCTAGGGGTTCAATAAACTGGCAATCAGTCTAGAAGAGAGAAAATTATAAGCTAAACGCCAGCATGAAAAAGGAAGGGACAACGCTCGAGACACACTGTTGCACAGTCAACACCTCGTTTAAGATTTTAAATGTGTTTCAATAATGTTTTGGGTCTGGAGTATTAATATTAACTAAATGAAAGTCAGTACAAGAATAAAGAACGTTTGATAAAACTAATCGTAAAATAGACGAAACTTGTTGGAAGCATAACAAATGCACAATTAAGGTTTGCGATTGGAATTAGTGAAATTTGAAAACCGTATTCCTAATTTTAAAGGCTGTGTACGTAATGGAACCTTCACTTGACTGAGCGAGCAAAAAACTATCTGAATATTTTCCTTATCGCCTAAAATATATGGATTTTTCATGGCACTACCCTATTTCGAAAAATAAAGAAATATATTTATAATTTCTTTGAGCGGCCACCCTCAGGGAAATCTGGTTGTTCTCAAGAGACTCTTTTTATCAAAAGGAAATGCCTACATGGCAGTTCCAATTTCCGAAGACTTTATATACGGAAAGGTTCACACCCGCAGTTAAGGAAGAGATCACCTTGAGTTAGTAAGACCAGTTTCGTTATCTGCTTTTTTATAGATACAGAACTAATTTTCGCCGGAGGTAGAACTAAGGAAGTGTTGTGGATTCCGGTATGAAATCCGGTACCAATAAATAACAAACGCCAAGAATGAATATAGGAAAATAAATGTATTAGGTTGGTGCAAAAATAATGACGTTTTTTGACGTATTTTTTAACGTCAAAAACCGACATTATTTTTGCACCATCCTAATATTAACGTACTAATACAAACTGGTAATGCAGGTTAGTAGTTCCAGGAATGCGGGTTAGTAGCAAAATATATATATATACAGTCTTTGGTATCGATGTATCGCTGTATGACTTCTTACTGAGTCTGCGTGCTCGCTCACTGTGACTCTTGCTCGCTACGTTCGTACGCTCTCGTTCTTTCTCGTTCGCTCTCTCGGGTATTCATTAGCAATAGTATATGTATACCTTTGGTGAGTTCATTTGTGTAAAAAGGGGAGAAACCCTCAGCAGGAAGTGTCTGACTTAAAAGAAGGAACGGAAAAAAATAAGTCGGTACTCTTGTTAGACTGGCCGTTCATAGTAAAAGGTCTGAAAGAAAACGGCTTATTCTATAGAGAGTAACGTTTGCTTCGGCTACAGCAAAAAAGTAATTGATAACAGTATATAGTTGTTTGTTATTATCAAAACGGTTTTGTGTTTAGATTCGTTTTCAGCTAAAACGTTTACCACGGGCCTGTCAGATATCCAATTGGATGTGTAAATACAACACCAGCTGCAACATAGAAATCAGATTGCAGGGTGACCAGTTTCAACATAGCGGGAACAGATTACGCGTGGTGGAGTTGCATTCACAATTGGTCATTCTCCCGAGACCGGGCGAGGGTGCCACAGGTAAATGTACAAACAAAGCAACAGTAAAGTCAACGAAGAGCGACCTTGTGGCTTGTGCTCTTGTCGGTTATATACATACGACTAATTGAGGAATCGTAGAAACGAGTTCGAATTTCAGTCAAACTAGTTGTGCTAATAACCTTCCGTCTATCCCCGGTCGCCACTCACCAGCTATGGGCAAATAGCAGGAAAGACTTGGGTAATAATAGTCTAGGAGAATGGTAATCTACAAAACGTTGGGTTAAATAGCCGCAAGTGATGTTACACCCTTGAAGTACGGCTACATCCCTGAAGTATGGCTACGCTAATCAGGTGAGTGGTTCCTCCAACAGGAGTCAGAAGGCCTTAGATTTGACATATGGGCATCCTCTCCGTATGCAGTACATGAAATATTCGGAAAACTCTGATTCGTTACTGGACACGTGACGTTTATTCAAGTGTTGATTTCCTATCTAACGTTGAGTTTATAAATTTAATTCTAACAACGGATTATGTAGTATTTACTTTGTACGGTAATCTAGTGATGATTCAAAATATACAGGAGATTGTGCGAGGTCAATAAAACTACGCCATTTTGTTTAACGAATATAAGCATCCGCGAATTTTCGAAACCCCTGGGAGTTGAAAAGTCAATATATGTTGGATAACGAGAGAAGTGTGTAATACTTCCTGGCTAATATATTTTCCTTGAAAAAAAATTACGTGAAACATTTCGTAAGCGACTTTATATTAGAAAGTATGATACCAATAACCGACTTAATTTCATTATATTATTTAAAAAAAAAAAAAAAAAAAAAAAAAAAAACAGCCGGAAAAGAGAACCGATCGTGAAAGCGTTTAATGGCCTCTTGCACTTTGCCATTGTTAATCGATATTGCAACAATCATTACGCCGTTTCACGACACACTGACATTTACTAAAATGCAAATTTAAATAAAATCGAGTAATGCGTTGGTAATTAACTCAGAACAACAAAAAGAAAAAAACAAACAAAATATTTAAAAAAGAAAAGTTGGAAAAAGAAAATCAATTAAAAAGAAAAAAACATGGACGCCGCAGTGAGTCGATTAAGATAAAAACCATACAAAAAGAAATTTACTTGCATTATTTGGAATGTTATCCTCATTGCTTTATTCACAACCTTTCATCGAATCTTATGTGTTGTTCTTGTCTTAAGTATTATCGTCCATTACTAACTTTGTGTGATTATTCTATTCAGGAAACCTTCCCTAAGTTGCAAGAGAGTTTTATTAAAAAAATCAAGGGCTTGTTGATCCGGATAAATTTCGAAATTAACATTGTATTTAAGTTAATTTAGATATAAAATTTATTACATGCCTGTATGCATTTTAAAACTAGAATGCAACCGATTCAGGACTCAAGAACCACTAACGTTTAGAGCAATACTCATAAAATAATAATTATAATTGATTAGTGAGATATGAATGAAAATGTATATAAGAGGAAGTGAAAATTATTAGAATAGGAAGGATAGATAATCATAGATCCATGACTTGCATGAAAACAGTTGTTGTTATATATAACGTCTATATTGATTACTTGCATTATTTATAATATTCAGACTTTTATCCTCATCTTCATTAACATATTCACAACGTTTCGGTCGTTGTATGCTCTGGCCTTCTTCACGTGATCGGAATATCAAACCTAACCCTTTATTTCGTCCACCGGGGTAGATTATTCTCGTTCCCCGCCTCTTTCCCTTTAGTTAACTCTCCAAGATTTTGGTTCATCTGGTATTGAACTCGCAACCATGTGTCCTTGAGGACATCTGTGTATGAATGTTTGGGACTTATAAACCTAATGTCTCAGGAACCATTTTTACCAGTACTCATATTGCAATTTTTGTTTTTATTATTTCTTTGTTTTGCAATTTTTGTTGATTCATTGTTTTTCTCTAGCACTCATTATTACTGGTTCCTATATTGTGTTCATTTCTATGTTTGGTCGGCTCAGAAGATTTTTGTGGCATAGCATATTTGCTGATTCCTTAAGTTTTTGTATTTTCCAGTGATGTTCTCTGTCTATTATTTCAACTTCATCCCACAGGGGGTGGTGATCTCCCTTTTTTCTTCATACGTGGTCATCTACGCCTGATTTTTCTATTTTTATGGCAATGAAGATGATGATGATAGCCCGAATAATGTAAATAATGAAACGAATCATAATAACTCATCTCAGAGATATAGACAGAAAAAGACGTGTTTTGTTCGTTGTACACTCCGGCCATCTTCAGGTGATATTGGCATTTCGAACCGAGCCCTTTATTTCTTGGAACTATGGGGACTTACTACTAAAAGAGGAGTAAACACTTGTGTCACCAGCGTAAATACCTAGTTTGAAACTGATGATATAATTATAGTATGGCTAGTTTCCATTCTATACATAACCTCCATCTCTCAGTATGTGAAACATTTTGTCTCTATTTCTGAGATGTGGTATTGTAACTATTTACACTATTTACATTACTTACATTGATTGGACCGTTGTCCTCATCTTTATTATCACATTAACGGCGTTTCGGCCGTTGTAAGCCCAGATCTTCGTCAGGATCAATTTATATTTCTAAGATGAAGTATTGTAACTATTTACACTATTTACATTGTTCGGACCGTTCTCTTTATCTTTTTTCTCATATTCACGACGTTTCGGTCGTTGTGTGATCCGGCCTTCTTCAAGTGATATACGTTGAAATTTCGAAGGACACATGGCCCAGTAGATAAAAGAGTTGGTCGAAGTAATCCAGTGGCTTGACCTAAAGTTTTGTCAGTTCAATACCTGGTCAGAGCAGAGGTGAACAAAAACTTGGAGAATAGAGTTAAAGGGAGATAAACGATACTGAGAAATCTGAAATGGGCATGGCACGTGGAACTAGAATACTAGAATATTCTACACCGTTGGACGAAATAAAGGATTCTATTCGAAATTCCAATTCTCTTGAAGAAGCACGGAGCGTACAACGACCGAAATATCGTGAATATGACAATAAAGATGAGGACAACAGTCCGAAGAATTTGTATTACTGTAAGTAGTTATTATACCTCATCTCAGAAATATAGACAGATGCTATATTTTTTCCAAGTATTCATATGCTTAATAATACGCAAATTTTCTTTTCAATCCATTTTTCTTTAATTAAAGATTTAAATTTATGCGAAATTTTAAAAACTTCTAAATCCCTGGTTATATAGAAGAGAGACTAAGTCTCTCAAATGAACAAATGTGTTGTTCGTTTTAAATTTATAATACTACTACTACTAATAATAATAATAATAATGATGATGATGATGATGATGATGATGATGATGATGATGCGTAAAATGTGTTTAAGATTAGGGTTTTATTTATTTTTATTTTTTTTTTACAAAAAATGATCAGTGGAAAATGCCATAAAGCCATTTCTAGTCGAGAATTGGAATGAAATGTGTATGATACAGACATCTATAATAATAATAATAATAAGAAGAAGAAGAAGAAGAAGAAGAAGAAGAAGAAGAAGGAGGAGGAGGAGGAGGAGAATTGAAGCAATTAATAATAATAATAATAATAATAATGATAATAAGAAGAAGAATTGATGTAATTAATAATAAGAAGAAGAAAAAGGAGAGAAAGAATTGAAGCAATTGATAATAATAATAATAATAAGAAGAAGAAGAAGAAGAAGCAGAAAAATTGATGAAATTAATAATAATTATAATAAAGGGTGTTTCAATAACTTGGACCGATTTTAAATGTGAATTAAGTTTCATTTAAATTTTTGAAGATTAAAGTTAACATGCGAGCAAGAAGCCGAAAGAGAGACCCACAAGCGAGAAGTGCGAGAGTATAAACTGTTAACATAGACCTTACGGTTACATCTATTCATTTCAACTTCAAAATGGTGAGACAATAACGCCAGTCTAGCCCTGCGTTTGAATTTTTTAAAAAAAATCTAAGTTAACATAGAGGAAAATTCACCAAACCAATTATTTTGAATCTGTAAAAATGTAGAATGTTGATACCAAGATTTGAAGCAGGGAAATAGATGGGAACATATAGGCCGGTCGGTATATTTTGGAGGCTTTCAACTAGAATTATATCAATTAGATATTTCTAATTAATTTATACAAACCACCAAGGTCTGATATTTTAAATATTCGCACATTTTTAACAATACTAAAAGGTATTATTTCCTCTCATCCTTGCATCATCATCAAATAATTAGCAAATCTAATTCTAACTCGATATAATTTATTTGTTTTTACAATTTCAGCAAACAACCACTTAGTGCCATTATTATTATATACGGAAAAAAAAACAAACTTGCCTTGATTTAAGCGGATTAAATCTTGAGTTACGACATGTTTTACTTGCATTTCATTAAAGGATTCCAATTTTTCCTCCTTAAGGTAAGCAACATTTATACACGATTAAGAAGTAGAGTTGAAATAACATTGAGGCTGCATGTCACATAAAAGGAGGTCATTTCACATAGACGCTGCTTCTACTGATTCATCAATGGAGCCGTTCGGGCGGCATGGAATTACGAGCAAATAGAACAGCAACGCACCCCGTCTGATTTTATTCACGCAAATCAATATTGCTTATATGCAATATTGTTGTGGTAATCTATCTATCTATCTATCTATCTATCTATCTATCTATCTATCTATCTATCCTAGTCTGTTGATATCTATCTATCTATCTATCTATCTATCTATCTATCTATCCTACTCTGTTGATATCTATCTATCTATCTATCTATCTATCTATCTATCTATCCTAGTCTGTTGATATCTATCTATCTATCTATCTATCTATCTATCTATCCTAGTCTGTTGATATCTATCTATCTATCTATCTATCTATCCTAATCTGTTGATATCTATCTATCTATCTATCTATCTATCTATCTATCTATCTATCTATCTATCTATACCAGCCTCTTCATATATACCTGTCTGTCTCAGGCTGTTCATGCCTATGTATGTATATATCTATAGTAGTCATTTATTTCTATCTATCCATTTGTAGAAGTCTTTTATCTCTCTATCTACATATATAAAATAGTATTCTAACTACCTATCTATCTCAGCAAGATCATATACACTTGTCTGTCTCAGACTGTTCCTATCTATCTATCTATCTATCTATCTATCTGCAGTAGTCTTTTATCTCTCTATCTCTCAATCTATCTGCATATACGTGGTCGTCTTTTATCTATCTATATATATGAATTAGTGTTTTATCTCTCTCTCTCTCTCTATCTATCTATTTATCTGAAGAATTCTTTTATCTATCTATCTAGCTAGATAGGTAGCTGTAGCAGAATCTTTTCTATCTATCTATCAATCTATCTATCTATCAATCTATCTATCTACCTATCGTAGTCTTTTTTCGCTATCTATCTATCTGCAGTAGTCTTTTATGTCTCTATCTCTCAATTCTATCTGCATATACATGGTCGTCTTTTATCTATCTATATATATATATATATATATATGAATTAGTGTTGTACCTATCTCTCTCTATCTATCTATTTGTCTGTCTATCTATCTATCTATCTATCTATCTAGCTAGCTAGCTAGCTAGCTGTAGCAGAATCCTTTCTATCTATCTATCTATCTATCTATCTCAGCCACATCATATACACATGTCTTCCTCAGGCTGTTCCTATCTATCTATCTATCTATCTATATATCTGCAGTAGTCTTTTATGTCTCTATCTCTCAATCTATCTGCATATACATGGTCGTCTTTTATCTATATATATATATATATATATATGAATTAGTGTTGTACCTATCTCTCTCTATCTATCTATTTGTCTGTCTATCTATCTATCTATCTATCTATCTATCTATCTATCTATATATCTATCTATCTATCTATCTATCTAGCTAACTAGCTAGCTAGCTAGCTGTAGCAGAATCCTTTCTATCTATCTATCTATCTATCTATCTATCTCAGCCACATCATATACACATGTCTTCCTCAGGCTGTTCCTATCTATCTATCTATCTATCTATATATCTGCAGTAGTCTTTTATGTCTCTATCTCTCAATCTATCTGCATATACATGGTCGTCTTTTATCTATCTATATATATATATATATATGAATTAGTGTTGTACCTCTCTCTATATATCTATCTATCTATCTATCTGCAGTAGTCTTTTATCTATCTCTCAATCTACCTTCATATACGTGGTTGTCTTTTTTCTATCTATATATATGAAGTAGTGTTTTATCTATTTCTCTGTCTACCTGTCTGTAGAAGTCTTTTAACTATCTATTTAGCTAGCTATCTGTAGCAGTCTCTTTATCTATCTATCTATCTATCTATCTATCTATCACAAATAAGCAAATTGTCATTTATTATGTAGTCACACGTTAGAATCAAGATCTCTTCACGATAATGAAGACTAAATTCTGGCCAATCATGTTAGCGCAGGCGTTTGGGTAAAAAAAGTCCAAGCGAAAGATGCTGAAGCCAAAGAGATTCACAAAGAAGGCAAAGAAAGAAAATAAAGAAATTGAAGAATAATGTTAACTTAGGTGAATTAACGTCGCAGAATGAAGAACAGTAGAAAGAGTTAAACGTAAGAAGGAGGAGTAAGGAGGATGTAAGTGTTATTGTGATAAGGAAAAAGAGAAATGAAAAAGAAGAAATGGAGAAAGTAAGAAGTGTAGGAGGAGCTAATTATTCATTAGGATTGATGGGCTGTCAGTCAAGATGTGAACGGCTGGTAGAAGGAGTAAATGTGAGACATATTGGCGTTGGGAGAGGGAAACATATAAAAGAGTTATGAAAAAGAAAGAATATGAAAACGAAGAAATAGAATCGGCTAAAAGAGAAAGAGCTGAGGATGCCGGATGAAAAAAATGCTTAATAATGTGGTAACTGGAAAGAAGAACAGTAGGAGAAGGAGAAGAAGAAATAAGAAAACAGAGGCCGAAGGAAACGGATAGGGGTGAAAACCGCTGTAAAAAGAATGAAGACATGAGGAAAGAAAAGGAGAGAAAACGAGAAAGTGCAAAAGAGAGGAGGAATGTCAATAAAATGAATAAGAATAAGAGGGGAAAGAATAAAAAACTTTATGAAGATGAATTAAAATGCAAGGTAGGGAATAGAAAAGAAGGAGAAGGCGAAGAATGAAAAAAGTATGAATAAGAAGAAGTGGAAAAGAAGAAAAAAGAAGGAGATCAAGAAGAAGAATATAAAGAAGATGTATAAAAAAGAAGAAAAAGAAGAGGTAGAGAAGAAGAGGAAGAAGAAGAAGAGTGAAAGTTATGAGAAGAAGAAGAAGATGAGTGAAAGTTAGAAGAAGAAGAAGAAGAAGAAGAAGAAGGAAAGTTAGAAGAAGAAGAAGAAGAAGAAGAAGAAGAGTGAAAGTTAGAAGAAGAAGAAGAGGAGGAGTGAAAGTTAAAACAAGAAGAAGAAGAAGAAGAAGAAGAAGAAGAAAAAGATAAGCAGTTGCAAGAAGTAGAAAATGAATCGAATGTAGGAGGAAGTATAAAAAACAAGAATAATAATAAGAAGAATAAAAAATGAGGATGAAGAAGAAAAAAGAAGAAAAAATTGGATGAAGAATAAAAAGGGAGAAAAAAGAACAATGAAAAAGTAGGAGGAAGAATAAAAAGAGAATAATAATAATATAAAGAAGAAGAAAAAGGTAGAATGAACAGTAAAAAAGAAAAGAAAAAGAAGATATGACGAATGAAAAAGTAGGAGAAAGAACAAAAAAGAGAAAAAAGGCGAAGACTGAGAAAGTAGGAGGAAGGATAAAAAGAAAAGAAAAAGACGAATAATGAAAACTTAAGAAGAAGAAGAAGAAGAAGAAGAAGAAGAAGAAGAAGAAGAAGAAGAAGAATGAAAACATATAAGCGGACGTAGAATAAAATATCAGGAAAGGGAAGAAGTAGAAGACAATGAAAAAAATAGGAGGTAGAAGAAAAAGAAGAAAGAAGAAGAATGAAAAAGTAGGAGGAAGATGAGAGAAGAAGAAGAAGAAGGCGAGACAATAAATAATTAGAAGAATGGAGGAAAGAGAAAAACTAGGAGTAATGGATGAAGCAGATGAGAAAGAAAAGAAAACACTAGGAGCGGGCTGAGTACGAAATGAGAGATGAGAAAGAAAACTTGTTGAAAAAGAAGCGCGAGATAATGGCGATGATGAGCAAGGAATGAGTAGAAGATAAAAGCTGATGGCGTGTTTGACGACATCGAAGAAGAAGTGTATTCACTAGAATCATGGCGATTAGTGCCGGCAGCCTATCTTGATGAAGTCTCATTAAGCTTTTCCGTGGCTAATGAAGCTAATCCACTCTCGCTCTCCCCACACTTCAAATAGCACCTAATATGAATTCAGAGATCGTAACAAACTCCGTTCCAACAGAAAAGTCAGAAACAAAATTACTTCTGCTTTTAAGATGTTTATTTTCCTCTTCCTCCCTAAAAAGAATTGGTTCAGAGAAATTAACGACATTTTTTCCGACTGTAAAAGATAAAAGATTTTAAAAGAGAGCTGTTCTGGTTTAAAAGTTATCTGAATTTCTTAGGTGAATCATTGCCATTACTCAGTCAGTTATATGACATGCGTGATACACGCTTAGGTGATCGTATACCTTTCGATACATGACTGACGGGGCAGATTTTTTTTCCCGCAATACGTTGCCATTTCTTTCTGTGGTAGACCAGTTGCCATCCAAGGCTATAGAACCCGGTCTGTCCTGCTATTTCCAATAGCTGGCAGAAGAAGAAGATTCATACCTTCCCCAAGGAAAGTGAATGTAATTGATTTTACTGGAATTCGAACTTGGCTCTCCGATTGCTCTCTCCGAGTTGAAATCCATTACTCCACCGTGCCACTCGACATTACTATGATTTTTTAATTAGGATTCTTACGCCGTCTTCTTACTTTTCGTGTAGTAGTAGTAATAGTAGTAGAAGTAATAAACACGGTAGTGTTAAATTATCTAAGTATTGAGATAAAGCATTATCATTATTATGATTTTTATGATCCTTTCTTTCATCAACATCTTTTTATTCTTTCATATATCTAACTCTTTAGTATTCTTCCTTGTCCCGTACTTTCACTTAATTTCACAGGAACTGATGACTACCCTTTCCCTCAATAGATAATTAGCTATGCCCGATTTCATTGTCTCACCCCTCAATACGGTTTTTCGATGTTCCTCACATTTTACGGGACGGCTTGTTTCACCTTCATATCCTATGCCACAACTATAAAGATTAACCAAGTACAATTCTTTTCAGACGGGTCATGGGAATTCACAGATTTTTTAAATACTAGAATTCATGTTGGGGGGGGCATTCAAGATAGAGGGTTGCTGTCAAAATCCAGTGAAATAAGGGTTGGTAGGAAGTGAAGATAATGATTGTTACTTGAAGAAGTTATAGTTGTAGTGTTCCTTGAAGCACCCAAGTGGGAGTCTGTTACCCAATGTGTTAGTTCTTGGGAAAAAAACTGAGGGGAATTTTTTTCTTGCGTTTAGAATAATTAGGATATAAAAGTGTTCCGACTATGTAGAAATAGCATCGAATGTTTTAATTGTAAAAGCCTGACATTCTGGAACTAAAGAATGGAACTCGTCTTTTATTAGATACAATAAATCAAGTTTCCCCACGTTTGAAAGAAACAGCAAATTCAGGAGATTTGTTAAGACTGGACAGATTATGCGTTTTGGTTTGATAGGGATTGTCCAAGTTTGGCGGCTTTGTCACGATGGTTTCTGTAATCTACATGTTGATTTACGTGTGTGTGAGTATATGTTTGTGGCATGAAAACTTTATCAAGCCAGCACCTAAGACTGTAATGAAAATTGAAAGCTGTCCTTATTTGAAGTTTGTCAATAATGGTCAGCCGGGTTAAGAGATATTTATGCCTTTTCGGTAAAGTTTAAGAAACCTACCCGCAAAAAAAGAAAAGAAAAAGAAAACAGCAAAAAGAACTCTTTGTCAAAGGGACGGTTTTACTCTTGACAGCGTTATTATTATATATACAACCGGCAATTTCGATTGTATTATAATGCTATTTATCGAATTTTGATAATCAGAAGCGTATGAAGCAGGATTTACGGCTTTCTTTTTTCTCTCGAGAAGTGACAACAAATACGTTAAACACTATTTATTAGATTGCTTACTTACAAGAATACTTTTATATTTACAAGACTATACGTGAAGCAATTATAATCTATCTTTCGTCCTCCGCATGCGGAGATGACCTTGACTTAGAATCACTAGAAGGACTGGGGCGGAGGGGTTGCTTAAATGACTATTGAGGACGATCTTCATCCTGAAAAATCTTTTACAATGTGACAATGGATGCTGGGGGCCGAAACAGGTCGCCAGGCGGAATCTTCCTTTTTCTGGCGATGGTTCTTTGTCCTTGATTCTTTTCTCTTCAAAATCAGACACTCCGGAAATTACACAGGAGCGCCAGACGGCATGGTCCTCAGCAGACTATTCCCAGGTGGGATCAGGAATGACAGAATGTCTGAATGATTCCTTCAGACTGTCTTTGTAACGTTTCTTTGTTCTGCCGAATGAGCATTTGCATGTGGATAGCTAGCCATATAGTGATCTCTTATTATTCACCATTTTAAAAGAAATGACTATTAATACATTTTTTATTAATAAATTTAGAATAAATATACTGTAAGCAACAGAATACAAAAAATTCAAATAGAAACCTAACTTAGAGTAATTGTAAGTATATATTAGAAAAAAAGTGTTTTCCGAGTTTTTCTTTCATTTGCTTTCGCCATCTAAATTCACTAAAATAAGTTGAGAGCCGAGGCAAAAAAAAAAGTGTATAAATCCAGTTTCACATGTTTCAGTTTTACAAAATTCGAAAAATAGATTTATAAACAATAAACATTGTAGAGAGCGTGTATAGTTATAGCTGCGTAAAGAGAAAAACAAATGTCTTTTGATGCAGAGTTTTTTTGTGGGTAGATTTGTTAAACTTTGCCAGTTTTTATACTTTCTTATCTTAAAATTCTCACTTTTTCCATATAAGCTTGTCTTGAATCATAACATTCTTACTTTTATTTTAAAAAATAACTCTAGATTAAATCAGGATTAAGATGGATTAAATAAACATTTGTGTTTCTTTGAGATTTAAAGAAAAGAAGCTTATAAACCTAAGTGTATATATATATATATATATATATATATATATATATATATATATATATATATATATTGAACAAAGCGATCCTTATGTTTAAATAGTTGTCAGATAGATTTGATGTTGCTAGCCCGAATATTTTCGAAATTTCACATTTTTATCCTCAGGGCGTAATTTTTTTCCATTGCAGGTACACTTCAAGATGAAATAAAGGCAGCGAAGGCCGAAAGATATTTTTAAAATATGTTATTTATTGACAGTTATAGAATTTGGAAACGTGCGATATCGCAAACCTAGAGTTATTTTTTAAATATTACAAGTGATAATTTAGACATAACGATCGCTTTATTCAATGAATTGTTAGCAAGTCAATCCATTACTGAGTCTAGTTAGCGAAGAGATTTCGTCATTAATTACATTAACCTTGCAAATTAATTTATGTATAATTACCTCTTTATGATATAACATTTATATACTGCATAATCAATCTCTCTCTCTCTCTCTCTCTCTCTCTCTATATATATATATATATATATATATATATATATATATATATATATATATATTGATATATATATATATATATATATAAAGGAAGGATGTGTGTGTGTGTAACGAATGCACGGTCACAATTTTCGACGGATTTGCACCAAAATTTACATGCACATGCTCCAAGTTAATGGGAAGGCCAAGACCGACTTTGCATTTCCCAACTCCCATCGATAGTGAAATAATCGATTTATTTTTTCATGCTTCTACGGCAGTTTTCATGTAGTTTGCGGCCATTTTCTACTAAGCAGAGTGAAAGCCAATAGCTGGCTGCCACGAATAGCCAGGAAGATTCTATTGGACAGCGTTAGAGCCAACAGCTGACTGATATGAATGTTAACTATCATGCTAGCATGCAAAAAAAATAACCGATAGCTGCATTCGTCACAAGTGAGGAAAAATTTAAATCTGCATGGCACTTTACTCCAATTGGCTCATTCACTTGTTTAAACTCAACGTTGATTCTGATTCCGCAGAACTGGGTTCGGTGTGAAAAAGTATTTATTGTTAACATTCTTTTTTCATTCGGTTTTTCCAGTTACGAGTCCTTTTTTAAAGCTGATCGTTTTGTGTTCATTTTGTTTAGTTCTTTTTTTGTAACAGATTTAATGTTTAGTATAGAGCTTCGAAAAACTTTGCAGTGTGAGATAGGCAAGAAGTAAGGGATGTAACAACATCAGCACGGCAAAGGGCATTCCTTTAAAGGCAAGGAAGGGCAAAAAATTTTAAGTCAAGTGATAGCGATTGCTGTATGAGTCGTACGATTTTTTAATCAAGCACGGGCAACGCCGTGCCATGCTGCTAGTATATACCTAAAATTGTTATTTACTTCGACCGACAAAATAAATAAATTTAATTTCTCTTTCAGTTACTTTTTTTTTTTTTTTTGTTTACAAATAAAATACCATACATCCGCATCGAGATTTCTGTGGGGAAAAAACGTCCAAAATTTCTGCTTATATTCGAGCTCTTTAGAACATCTTTGTTGGTGTAGCATGATGTGTCGACGTCCTCCTGTCAGTAAAATTCACAGACACAATATTTTTTAGAACCGGTTTACCGCTTGTTTACTGTTTAGGCTTGGGGTTTTCCGTTCCTTTCAAAGATTTATTTCTAGTAAATCCTTCCGTTTATCGCCTTCCTTGGTGTGTAGTGATTAAAAAGCTCTTTTTTATGCATTTCAATCCATGCAAGTCTGGAGTACCACTAGCAGCCAGGGATTTACAGAGATTGAAATTGAGAGAAAAAACAGCGTATAGGGAGGACTGGGGGAAAGATATACCTTGAACGAGGATCAAGGCATCGGAATATGTATTTAAATGCTTGAAAATTGTAATTATCAGGGAAACAAGTAAGCGGAAGGGAGTTAATCTGTTGGGACGTGAAACTGTTGGAGTAGAAGTGGTGTTTATATTTTAACTATTTCAACAATAAAAGGGTGGAACCTAGATGCCAATTTAGTAGCACGCTTAAATTTACGTAGTCGAGGCACCAGGGAAAAAGATCGTCAGAGCAGTAGCCTGGAAAATGTAGAGGGAAGCCACATGACGTCTGTGAGAAAGTGACTGAAGCCGAGATGCCAAGTCAGGATCGATTAAATTGCAGATCCTTCTCTGGATTTTTCCGAGGACTTCGAGATTAACAGCAGGGGCAGCAGACCAGATATAGCAACAGTATTCAATGCACTGAGAAGTGGTAGATTTGTAGATATGTAAAATGAACTCTAATGAGAAAAACCTTCTGGTACGTCAGAGTTAACCAACTTTCCTTGCAGTAGATGCAACTATTGATTCAATATAGTTTTTCCACCTCAAGTCACTTGAAAACTTGATGCCTAGAAGGCACAGTAAACCGCTCTCATGAAGTCGGGAATCAACCGTGCTGATGGTGAGCAGGGAAGTTTTTCTGTGATGGTTCAATTTAGAGCAGTTTCGTTTTGGAGACATTAAAATTTAGAAGCCATATTCTGCCCCAGTTAACCACTTATTGGAGGTCCTTTTCGAGAGCAGCGACCAGGTTAGTTTTGTCAGCGCTGCCGGATGTACTATTGAAACAGACTAAAAATGATAACAATTCCTTAATTTCGTGATTAAATTTTAAAGTAACCATGAGTAAGCAGACCCAAATTCAATTAAGAATAAACATAATTGATCGCGGAAGATCCTATAGCACTAAAAAGAAAATACCAAGCAGATGACAGTACCGAAATTCGAAACTTCGAAACAACCAGTGAAATGTAGCCATTGAAATCTACGTTTCCTCCCAGTTACAAACCAAGAGGACAAATTAAATTTCGTCATTTTGATAATCATTTGATTTTAAGTTGGAGATTACGGTATAAAATTGTATTCTTGAAATTCTTCAATAATATTTTTCTATGCGCGATGTCGCTTCAAGACATAGGCGAGCATGAGTCTCCACAACTTCTTATCCTTTTGTAGCTCTTAGTAATATTAGGTTAGTGCAAAAATAATGTCGTTTTATCACACAGTAACATATGGGAGAAAACGACATTATTTTTGCACCAACCTAATATTTGTCTTTTTACCATTCCTCCCATTCTGAATTCTGCATTAATTCAGATAAACTAATCAGGTTGGTGGACCATTTTCCCTTTTGCCATAGATATGTCCCGTGAGCGTCAATTTTTCCAAGCTTAACTGCCTCATTATATATCCAAGAATTTTATCTCTTTCTGTTAATGAGTAAAAGTGTCCTTTTTCTTTCCATTTTCCTTAAGACGTTCTCGTTGCTTACACGCTCCATACATGGTATTCTCAGCATCCTTCGGTAGAACTACATTTCTGTTGCATCAAATCGTCCCTTCATCGGTCATGAAATTGTCCAGCATTCACTACCATAGAGGATGATTGATATTACATAACAGATCAGCACTTTTTTCTATGTTTCTCATAGAATGTTCTTGTTTCTTAATACCTCGCCTAGATTTTAGAAATAAAAAAAAAATACTATTTCATTACGTACTCGGATTTCAGTGTCACCATTTCCATCCTCTGTGAAACTACTTCACATATATTTAAACTCCTGTACTTTAAACATCTGACGTGGCTGACCACATATGGAGGGAAAAGGGAGATCATCTCCCCCACCCCATTGGATAAGGTTGAAATAATAGACTGAGAACATCACTGGAAAATACGAAAACTTAAGGAATCAGCGTATACGCTAGACCAGGGGTTGGCAACCTTTTGCTTACTATGTGCCAACTTAGGGTTTTAAAATCATTCAGTGTGCCAACAACATATGTATTTTTATACAAGTCAATGTCAATATACCTGTTCTACAATATATCTATATAATAAAATTGAAACATCTAAATATCTTCTTTGCGTTGTAGTAGTTATTGGTTTGGACTTCGTCATGTTATTTGCGGCTGCGTGCCATTGGAAATTTCTTGGTGTGTCACATGCTACACCATAAAAACCTCCTAAGCCATCCAAGAATTGACATTAATACAATATTGGAACCAATAATACGAACTGCTAGAAAATAAAATATTAACAACAAATTGTAACATGATCTCTGGTAAAACAATGTTTACTGGGGTTAAATAAAGTGTTCGGTTCAAAATTTCAATCGCCTGAATAAAGCCGGAGAGTACAACGGTCGAAATGTGAATATTGTAACAAAGATGCGGACAACAATCCGAACAATGTAAATACTTATTTAATTTTAATAACTCTAATTTATAGCACGCAGCTTGGGCTTTTTTCTATTGCTAAAATCAAGCATTCGCCAGGTCAATATCTCCTCAGGAGAAAATTCGGCCGGTTGCAGGAATATGTGTCGGAATTAGCTCCTCCTCAAATGTCCACTAGGGGACGCTCTACCTACACTATAAATACTGGGCGATTTCTTGCCTCGTTCATTTTTGCATTTCTACATTTTGAGCGAACACATCTACAATGTAAGCTCTCGCAGAAAATTGCGTCTTCCCTTTTGTGGGAGACGCCATGAACAATATACACACATACACGCAAGTACGAATATTCACCAAAATACAAACTCTTTCCGTTCACACACAAACACAAATGTTAATGCCTATGTTCATTCTAAAGTTTGTTGTTTAATACATATATTTTTTGACATATAAATATATATATATATATATATATATATATATATATATATATATATCGGTCTTGTTTGTTTTCTTTGCATCTTCGGTTGGGCTCAACTTGAGTCCGCCATGTTCTAGTAGTGGACCTTTTAATATTCTATCAGGATTTGCACACGTGTTCCCAATTTAACAACACGTATACCCACGGTCTGCTGCTCATGTTATTCTGTATAACTCTAGATTATTTATTTTTTGCGAATTTGTGTTAAGATGATTTTGATGAAAGAAATTTCGTATCGATTTTTTTTTCTCTTGGGCAAGGAGCAGAAAGTCAGAAGGATTGGACATGTTTAACTGAAGGCAATAACTCAGAACTTCACATATCATTGGAATCAAAGCGTAAAAACGGGCGAGAAATCGTTAGAAAGCCACACTTTTTCGCCATGTCACTGGAAATAGATCCACAACACTTGCCGAATCGCGGCATCTCATTAGCCAAGAAACTGACGTAAGCAAAAGAAGAGGTTGATTGATATGTTTTTTACGAATTATCAACTGCAATATATTTGAAGCAGAGATATATTTCAGATTGTAAGAATTTCATTTCAAGTCAATATTGCCTTAACAATTATTTTGGGAATTGCAGTGATTTTTCCAGGCACAAAAGCTACTATTTAATCCATAGATGGGGGAAGGGGATAGATTTATAGCTTCCTGCGCGCACGTGAACGTAACGAATTGAAATTCGTTCTCTGATTTCGCATTACGAGCAGTTATCCATTGCACCAGCCAC
>OZ010610.1:42149298-42166798 GCA_963932145.1 Acanthosepion lycidas
TTTTGTGACAATTATTATAGGCGATTGAGTAAAGTCATCTTTCATGTTTTAGCTCCATGTTTTGTTTAGCATTGACTAAAAAGTATAAAATTCCTAGAACTCCTCTCTCGTGCTCATGTGTAGTCCTACGAACACAACAAATTTAGTGGGATGTATCCTGAAGGAAGAAACAAGTAAAATTCTCCACTTTTTCATACATTTCCCTCAATACTGTTCTTGATATGTAAAAATATATATTGTTATTTCATATATTGTCATCTACAGACAGACTGTTTCGCAGACATACGATTGCTTCAAGCTAGACATCCGACTGCTTCAAGCCAGTATCGAAAACCGACCGATTTGGTATAAGTGAGATATTGTACACACTAGCTATCGCCGCACTGTAGAGAGTAAGGGAAATTCTAATGTTTCTTACAAAAGACGTCAGTGGCTAAGAGAGCTCGATTCTAGTTGAAGAGCATTGCACTAGGAGCAGCAGCTACTATTTATAAAATCAACCCTTCTTCTCCGAGAGCTCAATCGAATTATTTCGAGAGCATAAATATATATATATTTAAGGGAAAGAAATATGACGTGGTGGGAAATGTTTTGGGGTGGCGGGTTTTGTTCATTCGAACTTCCTCGAACTAACTTTATGTTTATGTTGATGTGAATACACATGCGAAACCACGAGAGACTGAGAATTTTAACTATTTTTTCCCATACATTTTTTATGATTTTATAATGGTTTTTAGCTCAGTTTCACGGTTAACTATTTGCCCATAGCTGGGACCCTAAAACCTGCTACCATCCCGAGTCAGGGTGGACCTGGGGACACCAGCAATTAAGGAGTGGTTCCACGCTCTTCAAAACCCCCTGATCAGAGGCCTTTCTGTTGGACTTAGTTTATCGTATTACCCTGGACGCCGATATAGTTTATCGTCATACCCAGGAGGGTCTTGATATATAAAAAGTAGTATACATCGTTATCATATATATATATATATATTAAAGTGAACATTGAAGTCAACACTCAGAGGTGACAAGCTAGATGCAATCGTCAGTCCGACCGTTGTCTCTAGCATGAAAGTCTGTCGCTTCTGAGTTTTGACTTCAATGTTCACTTTTATATTTCATACTCTCTATCACTGAAATTGAGCACATTATCCTATAAATATAGCACACTTTAAAACTATATTTCTTCATATATATATATATATATATATATATATATATATATATATATATATATATATGGGTGCGTGAGGTGATGTGTTTCAGCGCTCTTTGGTCATCATAAATTAGTATAGAATAAAATCAAGCAGAATGACATACAGTTATTTTATTATAGAATGATACGATTTTCCACTGATTGATCAACTCCACGACCCTATCCTCTCTCTGATTTATATTCTAACTCTAAGCCGAAAATTCTCCTGCCTAACTCGTCATATTGATTCCATGGCATCTTTTACCTTTTGCAGCTCTGAATTTGCCCCGTGATTTCTCAAAACATTTCCAGGCCCTTTAGCGACAATTAAGTTCGCTCATCTCAGGGTCGGTCATCACTTTAGGCTATGAGTTCAAGCTCGCTTTCGTGATCAAGAATGCTTAGGCTCAGCGGCCGGTAGGAGCAGTTTAGTTTCGCCGAGAGGAAATTGGATGGGGTTTATTCAGCGGCGGATAGGAGTGCGACCCAGTTCTTTGCGAATAGAAACAGGAAATTAGGGAAGAATTCTTTGCCAAATCTCCGGACTTATTCGCTCTAATGGATTTGACATTAGATAAAGAGAATCAAATAATATCATGTAAGATAGGAACGCTTCTCAGCCAGTTCTCTTTTTTTTTTCTTTTTGTTTCTTTTTTCTTCCATTATTTTCGTTCTCTTACATGTCTCTCCGTCCGGATCCATTTTTATGTATCCCCTTTGCTTGTACCGTTTTGATCTTTTTACTTCTTTTCATTCAATTACTTACTTTTCTACATTTTTTTTGTTCTTGTTTCTTTTGTTAATATTTGCGCTTGCTTTCCTCATTAAGACTACTTGCCTTTAATTTCTTTATCTCACTGTTCGTCGACGTTCCCTCTCATACGATTTTTTTCCTTTTCTTTCTTCGTTTCATTATTGAACTTGATTTCATCTTTTATTCTTTCCTTCAATCCTGAATTTATAAAAGCTCAGACTGAAATAAAACCTATCTGTTATAGGCGGGCAAAGTGATTTTGTCCTTGGGAAAAGCATCTATTCGCCCTCCAGCTAAAGATTGGTTTAAAAACAGAATAGACTGGAATGGCAGGTAGTCCAGAAGAAGGACAACGCTGAACTCAAAACTGCAAAGACGATAACTCAACCACTCCAAGAACAATTATTACATTGCGCGAATAATAAAGGAATAGAGAGGTGATCATCTATGTGCGGAAAGAAAGGCATTTAATTTTCTTTTTATTTCACTTGAAATATCTCTCAATATTTTTGTTATAGTACACTAGCAGCATGGCCCGGCGTTGCTCTCGCTTGATTCAAAAATCGTACGACTCATACAGCAATCGCTATCACTTGACTTAAAATATTTTTGCCCTTCCTTGCCTTTAAAGGAGTTTCCTTTGCCGTGCTGATGTTGCTACATGCGTTACTTCACGCTGCGAATTTTTTCTAAGCTCTATACTTAACATTAAATCTGTAACGAAAAAAGAACTAAACAAAATGAACACAAAACGATCAGCTTTAAAAAAGGACTCGTAACTGGAAAAAACCGAATGAAAAAAGAATGTTAACAATATATACTTTTTCACACCCAGCCCAGTTCTGCGGAATCAGAATCAACGTTGTGTTTAAGCAAGCGAATGAGTCAATTGGAGTAAAGTGCCATGCAGATTTAAATTTTTCCCACTTGTGATGAATGCAGCTATCGATTTTTTTGCATGCTTGTTAACATTCGTGTCAGTCAGCTGTTGGATCTCACGCTGGCCAATAGAATCTTCCTGCTTATTTGTGGCAGCCAGCTATAGGCTCTCACTCTGGCCAATAGAAAATGGCCGCAAACTACATGAAAACTACCGTATACGCGTGATAAAATCGATTATTTCCAGTGTCGATGGTAGTTGGGAAATGCGAAGTCGGTCTTGGCCTTTATACTAACTTGGAGCATGTGCATGTAAATTTTGGTGCAAATCCGTCGAAAATTGCGGCCGTGCATTCGGTACACACACACACACACACACGCACGCACATCCTGCCTTTTATAGATAGAGATATATATATAAACTTCCGACAATGATATATCTATTTATTTTTGCGGCTTAACAAGCCTTTGTGGGATATTTAAAGCCGAATTATATTAGGGTGACACATGAAATCAGGCATCTCTTTGTTGGGTTGTACGTCCTTTCGTCTAACGAATTAACCTTCTTAGTATATTAAAAATCTTGACTTATTTCTGACTCTTTTTCTTTCTAGATAATTTTTCTTTCAATATATAAGCTCCATGAAAATGATATCAATGAAACAGTGTCGAACGATCTTACTCTGTGGGTATAACCTGTGAAAACGTACCATTTTTGCATCGAATCATTGCATGCGATGAGAAATGGTTACTCTGTGACAGCACTAAGCGAGTAAGCCTGGGGTTAGATTTAATTGAATCACTAATTCAATACCCAAAACTTTCACTGCCCTCTAAAATGTTAATGGTTACTCTGTGGTGGTTTTTTAAAGAGGTTATTCATTGTTCATTCTTTGCTCAAGAGAATCAAGACAAAACAATAGCAGCAATCTTGTATTGTGGAGAAATTGAGTGAAGACGAAAAATTGAAAAAGAAACTCCCTAGATTTGTGAATAGGGATGGTCTAACTTGCTGCTCAACAACGCACAGCCGCGCCCCCTTCTCCATCAACTGTCCAAAAGCTGCAGAGCTTTAATTATGAAATTTGACCTCATCCTCCCTATACATCTGATATCTCGCGTACTGATTATCACTTATTTAAGCATTTTGAGATTTTCATAGGCAATAAAACATTCCCCAATATGGAACGGCTAATCGAAGGATTTGAACTGTTTATCACATCAAAGGATGAGAATGTTTTAAAGAGGGGATCAAGAATTTAGAGATTACGTTGAGAAAGTCACAGATCAACATGGCTGCTATTTGAATTAATTTAGTTATTTAATATTTCAGAAGCATTTTATTCATACCCTATACTCGTTTTATTCATTCCCTATACTCGTTTTATTCATTCCCTATAATCGTTTTATTCATTCCTTATAATAGTTTTATTCATACCCTATAATAGTTTTATTCATTCCCTATAATAGTATTATTAATTCCTTATACTCTTTTTATTCATTCACTATAATCGTTTTATTCATTCCTTATAATATTTTTATTTATACCCTATAATAGTTTTATTCATTCCCTATAATAGTATTATTAATTCCCTATACTCTTTTTATTCATTCCCTATAATCGTTTTATTCATTCTTTATTAAGTGCGTCGTTTCACTTGTGAAAACCTAATATTTCGGATTACAGGAATTTCCTTAAAGTACCCTGTTGTTCTCATAGGGTTTCCTAAGTATTGACCGGGCTTGACGTTGCTAAACTCCGGTGAAATAACGCATCGTTGTTTCTGCATCATTAGACACCTCCTCGATAAACTGGGTTGTACCAAAAGAAAATTATATCCTTGCTAACAGAAAATTAAATTCCTTCTTGAAGAACCCAACATATATGAAAAAAAGACATAAATTTAAAAAAAAAAAAAAAAAAATTCCAATCTTATTAATAGATTACAAAGCATAGATATAAAAGACTAATATATGACCAATTTGGATATAAGTTTTTTTATACACGTGTTCCCGTAGAAAAATGCTTAAATTTCATCAAAATGCATTTGACTGAACCCACTCGACGTATAAAGTCATAAAAAAGTGACAGTTGAATGTTTTTCACTCTGTCTAAAAACGAATCTAATCAGTAATTTCTCATATTCGACAACAACTTTTAAAAAAGAAAAAAATACCAAAAAAGCTTCCTTCTTTGTGATGTTTTAGCTTGTCTTGTTTTAGCGTTTCTAGAATGTGTGCGCCCATGGCACAATATTACCAGACCTTGTATATAGGCTTTATTGGGATTGTACTTAAGATAGATTTTACTTTTGAAATCGAAACGAATAAAGCATTACTCTTGGTAGACATTTTGCTAAAGAGAAACAATGACAACCTCCAGCTAAAAGTTTAAACAAAATCTACTAACAATGACCTCATAAACTCTTATTCTCACCAATGCTGGCATATATGCTTTGTCATTTGGAATTTCTTTTATTACTTTTTTGTTAACATATTATTTTTCTTCTTCATAGAAGTGGATCCGGTGCAATAGATAACGATAATGTTCAAGTCCAAAATTCATTTGGCGTCATTTCATTCATTACTGCATAAAAACCTTTTGGAATTGTGTGAACCTAGCATTGGGCTAAATGGTAGAACGTGTATCTGAAAAAATCAATGGTATTTTGAAGAAATTATTATTGCAATAGGCACTCCCCAAAATATAATTTTTCTTGTAATCGAAATTTTCCGTTTCTATTTTAAATAATCCACAAAATCTGTCTATATTTCCGAGATGAGGTATTGTGATTATTTATATAATTTTGTATGTCCTCATCTTTACTGCTGAAAAAGGCCGGAGCGTAATACGGCCAAAATGTCGTGAATGTTACAACAAAGATGAGAACAACAGTCCGAACAATGTAAATAATGTAAATAATTACAATACCTTATCTCAGGAATATTGAGAGATGGTGAAGAAGGCTGGAGCGTACATCAGTCGTAACGTCGGGAATATGGCTATAAAAATGAGGACAACAATCCGAACACTGCAAATAATATCAATACCTCATTTCAGAAATATAGACAGATCATTAAGAAGGCCGGAGTGTACAACGGCCAAAACCTCGTGAATATGGCAACAAAACAGTCCGAACAATGTAAATAAGGGAAATAACCACAATATGTTGATAAGCCGTAAAAAAAAAAAAAAAAAAAAAAAAACAGGTGAAAATTTTCTTTATATTCTCCAGCGTTCTTAGTATTTTGTTTGCCTTTCCAATTTACCGTTTTTCCCAGACACTTCCCTTCATTTTTTCCTTAAATTTCTGAATTCTGATAATTATTCTTATTTTCTTTCTTTAATTACATTACTGGATGTATTCAATGTTCATTTGTTCAATGTTTTTCTTTACGAATCTGAACCACTTCCTTTTTTATTCTTTTTTGAATGTTGTTTTTTTTTTTTTGCCTTCTTTTCACTTTCTCTTTTCATTTATTTTAAACAAGGAAGAAACTAAATAAGAATTATGTTTTTTTTTATTCTATTTTATCCTCCAAAATATTATTTGGCAAAATCAAATGAGCATGAACACATATATATTTGGAAAACTAAATTGGATATCATTTTCGACACGTATACAGCTTGAAACCAATATAGTATTGTCTAAATCAATTTTGAATTGATAGAGTTTGGAATTCCCGTAAACAACGAACTTCTAGAAGTGGGGCGTGTTCTTATGTATGGCGCGTAATTTATTTTCCTTTAAGACCTCATTTGAAAATAGAGAATGAAATAATTTCAAATATTACTCATAGTATCAAGACAGATTTTAAAAATGAAGAACTGGGTCTACTATTACTTAAATTGCACTGGCTAATAGTTTACTGTTTACTTACAAAGAATAATCAATTGTAGCGGCATTTATCTTGACTATGTAGAGACACTGGCCTTTAGAGCTAACTAGAAAAAAAGTTTCTTAGACGACTTAATCTTAATTACATGCATTCTCCACTTAAGTAAACGTGAACATATGCTCTTTCATACGTGACATCAATGTAATGAATATAGGTATTCAAACCTGTTCATGGTGTCCTGCTGAATTTCCTTTCCTGTATTAGTATGAAAACGAATGGTGATTTAAGTGACTTTGAATTCTGCATGCTTAATGGGGCCAAAAGTACGATTATCAAATTTTAATAAACTAGGGATCTACGGTTTACTGAGAATAGTCGCAAAAAGCGAAAAATATAGGGTTATAGTTAAGATTTAAATTCTGGACCATCCTGGGTATGATGATAAACTACATCCGACAGCAAAGCCTCTGATCAGGTGGTTTTGAAAGACGTGGAACCACCTCTTATTTGCTGGTGTTCCCAAGTTAATCCTGACAACTGTTAGGATCCCAGCTATGGTTAAATAGTTAACCCCTAATCTGGCTTTAAAATACCATGAAAGTGTAAAGATAAGTTTTAATAACAAAAAAAAAAAAAAAAAAAAATGATTACCAGCAATATATTTGTTTAGAAAAGATATTAATAGTAATACATTTTTGAAAAAAAATATTGCTCGCAATAAAAATGTTGTCGGCATTCAATAACTCATTGCGGTTGATATGCCGAAAAACAAAATAAACCAAACCAATCTAAACTAAAGAATACATATTCTATTCATACGAATCTATCCTAAAAATGTTGTCGGCATTAAATAACCCATTTAGGTTGATATGCCGAAAAACTAAATAAACCAAACCAATCTAAACTAAAGAATACATATTCTATTCATATGAATCTATCCGAAAAATGTTGTCGGCATTAAAAAACCCATTGAGGTTGATATGCCGTAAAACAAAATAAACCAAACCAATCTAAACCAAAGAATACATATTCTATTCATACGAATCTATCCTAAATATGTTGTCGATATTAAATAACCCATTGAGGTTGATATGCCGTAAAACAAAATAAACCAAACCAATCTAAACTAAAGAATACATAATATTTTAATATAATAATAATTTAATATCGAGGTAATTCAAAGAAAAAATGCAAAAAAGTTTATTTGTGACGCGTCTAAACTTTTAGAACTTCATCGGACTGGGTTTGTTGATGTTGTTGTGACAACACATGCACGAGAAAAGCTGGTAGTTTCAACATTTTTGGAAAAAAGTTTTTTGAAGTAATTCTTTGCAGTCTAGCTAAATTGATCTATATTATTTTCCTTTTTCTTTCCATCATCATATACCATACTGTTTAAAATAAAGCAGGGCTTCTAATTATAATCAGGCGTCCACTAAATATAACATTTGACGTAATAAAATATATATCGGATGAAAAAAAAATAAATGCATTATCTCAGAAAATATCCATACAGTAACTGCCAGGAAAATAATATCACAACATTTCTTGTACTCGTGGCTGGATGTAACCGTAAGTTCTATGCGAATAGTTCTTCTCTCGCACTTCTAGCTTGTGGAACTTTCTTCCAGTCTCTTATATTTTCAATCATTATCTCCTGTGATTTTGATTCCTCTTCATCTATTCACTCTTTAACAGTTTTTTCTCATATTCACTCTCTAATGTCTCCCGTCTTAGTAGATTTATTGTCTGGTTTGAGGTGAAATGATTTTAAATATATATATATATATATATATATATATATATATATATATATATATATATATATATATATATATATATATATATATGTATGTATATATATATATATGTATATATATATGTATATATATATGTATATATACATATGTATATATATATCTGTATACATATATATATATATATATGTATACATATATATATATATATATGTATACATGTATATATATATGTATACATATATATATATATGTATACATATATATATATATATATACATATATATATATATATATATGTATACATATATATATATATATATATATATATATATATATATATATATATATATATATATATATATATACATACAGGGTGTTACAAAAAGAATACGCCAAAATCATTTCGCTGTTATTTCTGGTTTATAGCATTGTAGTGGACTCAATCAGTGGTTATTTGATAGAGTAGTTATCTAAGTTTGATTGGGTGTCAGTTTCACCGCTGTCGTTAGTATAACTTCCGGTGCAGCTGAATTGTGGGAAGATCAATCAAAATGGCGACTCCTCAGCAGATGCGTTTTGCGTGCTTGAGTTCGGGAAAACAAACGCCATTGTCACGGTGCAAGCAGATTCGAATGACTTCATTTTTCAGCAAGATGGAGCACCACCCAATTTGCATCTCGGGGTTAGAGCTTATCTGAATTAAAATGTCCCTCAGCGATGGATTGGGAGTAGAGGTGCTAAAGACCTTGCTCCCTGTGCTTGGCCTGCCAGATCCCCGCACCTCGCTGTGTGTGACTTTTTCTTGTGGGGGGTATGTTAAAGACCAAGTTTACGTTCCAGCACTTCCAGCAAGTATTGATGACTTGAAAGATCGAATAACAGCTGCAATCAACACGGTGGACCGTGACATGCTGAGGCGTGTTTAGGAGGAATTCTCATATCGGCTTGATGTTGGCCACATTGAGCACTTATAAAACATGAAATGAAAATTGAATGTATATACAACACATGTGTTCATACTAGAGGTTTGTGATTTTTTTCGTTATTGACACATCATATGATGATTTTCGCGTATTCTTTTTGAAACACCCTGTATATATATATATATATATATATATATATATATATATATATATATTAATTTCAATAAAGTTGCAATTAATTTACAAATTCATGAATTATTCATACATAAAACAAATACAAAGGTTAATGATTAAATGGCGAGAAATCCATCTTCGCGAACAATTCAATAATATACAAAAACCCAGAATCTGTTTATGAATGAAAAGATCCTGTTTTATAAATTTCCGTCGCATTAGATCTTTTTTTATTTTACAAGCTTTCGTCTGTTCCTACAGACATCCTCAGGTATGAAATATTGTGTTCTTGTTTATACTTTCAGTAATAAGTGGAAAAACGAAAACAAGGTTGTAATCCGAAAAATGCTATGAGAAATGTGTGTTATAGTTTTGGAACGTGCAGTCGCAACGCTGAGTTTGAATTTAAATTTTAAGGTTAAAGTTCGGCGTTCATGTACAAATGTAGTGGCAGAGAATTCTTTTTTACTGGTAAATTTTCCGTCAAAGTGGCATGAACTATATTGTTCAATAATTACAGTAATGTCGCACTTATTATCCAAAAGTTGCACTTGGATCAGTTATTTTAATATCAATAAAGGTGCAATCAATTTACAATAATTACAGTAATGTCGTACTTATTATCCAATGGATAATTATTGAACAATATAGTTCATGCCACACAAGTGTGTGTGTGTGTGTGTGTGTGCAAATATAAAAAAATAGGAAAGAACCGTTAAGTTAATAATCCAAAGTTCTTTAGCAATTTTGTTTTTATTTAAAAAAAACAAACAAAAAAAAACAGTGTTCAATACATAAGTAGAGCCTAAATTATAATTATTTTTTTTTTAAATATAATTCCATCGCTACATAAAAGATCCCATATTTAAAAAACAGAAGGTAAAAGACTATCTCTGTTTCATCATCAAGCGAATTACGCTTGAGGATGAAACAGAGCTACTTTTTAGATTCTGTTTTTGAAACATGGTAACTCTTATGTAGCGAAGGAATCATATTTTAAAAAAATAATAATTTTATATATATATATATATATATATATATATATATATATATATATATAATAATAATAATAATAATAATAATAATAATAATAATAATGAATATTTGGACAGCAAACGATCCTTCAAACATTTTCATTACATACGGCAGATAGGGAAGTTTTCATTCATTTAATTTGTTTTTTTTTGTTTTATTTGTTTAGATTTTCTTATGATTTTTCGTTTCGCAAGAGTAAAGGAATGCAGAAATTTTAATGATTTTCAATACCCCAACCGCATTCGGCCATCTCTTTAATCATTTTCGTTGAGCTTTGTTTTGGTGTTGTTAGTCTTGCCACATGTTTTGAATGTTTCTTATTCAAACCATAAAAAAATACAAGTGATACAGCCAACACCCGAGGAAAAACAAACAACACCAAAAACAAAACCGTCTTCAAAATGGATAAAGAAGTGGACGAAAGTGTTTGAGACAATGAAAATTAAGGAAAAAAAAATCTTACACCTAAAAAACGAAAAAAAGTAAGGGGAGTGGAAAAAATAAATAAAAATTTAATTAAATCTTGTCTGTCGTATAATAACACATGACGGCTGTCGTTCGGAGATTCCCTGGTAATTCTTTTGCAGCATTATTTTGTTATCGACAGATTCAAAACATTTAGATGGCCCTACACATGCCTGCACCACTTTAGACAAACCATTGTTTTCTGACAACTAAATCTAATATATATATATATATATATATATATATATATATATATATATATATATATATATGTATGTATGTATGTATGTATGTATGTATGTATGTATGTATGTATGTTTCAAGGAATAGATATAAATTATTTCCTAAAGGCATTATGAAAAATAAAAAAACAAATTAAAAAAATGATAACACTTACAGAACAGACCAACCGGTTTCGTTCCCAAGCTCATCAGGCTCAACTGGGAACAATTTAACAATTATTGCAATATATTTTGACTCACACAAACACCCTACATACAATTAAAACATTAAAAAATGAAATGATTAATGGTATGAGGGGAAAAAAAATTCAAACCGCGCGAATTTGCACAAAGGAGAAAAAAAACTGTGGAGTGTGAGGGGAATGTATGATACACACTAGAGTCTCATACCGTGAAGCCCAAGGAGACAGTATTTTTGCTTACAAAGAGACGGCTCCCTGGACTGAATATACAGAGACTCAAGTGTCCGCAAATGAAATGGAGAGTGCGAACTGGACAGTACAGTAAACCAATTCGGACTGAAATCCTTCGCAAAATCCCTGCAATTTATCAAATGTTCAGTGATCGCTGACCCGGAAGTATTAACCAACTGGCTCTTACGGGCATTATATGTATGTATTTATGTAGTGATACATGTTTGAATAAGTAATAAAAAGTTTTGTCTATTTATTCTAAGTAAATTCTTTTCATATAGTCTGATAAATTTAATAACACTATCAGTAAAAAATGAAAAAAAAATACAATATTGATACATGTTTTTTAATCCTTTCTTTCGGCTTACATAAGCCATTATCAAAAATGACAATTACATTTCAAAATATTGAACAATACACAGACAAAACAATAATGATAGACTGTTTTTATTGCATGAAAGATTTCCTACCAACGACAAACTCGTGTATACGTGACGCGGAAGCGAAAATTGAACTGCAGCTCGTGACGTCACACATGACCACACGAGAGTGAAAACTGGAAGTATTAAGTATGGGAAGCTATGGTATAAACCAATGGCTTCTGTTATGAATTATAGGGATTTAAGAATATTTGTGGAGATTTTATAATCTATTTTGTTCAGGTTAGGTTTCAACTGTTTTAGGTATATATCTTCAAGAAATGTTAGTTTTTGTTTATATATATATATATATATATATATATATATATATATATATATATATATATATATATATATATATACATATATATATATATACATATATATATATATATATATACATATATATATATATATATATACATATATATATATATATTTATACATATATATATATATATATACATATATATATATATATATATATATATATATATATATATATATATATATATATATATATATATACAAAGAGAGAGAGAGAGATGTATGAATGTATATTAGTATGTGCGAAATGATGGTTACAATTCTATAACAAGATTATTACATTCATCACATTTAACGACATCATTTGATTAACTATCCGAATTAATATTCTCAAGAAATATCTCGTCAGCTGTTTCCAAGAACTGAGTGGAATCTTGTTCTTGATTTGCACACGCAGGACAACTGCACTAACAATATACTCGTACATTCCACGTGATGTGTTTTTTTTTCCCATTTTCTTTTAAATTTCCCATCTGCTTTCTGTTCAGCGATGATTTAATTGTCAAGAGAAAAGACTAAGGAACAATTCTTTTAAAAGCACTTATCTCTTTCAAATGAGAAAGCATTCTATTTTGAACGTTACATAAATAGATGAAAAAGCTTTTTAAAAACAATACAGTACATTTTTTTTTAATTAATGTATATTAAATAATATAATTACACAAGATGACTTGCTTTTGCTGCAAGAAACCATAATTGTCGATAAACTTATTAACTTACCTTTCAAGTAGACATTACCATCATGTTAATTCCGAAAAAAAAAATCATTAAATTTTGGTTATTTTTAACTGGGTTCTGCGAGTAACTCTATCTGCTTCTTAGCCCACTGCCATCTATGTTTTTCAGTTGGCTTTGTCGGTTAATCATTTATCCATTTGAGGGAAAATATCAGTAAGAAAATAATCCAAATTCCTAGGGCCCGCAAAAATTTCATTATTTTTATATTTTTATATTATCTGATGAATCTGAAGTTATTAGGTTGGTGCAAAAATAATGTCGTTTTCTCACATGTGAGAAAACGACATTATTTTTGCACCAACCTAATAATAATATCCTTGCGAGTCCCACAACTATGAGATTCCCCCTTGCATCGTTAGATATTTCAGCTTAACAACATCACCACAGTAGTGCAATAACAATCTTATGTATGACAGCAGGTCATTATCCAAAGAACGAGTGTACAAATGAAAAGATTCAGAAAGGACAACGTTTCCCATTTCACTGAAGCAGACGTTAAACGTATGCGAGTTATCGCTTCCTCTGTTTTCCCGTCTTTTTCTTTCTTTTTGTGTCTTATTATGTATGCTTTCTTTTCACAATAAAAACAAACAGTGTCTTGAATATATATAAAAAAAGAAATATAGTCTATTAGTAATTAAGAATAAAAATATTTTTAAATTGTTGTTAAATAAAATGCATTCCAAACACCCCCAAATAAAGAATAAAGTAAACAAAAAATGGCGAAAAACTCTTTGCCATTAATTAAAAAAAAAAACAGACGACATGCATTTAACGGATGGCAGAATTCGTTGAAAAATACACCCCGAGCCTCCCTAAACTTAACCTCTTTTTCGAACGTAACTTATAATAGATACAACAATAGTTAATAAAAACACGCTAGCGCCCCTGTCTAAATGATTGGATTTCTCTGTATCCTTGGAAACAGTAAATTATGAATTTATATGTGCTTAATTATTTTTAATATTATTTAAATTATTTTTAAATTTACTGAGTTTTAACTCAGTAAATATAAAAATAATTTATTCCAATATTCGCTTGAAAATGAAGCGGAACTAATGCTTTTACTTTAATGATATAATTAAATTTAAAGTTTTTAGCTTCCATTTTTGAAACATGGTTATTACTGTGCAGCGAAAAAACATATTTTAAATCAGTTAATTATAATTATGCTCTGAAAATTTCCATTGTAAATTCCATTGTAAATTTCCATTGAGCACTGTTTTATAAAAATAAAATAAATATGAATAAGAACACCGGATTATATATCTTACTGTTCTTTCTTTTTATTTATACACACACACACACACACACACACACATACACACACATATATATATATTAAGAAATGGACAAAGTCCGACATATTTTAAGACTTTTTTTGCTTATACGTTCTTTTTACAAACTTTAACTGTTGTTAAAACTGTTTATTATAAACAGAGCATTTACTTAAATATTTGTATCTATAAAAGAACGTATAAACATAAAAATGTATATATATATATATATATATATATATATATATATATATATATATATATATATATATGCGCACACATACACAAACACATGTATCAGCAAAAGTGTCCAATTCGAGTGACACCAAAATTGTCCAGTTGTTAGATTAAGATTTGAACCATTGTATCCTAGAAATGATTATGATATATATTACTTTAATTCTTCGAAGATTTCACTATTGCACTCTGCTTTGAGCATTAAGCAGAGCAGAAGAATCGTAATGAAATCAATCATAAACGAAAATGACTTGTTCGTTATTGATTAATCATAGCTAAGGAAACTCATGTACTGAAATAAAGTTCATATATATATATATATATATATATATATATATATATATATATATATATATATATAATATTCCAGGGTCATTTTTCAACTTATTCAAGATGATCTTTGTCATCACTAACCTTCTAACTTTCTCTCCTGGAGTAAAAAGCCGCATTACAGGTTTCTCATGAGATTTAATTTTCAAGTCTTTTTTCTCTGGTCTTTGGACTGTCATAGCTGAAAAACCTTTCCCGCGTGGCAAACGTTCTATGGATTGAGTTGGATCTTTTCTAATTGACCTCTTTGACTCTAATTTGTAATGATTGTACCCATCCTGTTGTGAAGTTCTGATCCAGTTTTCCTCTCTGCTGTTCCCTCTTTTTAAAACTTATTCACCGTTCTCTTCATGGTTCTTGAATGGACTTTGAAGATGGAAGCCATCATACACGAGATATAAAATTAGCGTATGTAGCGCTGGCCCTTGCTACGCCGTTTACCAAGCTATATATCTATTTACTGTAGTCAAAAAGTGCAGGTCTTTTAAAAACAAACATGATTTTGATAAAAAAAAGATGCTTTACTTAACTATATCCAATAATAATGCATGCAGTATTCACATGTTAGTATCGTATAATAAAATATAAACATAGCGAAAATGCATCTTTTTCATTTTTTACGTTTATAAAATGTTTAGCTGTTTCTCCTTCGGTTGTTCATGGTTGTACACCTTTATGCAACTGACAGATATCGGCAGAGGAAAGATCTTTGGTCTTACTTCTGCTGCATTACTGTGTGAGTGGATATCGGAATTGGTGATAGCATCAACAGGATATTCATCCATTGGCTACAATAAACAGGACGTAAAGGTGTTCTGAGCCTTGAATAAACAGGGCGCACAGGCGTCCTGAGCGGAAAGAAAATGCACGCGAAAGAGGGCGTAGCTACGTGAAATTGCGTAGATATCCAAATGTTATATAACCGGTCCGATTTTTTATCTGGACAGAGAGGCTGACTAAAAAGTTTGTCACCGTCAATTCCTGTGGGCGCAGTCCTATCCTCTTTGATTCTCCCTCATTCTATCTATTCGGCGCAACTCGAACAATAAACATATTTATATATTTTGATGTATAAGTGTTCGTCGCATTATTTGAGCCCAGCAGCAACATACGGCACCACGTGTATAGCGTTACTAACGATAATTTTATCATTCCCTTTTACTTTTTTAACTTATTTCACAAAAAGACGAGATAAGGACATAGAAGAAAGGCTGTTAGTCTATTGCAATTTAGTCTCTCAAAAAAGGAACTCGCATGAAACTTGAGATACATGATAAAAACAATTTTTATGAGTGAAAATTTGGGGGTTGAACAATACGCGAGATCGCGCGTTACACGAGTGTATAGGCCAAATTAAAAACCGACTATGTAAATGAAAAGATGATCAGAATAAAATAAATTCGTTAGATCGATGTAGATATTATAGTTATTCTGTTGAAAGTGTCCGAAAATATAAGCTTAAGACGAGACATACCGTATTTTCCTGCATACAAGACGCAATTTTTCCCTAAAAATCACGCTGAAAATATCTGTGCATCTTCCATGACTAATGTAAGGCAACGTCCAGGCTCAAATAAGTCAGGACGGTCACCTTATTGGCTTGACTGATATGGACGTTGATTTGTATGTTGAGTCTTTACATTATAATGATAGCTATTTAATTCATCTTTTTATATAATGTAACTTCAGTATGTAGCAGTTACAAGTATTTCCTGTTGCCGAGCCATAAGCTTAAATATGCTCTGTTTACTAACGGTGGGAGACTTCCTGCTCTTGACTAGTATGCCATTGCCATACAAATTCAGACGAGTGATTAATGTAAACAATACATGGCGCCAGTAAGTGAGGGACGCATGGCGAATGTGTTGTACGAGAATTACTATTTTTCTTTCTTAAAAATGTATTTCCAATATTAGGGTGCGTCTTCCAAGCCGTAGCGTTTTGTAGGCCGGATAAACGGTAGGCTCCAAGTTTTCTTCTGTTCTTTGATTTTGTGAGCTGTTACATTAGGTTGGTGCAAAAATAATATCGGTTTTTGACGTTAAACGTCAAAAAACGATATTATTTTTGCACCAACCTACTATTTCTGCATATGTAATAGCCTAAATAGCATCCAAAAATACCAATTTCAAAGCTCATCAGTTCTGGTAAATAAGTCACTCAACAAGATTTCACGAGACCAAACAAACCTGCTGCTTTATCAAACAAAAGGCATTGAGACAGATTTTATGGCGTCCTGGGTATGACGATAAACTACACACGCGTCCTGGATAAAAGGATAAACTACGACCGATCACAAGGTCTCTGATCAGGAGGTTTTGAGGAGCGTGGAACCAACTCTTAATCGCTGGTGTTCCCAGGTCCACCATGGCTCGGGGTGGTAACACCTGTTAGGGTCCCATCTATGGGCAAATAGATAACATCCAAAATGGAGTCAAAACGTGTAAAAAATATTACCAGCAATAAATTTTGAAGAACAAATTATTAGCAGGAAT
>OZ010610.1:42171798-42259298 GCA_963932145.1 Acanthosepion lycidas
TATGTATCTATCTCTTTATCACTCTCTCTCTATATATAGATAGATATGACCATACATATATATATATATATATATATATATAATGAAGAGACGTAGATAGATAGATATTGAACAGAAGTAATATATATATATATATATATATATATATATATATATATATATATATATATACACTGCGTGCCAAATTATTATCGAGATAACTTTTTTTATAATATTTCAAAAACCTTCCAATCAATTCACACACAATTTTCACACAATGTTGTCAACACTGACCTGCGTAATCACTGAAATGATCGTACTGATCTGCGCAATGTAAACTCTCGCCATACTTGTTATCAGCACGGTGATTTGAGCGTACCAAATAATTAGAAAGGTTCAGTAAAATTCCCAGAATTGAGTAAACAAAACCTTTATTAATGTTGCACGTGAATGTTTAAGATCAAAAGAAGATAATAAATAAGATAATCAAACAAATAATTACAGATACAAACAAAGGCACAGTTTTAAACAAATTAATAGGGAATGTGCTTTCCCTGTTTTGAAATTACTTGAAGAAGTCGACGATCCATAGAATTTGTTAATTGTCGGATGTAATCTGCTGTAATGCCGTGAGATATGTCAATAATTGCTTTCCACAACTCAGCGTTGTTCCTGAATTGTCGTCCGTTGGCGTACAGTCTTCTCTTCATGATGCTCCAAAGGTTTTCGATTGGGTTCAAATCCGGAGAATTTGCTGGCCACTTCATTTTTCGAGGTCCATCGAAGCCTAACTGTTTCAAATATTCAGTAGTCTTGTGAGCAGCAAGTGAGGTAGCATTATCTTGCATAAAAACAATCGCCCTTCTGAAGGTAACTCTTTGACTTTTCATCCACGGTTCAAGATGCCCATTCATAAACTCTATGTATGCATTAGCAGTCATTTCGACGCCATTTGGTACTCTCCATGGGCCCACTAATGTTTTTCCAATAATACCACCCTAGATCATTATGCCTCCATCGCCTTGTTGGCGTCTGAAACGCTGATGGCAATTCTGTCCGTTCATTACCCAGCCTTTGCACCATCTATCTGGCCCATCAAGTGTTGCTCGAGTTTCGTCTGTGGACAAAACTTTAGAGAAGTCAATCTTCATATTGTCCTCGGCCCATTTCAATCGATTTTGAATGTGATTTCTCGTCAACGGAGGCTTCGATACAGGTTTGACTGTTGTTGCTATTTCCCTCAAATAGCGACACCGAGTACTTTTAGACACAGTAGGATCCCCAATGCGACTGAAAAGCTCTTGGCTGGTAAGTCCAGGGTTCTTCGTGGCCTCTTGTTTAAGTCGTGACATAAGACGACGTGAAATAAGCCTTGGCTTGCCTTTATCTACACTTTTGCCTACTTGTGTAGGGTCGGCGATGAACTTTTTCACTTTTTGATGACACCTCCCTATCATTTTAGAAATTTCTGGGGTAGATTTACCTTTTGAGTGTTCTGAGGTGATAGTTTTCTTTTCAGCATTACTTAAACTACTTTTACAGTCCATCTTTTCACTAAATTCTTACACTTTTCTAATAATTTGGCACTCACAAATCACCTTGCTGATAATAAATATGGCGCTAGTTTGTTTACATTGCGCAAATCAGTACGAAAATTTCACAGATTGCGCAGGTCAGTGTTGCCAACATTGTGTCAAAATTTATGTGAATTGATTGGATGGTTTTTGAAATATTAGAAAAAAAGTTGTCTTGATAATAATTTGGCACTCAGTGTATATATATATATATATATATATATATATATATATATATATATATATAGAGAGAGAGAGAGAGAGAAAGAGAGAGAGACACACACACACAAATATATATACACACACACACAACACACACACATATCTATATATATATATCTGTGTGTGTATAAGAACAGAATGTGATAGATAGCGAGACATGAAGTGACTGAGATAATAGATAGATAGATAGATAGATAGATAGATAGATAGATAGATAGATGAGAAAGAATAAGAACTGATTTCTTTTCTTCAGCTTATCAAACATTTGCAGGTTATCTTAACCCCATTTTTATAATGATAAAGGATTTACTGACAGAAGTCCTATTACTTAACATATGGCTGGGGTGAAGATTTGGATTCATATCTTTGCCAGTGTTATTTGCGAGTAAGTGAATATATCAAACCCGACTGAAATTGGGACACGGCTCTCTCATTTCCAATTCCGGTCGCATCTCCAAGCTTACATTACCTGATATTCTCAATCTTTCACCCCCTCTATACACGACATTGCTTAATTTCTGGTGTTTCAACCTGCTATAACTGTAAGCCCGAACGAAGCTAGAATACAATAATTAGAATCTTTTGCATCAAAAGTTTTAATCAAAAATCGATATCAATATTTTCTCCAACCGTGGAACTTTCCCGGGTTCTGACGATTCGAAAAACGTTTTTGTATGTTAATGAATTACTCAAGAACGATTTTATTTTTGTTCTCTAAAATGTCTGCTGTTTATCCTGTTGGGCATCAGCAGATGGACATGGCGACGAGAATTTGGCAGCTGTTTTGAAGGTCTGTTTTAAATTAAGAATAATTCAATTATAAATTAATTTATTTGGACTAGGGGAAAAGATACATAGCCATATTGCAATCCCAAGTTCGTGTGCTAGGACAGTTTACTCACGTAGTGAATATGCTCCCCTCTTACTATCAGGCCTTTTAAATCGTGTGTCTAATGAAACTTTTCGTAGTAAATAACTTAATCTTTATAAATAATTCAAAGGCTTACGGCCGCATCACGTTCAAACATTGGTTCCTGTGTGATCACCGAAGTTACGAAGCATCGATCCTGGCCAGTACCTAGATGGGTAACAGCTTGGATATACCAAGTGCTAAGCTTCGATGTTCAGGTGGTGTGATGGACACTGGCACGTAATTGTTATTCGGAGAGCCGAGTTCCTATTCCAGTTGTTTTCCTTATATTCAGTTACGCGCAAATACACTTAGGAAAGGTATGAATCTACTTCTTCTCCCCCATGATATGGGTTAATTAGTAAGACTTTTATCACTAAATCATTATTATCTCCCCGTCCCGGAAAAATATTCTTGCAATCTAAAAATAGTTTCTGGCTTTAAATAACCTGCAAAAGGTTGATAAGCCGTAAAAATGAACCAGTCAATCAATCAATCACTCATTCCATTTGCAACTGAATCTGATAGTGACGGGAACCTCTACCATTACGTTCAGTGGATTTGCTTTTGAAAAAAGAAACTCTGCTACCATCTTGCTTCTAGTGTGTGGCAAAAACATGCTATGCTACTGGATTAAGGGAAATAAAGCTTATAAAAAGGTGCGGCAAAATCACGTACTACATTTTGTCAGCACCTCATATAACTTCTCTCTTCATTAATCTTGGTAAAGAAAAAAGGGCTATTACTTTAATGCATGTGCGTGTGGTTTAACGACTCAGAATAAGGAATAAAAGTTGTTTGTTTTTTTTAGTTCATTTCGCACTAATGCCCTTGGAGAAGAAAGGAATGCATCTTCTACTAGCTATGGGTGAAATATGGGTTATCACACTGACCTCTTGGATTGCAGACAGTCTAAAATGAATTCAGACCCTCTTAATTATTTATTTACAACAGATTTTTATTTTTATTTAAAACATCTATAATTTTAGACTTGCTACGACAATCAGTCTAGAGAAAGAAAACACTGAAAACCAATTTGAAGAGGAATGGTACCCGTCAGGCTACCTTCCCGAGGGACACCAACTATTGCTACAGTTTCAGTAAATACAGTGTCCAACGACGCTAACAGGTTACGGGACTTGCGATCATGATTTTGATGAGTCTTTTTTTTTTAATTATTTCACTCCAAGCAAGGAAATGTAGCCACTAAGAAGCAAGGAGTTACTCAATGTGAACAGATAAGAGAAAAAGTTTTAAAAACATTATGAAGTGGGGACAATAAAATAAGAGGAATTAAGAATACAAAAAATAACCACTGACATTGCATTTAAACTTTTGAAGATTAAATTTGACTGAAAAGCAAAAGGCCGGAAGTGAAACCAACAAGAGAATGATGAAAGCCTGTTAGCACAGAACGGACGGTTACATCTAGCCATTTCACCAATCTATTAGGTAGCAAAGAAGAACGCTCTCAGAAAAAATTCCATTAAAATATTTGTATAAAATTCACAGGGAAGACACGGTTAGGGTAGTGGGTAAATGACTGAAGCCGAGATGTTAGGTCAGGATCGATAAAATTGCAGATTTTTCTTTGTGTTTCATCATGAATTTCCAAACTACGTAGCGGAAACGCCAGACAAGATGTGATATCAATATTCTATGCATGGACGAATGGCAAACTTATATGTGTAAGATAAGATTCTGTCGAGAGAATTCCAACTCAAGAAAGGAAATACATGAACTGTGATGCAATGTGGTGAATGAGTGGGAATTAATTAAAAAAAAAAGAAAAAAATTATCAAGATGAGATATCTATAAAAGAAAAGACAAAAGATAGCGACTGACATTGTATTCAAATATTTGAAAATCGAAATTTGAATGGAGAAGCAAGAAACCACAGATCCACCAGCGAGAAATGCGAAAGGAGAAACTGTTATCAAAGAACTTACAGTCGCCTCTAGGACGAATGTATAGGGGACCCAGTGTGGATCGAACTCGCTATTCAGTCATCATTAGATTTAACGAGACAAACTTGTTACCTATTACACCAAATCGAAGTACCCATTATCAGATCAGTATGAAACCTATATTGAAACAAGTTAGAATTGCTTTAGGATGTTGAAAAACTGATTCATCAAATCTCTTTCTTTTTCGTCTATTAGGTTGGTGCAAAAATAATGACGTAATAATGTCGTTTTTTAACGTAACGTCAAAAAACGACATTACTACGTCATTATTTTTGCACCAATTTAATATTTTGTGGTGACGATGCAGTTACTTTTACATCGTAATCGTAAACTGCCACCCCTAAATAGCCTGTTTCATTGATATTCTAACTATATATATATAGTATTGCTGCCATATATGGTCTGGAGCCCCTTCTGTTTACCTCGGAGTCCTCGACAAGATCCACAGGCGGATATGCAATATAATTGGCCCTGATCTGGCATCTCGTCTACAGTTGCTCTCTCACAGAGGCGCCGTCGCCTCCCTCTGTCTGTTCTACAAATACTTTCATGGTAATTGCTCCGAGGAGCTGCATTCGCTGGTTCCCAGACTTCACGAGTTCAAGCGCCCTACGAGGCTGGCATCCCGCTCTCACCCTTTCACTGTCGAAACTCCTAAATGTAGCCGTCTCTTCTACTCTAATAGCTTCATATCTCGCACCTCTCGCCTGTAGAACTCCCTTCCCTATTCCAGTTTCCCTGAGAGCTATAATCTCCAACTATTCAAATGTAATGTCAATCGACATCTCCAGTTCCCTTGATCTATCCACTATCCTTCTCCTCATCCTTTCTTCTATCACTCCTATCTGATCTTGCTCCAAATCTTCTGCAACCCCCTGCATCATAGTGGCTTCCTGCCTTGCTCGGGGCGTAATGCTTATATATATATATATATATATATGTGTGTGTGTGCGTGCGTGCGTGCGTGCGTGTGTTAAAAAAAGCTTAATATAATACTTGGGAAATATACTAGAATAATCCAGATTCTATACTGGCAGCAAAGCGCTTGCATGCTGAAAGAAAATGACATCAGCAAATATACTATTTCCGTAGGTTTTTTTGTTTGTTTTTTCATCTCCGTAGAGTAAGTGATAAACAAAGACGTAATATGAGACATAGAACTGAGAACAAGAAGAAAAGATGGCTTCTTTCGTATGCATATGGCGAGACCGAGAGTTTAAATGGAAGAGCATTAATGTCGAACAGCAAAAGCAAAAAAAAAAAAAAATAATAATGTGACCATTTCCACCTCAATCGTGGATTTATTAAAAAAAATAAATAAATAAACCATTTCCCCCCAAGCAAGGCAATAAAAACACTAAGTTTTTTTTTTAACAGTGAGAGGATATGAGAAAAAGAAAAGATTATTAAGGGGAGAGAAAAATAAAAGGATATGAATTAAAACGACAGAAGATAATAACTGATATTATATTAAAATATTTGAAGATCAAAGTTGACTGAACAGCAGGAAGGCGGAAGGGTGCAAGAGAAGAAACTGTTATCCTAGAACTTACGGTTACATCTAGCTATTTCAGCCGTAAAATGATGAGACCTAACTGACAATCTAGTACTTCGCTTACATTCGTAAAGTCGCGCTATGAAAGCGGAAACAACACCAGAAAATTTACCTTCTCGAATCTGTTCTTATTTTATATATATATATATATGTGTGTGTGTGTGTGTGTTTGTGTGTGTGTGTGTGTGTGTGTGGTAAGGCGAGTTTCTCTTAAAGTCGTTACTGGTTGATTGCAAATTTCGCTTCAGGTTTCTTTACGATTGAAATTTTTTTTGCTAGATATTGCAACGTGAAAACACATTTTGAAAGACACACACACAAAAAAATGGATCGCATTCTGGGTCTTTTTTATTTCCCCACAGTTTTTAACATTTCATACCACTTGCGGCAATTTAAAGAAAGAATGCGAACCCCAAAATCTCTAGTGAGAATTTGAAGATTACAGAAAAAGAAATATATTTTTGGTTTAGAGTTACAACTTACGATAGTTGCGCGAAAAAGACAACAATTTGATATTAGAGTTGCGTTTTTATTGTAAAACACGCAATTATAATGACACACAAATCGTTGAAAAGGCCTGTCGTAACTGTTTTGAATCCTTGAATTCCCAAAAATATCACGATTCAACCATACTAAGTGTTCTGGTAAACCCTCTTACAGTATAATGAACTCTTCCTTCTCTCATAAATACAAACTGAGAGTTGGACGGGAGCGCAGAATGTGAAGTGGAGTGGAGTAGTAGACGCAGTGCTAATCTACTTATTACTAACACTATTGTTTTGTATATATCTTCAATATACTTTTTCAACCTACCTTCGTCTTCCGTCCTTCTTTCTGGCCCCTAAAGAGGTCACAAAACTAAGAACCTGAAGGGTTGACAATAACTAAAACAGCCTAACCTATTTGACCAACATGAGAATATAACATAATTTTTGGATAGTCTGTTCACAAATTCTGTCCCGATGTACATCCTATTCGTGTAAGTAAAATGAGTTATATTTAGTCAGCAAGAATCATCCAAAAAGTTTTAATGTACAATGTTGTATAATGTCAAGTTCTGTCTGTCCATTTATTTTTATTTTTCAAATTTCCGAATTAGTTGTTTTACATAATCGTTAAATTTAGCATTTTAATTTTTTTTCCCCAGAATACTTTCGAATGTTGCTACATTAGTTTTAGAATTAGAATTAGAATTTGTTTTTTTGTTTATGTATTAGGTTGGTGCAAAAATAATGACGTAATAATGTCGTTTTTGACGTATTTTTTGACGTCAAAAAACGACATTCTTACGTCATTATTTTGGCACCAACCTAATAACTGTTTTCGGCCAATTCCGGCGTTCCCTCGATTGCTGGAACCAATTTCAAGTGAGTCATTGTGACGTCTTTTACGAGGGTCAAACTGAATTTTTACGTAAATTTTAATGTTTTCTTTTATGAAGACTCAAGTATACGATCCCCTGCGGAGATAGATATCTTTATTGGCGGTTGCTTATTAAAACGGCTTCGAGAAAGCATACAAAATAGTAAAAGAAGACTGAGATAGATAAATAGGTAGATATACATGTGCAGTATTAGATAGATAGATAGATAGATATGGGCATTATTAGATAGATAGATAGATAGATAGATATGGGCATTATTAGATAGATAGATAGATAGATAGATATGGGCATTATTAGATAGATAGATAGATAGATAGATATGGGCATTATTAGATAGATAGATAGATATGGGCATTATTAGATAGATAGATAGATATGGGCATTATTAGATAGATAGATAGATAGATATGGGCATTATTAGATAGATAGATAGATAGATAGATATGGGCATTATTAGATAGATAGATAGATGCTATATCAGATAGATAGATATATGCTGTATCAGATAGATAGTCCTTGTCTGTATAACATAAATAGATTCTCTAATAGCTCAAGATGCGTAAGATCGTGAAGCGGCAAGCAATGTTAGTTCTGTCTATCAGTATTTAAAATCTTGATTATTTTACCCGCTGGAACGCGAAAAGATCAAATATCAGTTACCCTTTTCTAAAAAAGATATTGCAAAGATTTATATTAACGAGATCTTTTTTCCTTAAAATAAACAGAATAGCTCCTCCGAGGCATATTTTCTAAGGGCTACACAATTCTAATTTAGAAATATTGCTTTTGTAATTTCAGATTCCAAGACGTATTGGGATGGCGAAAGACACCATTCCAAAAGCTGGGCACAGTATTCCGAGACAGGAGGATTTCTTTGGTAACAAAGAAAAGAATACTGAGCTGTTACGTGATATCTGATCTTCTTTACGGCAGCGAAAATTTGGACGATTTCCTCAGAGATGAAGAAGAGACTCGCATCGTCGGAGACGTGGTTCTACAGAAAGATTCTAATGATATCATGGACCACACATCTGATCAACGATGAGGTCTTAGAGAGGTAGTAAACAAGGACAGGGCTTATACTTAACATCAGAAAGAGGCAGCTGTTGTTTCTGGGCCACATAATGAGGAAGGAGGGCCGAGAGAATCTGATACTCACGGGTCAAATAGAGGGATAGAGAGACAAGGGAAAGCAGCGCGTGGCATACCTGACGAGCTGAGCAGGTGGATGACAGAATGTGGTCTGTGGGGAGGAAGCAGAAGGAAGGAACTAAGAGTTGCAAGGGATAGAGCGAGGCCATGATCGCCTACGTCCTGAAAAAAATGTTACTTCTCGACCTTCAGATTCACCTATGTCATTTCTATGATGTTTGCTAAACACTTATTATAGATAAAGCTCATAACATGGATATCACATCATTAGAGCGAATTTTCTAAGTGCGGCACAAGACCGAATGTATGGGGGACCCAGTGTGGATCGAACTCGCTATTCAGTCATCATTAGATTTAACGAGACAAACTCGTTAACTGTTACACCACTTCGAAGTGCGTAATATCAGATCAGTATGAACCCTACATTGAAACAAGTTAGAATTGCTCTAGGATGTTGAAAAAACGATTCATCGACTATTTTGCTTTTTCTTCGTTTTTTGTGGTGGCGCTGCAGATAAGCTTACGCTACAACAATAGCAAGCATCGGTCCATATTTTGTTCCAATGTTATCGGTCCTGAGCTAGCATCTCGGGCTTCAGTCATTTACCCCCGCCCCCAACGTGGTTTCCCAGTGGGTTTTCTAAAAATATTCTAATTGAAATTCTTCTGGTGAGCTTTCCTCTTTGCTACCTAGCAGATCAGTGAAATGGCTTGATGTAACCGTCAGTTCTGTGCTAACATTTCTTCATCATTCTCTTGCGGAACTCACTTCCGGCCTTTTGCGTTCCTGTCAAATTTAATCTTCAAGAGTATTAATGCAATGTGAATGGCATGTTGTTGTTTTTTTAATTCGTATTATTTTATTGTGCTTTCTCCTAAACCCTTCGAACTCTGCGTTTCTGAACATTTTACTTTTTGAATTTTTGGGTACCCTGGTGTACTAGAGAGCCAGCCAAAATGAGCTGACTCATTTCCGAGTTCACCAATAGAAGACTTAACCAATCAGAAGGCTCAAACTATTCAATGCGACGTGTATAAAGGCGGCCATGTTTTTCTTCGAATATTTACTGAGAGCCAGCCTTTGATATCGAAAACTGAAGAATTACTGCTGGTGGTATTGGCGAAATAGGCCGATTCAGTAGAGTGTCTGACTCGTGAGTATTAATCTTTAACGTTGTTTCATTGAACAGATTACGTACTGTGCTGTATTCTATATTGATAGACTATGGTGAACATGGTCAACATTGACACACTTCTGCTCGAGCTCCTGGGTCAAAATTCGCAAATAATTGGTATCTAACGATTCGCGGTAGATATAAAATTAGTTAAAAGTGTTTACCCATCGTTCAACCGGTGTCTTGTCATTGTCAATTTTCTCTACCACCTGTAAAGCAGTGGTCAGAGCTCAAAGTGTTAACAATGTTTTTCTTTTTCTCTTATTTATTCACACTGAGTAACTCCTTGCGTCTTAGTGGCTTCATTACCTTGCTTAAGGTGAAATGATTAAAAAAAGTCTCATCAAAAACCTCTCAATGTCGTTGGGGTATCGTATTTACTTTGTTCCACAGATGGCAGTTAGTTTTATTAATATGTTCTTGTGAAATCCACATCAGCACTCGATGACGTGTAGTTAGCTGGTCAAATGATTCGGCGAAGGTTCCTGTCTCTTGTAATGATATGTTACTGTATAAAGGGTGTTCCAATAAATCGGAACTATTTTAAATGTGAATTACGTTTAAGCGTCTAAGGATTTTTTTTTCACTTCAGATTTAACAGAATAAAGATTAACAATCAAACAATGTGCTAAAGTTATCGAAGCCTTTTACACAGCCAATGCAACAATGGCTTTATTGAATGAAAAGTTTCCAGGTCACTTCATCTCTCGGAACAGCGAAGTCAACTGACCATCACGATCGTGCGACTTGGCGCCTTTAGATTTCTTCCTTTGGGGTCATCTCAAAATTTAGGTCTATGCCAACAAGCCGACAACAATTAAACAGCTGAAGGATGAAATAATGAGGCATATTGGTGAGATCGAGGAACAACTATGCGAAGACGTTATCAAAAATGTTGACCATCGAGTGAAGTGTTCCGCCGAAGCCTTGGTGGACATTTGGGCGATATTATTTTTCACACATAATTGCCATGACTTAAACAACATGATCGAATAGAGTAATAAGTAAATTTTCACCAGTAGCACTGCTTTATTTACTGCTGACTTTGATCCGTCTTAATGAAACACCCTTTATAAGGATCCTCCTTTGATCGCGACAGTCTTTGTTGGTAATGCCAGCGTTGGACGGATAACCAAAGAGCGTAACATTAGTGTAGCACCTGATAACCGATGTTCTACTTTTAGTTCTTAGAACTGTTTACTTGTAAAACAAATATAAATACAACAAAAGTGTAATTGTTTACACAGTGAATTCACAAGATCAACATTTCTTAAAATGAACATTTTAGATCAATGAAAATCAATCGCAGTAATTTATGAAAATTAAAAAGTAATCCTTCCTCTCTTGTTCTTCATTTTGCAAAGTCAATTTTTGAAGAGAGGTTTCAAAAATGATTCCAGTTCTCATAAATAACGAAACGGATTAGATATCAAATAATATGAATTATTTTAAAAATTATTATAAAGCTTCCGGTTCGCTGAAATCTATATCTTCTCGGAATAAATCGATAGGTTATAAATATAGGAGATCTAGTTTAAAGAGGTCAGAGTATGATTGTGAACAATCACTTGCATGCAGAAAAAAAAGTAGATCATAGCTGTGACTAGGGACGTTAAAAAATCGAACGAAAACAGAGAAAAATGTCGATTTTAAATTTGTGATTATTGTATTAAGAACTATTGTTCAACAAAACACGTTTACCAATCTCTCGGGACGATTCTGTGTTATGTTCAATTGCTTTTATGCCGTAAATTAGTGCTTCTCAAACTATTTGATGTGGCATACCAGGATTTTTTTTTTAAATTTTAATGTGATAGGGACCGGGATGCGAAGCTTCACAATCGATCTGTCGGTCTGGGAGTACACTCGCTGATTCCACTTTTTTTTTAGATATGTAATTAGATTGTGAATCTAAGGAATTAAATGCTAATTTAAAGAAAAATGACACAGATCCACGTACCGATCCCCTTTTTCCACATTCAGGCGAATTATTAAAGGCCAAATTAGAAATTTGTGTCAATATAAATACCCGCTTTTGGCGTTCCTAGATGTGGTTCCCACACAGTCAAACGCTACTTCATCAGGATGGTATTGTCATACCTATCTCAGTTCATTATATTGCATTCTAAAATGAAATATAAACAGGCATCAGTCTGATATCGTGGCAATCTCCCGTGCTGTGAAAAGCGACTACTATTTCTTTATTTCCTGGAAACACTCAGCATACCTGGAAACGATGGCGCGGGTACCGACACCGGTGCACATACCATACTTTGAGTAGCACTGTATTAGATCGTGTTCTTTCTTTTAATCATTTACCAAAAAATAGTGCCATGGTACAAACATCTTTTATGTGATTACTGGAAGCTCACTTTGGTTGATTTGTTGTTTTTTTTTTACGAATTATCATCCTTTTGTTAGGTTATTTAAAGCTAGAAAATATTTACAGATTTTGAGACATTTGTAGGTGAATAATAATAGTTTGCTGATACAACACCTGCTAATTAAACTATAGCTGTCAGAGAGTAGAGAAGGCTTCATTCCCTTCCCCAGGGTATTTACGTGAGAATGAATGTAACGAATCCAGCTGGAATTGATTATCAGCGCTACAATTTACAATTCCGAGCCATTATCCATTACACAACCCCTGCATCGAAGCTTATTCCCAAGCTTTACCAATTTCTAGACACGTCGTTTCTAAAATTCGTTGATCGTACGAGAACCGGAGTTTCAACATGATACGGCCGTTACCCAGTTCAATTCAAAATAAGTTAGTTAGATGCCATACGTGATGCACGGTTGGTCCAACATGTCTCTTTCGATTAGTGACTGAGTGGTAGGCTGCAATTGTTTTCTGTGGTAGTGTTATATACCGTACGTATGAACGCTAACAGGCATGTCCCAATCCTCATAAATACGTTGAACACTTTTGTAAGTGGGGGTAATATGGTGTCTATGTAGTCCACTACTAGCAGTGGTTTACATACTTAACACCGCTGGCGAGTATTTTATTTTGTTGATATAAAAATTACCATTTCATTTCCAACCTCCATTTTCTTATTCCCCATTCACTAACCTTTTCTAGGTTACAACATTTTGGCGATGAAGATGAGATATTGACTCTGTGAAGAGTAAATCTAAAAAAGGTGGATGTTATATACGGTACCTATGAACACTAATGGGTAGGTTCCAATCCTCATAAATAAATTGGACATTATTGTAAGTGGAGGTAATATGCTGTCTAAGTATTTCGCCAATAGCAGTGGTTTACCTACTTCACGCCGCTGGCGAGTATTTTATTTTGTTGACAACAAATAATAATAACTAGAACAAAGGATTAATGGTTGACAATGTCTTATGTTATAAAAATTCAAGTTAATATTACTTGTTTATTAATAGACGTAGAGTGATGATCTGAATATTGATAAATGAAAGTAATTTGTTATATACCTTACCTATGAACACCAATGAGTAAGTCCCAATGCTCATTAATACGTTGGACACTATTGTAATTGTGGGTAATATGCTGCCTAAGTAGTTCACTACTAGCAGTGGGTTACCTACTACACGCCGCTGGCGAGTATTGTATCTTGTTGATGATATAAAGATTACCATTTACGCTGGCATTATTGTAAATGTGGGCAATATGATGCCTAAGCTTCCAGCGTGAGCTTCCAGCGTGGGAAGCTCTTGCCATGTCGAACTCTCTGCCTTTGGACAGAGAGGAATCCGGACGAAGCTATGCCGCAGGGCAGAGTCGCGTCCGGGGAGTGAGACAGATACTCGATCCCGCGTATTTCGTATTTCCCCACATTAAATTTTGCCTTTTTCCGCAGGTTGTTGTGGCAGGTAAATATTGTAATATGCTGTCTAAGTAGTGCATCACTAGCAGTGGTTTACCTACTTCACACCGCTGGCGAGTATTGTACTTTTTTATGTTACTTTTTTATTTTATAAAGCTTACCATTTCATTTCCAACCTCCGTTTTGGTTATTCCTCAATCAGTAACCTTGTCTAGGTTACAACGGATAGACTGGTTGCTAATCAAGTCTATTCAGTCCATAGCACGAGTGGGCGCCGATAAGAAATGGATTCATACCGTTTCCAAGGGTATTTGCATGAAAGTGAATGCAATGTACCCGTCTAGAATTCGAACCCGGTTCTTCAATTTCTTCTACCGTGTCATTCTCTATGAAACCACACCTCGGAAAAGGCCATCATCTCTTCTTGGAATATTTGCTGCAAAGCAACATGCTCTCTCTTTATACTGCACCTTATCTCTCGAGATTAAAAAGCCGGAGATAGAAAATATCCATTAACAACACCAGAATGCGTGAAATGCTTTCTGGGGCCTACGCCTATGCATTCGCTGGAAGATGACCAACCAACGAATGACATGTCGAGAGATTTGGTTGCTTGGTTGGTTGGAGACCAGAAAGATGAGAATTGGATTAGTAGGAATTCCAGATTAAACGCAGGCATCCGGAACTTTATCACTTTGAACAGAAGCATGGATTTAAAGACAAAATGATGTATTCGCCTCCTTCTACAAGAATACTGAAATATATGGGACACTAGTTTGAAAGCCAAGTGTTAAAAATTGTCTGTTTTGATTTCCAAATAGAAAATATCTCCCCCTTGTGCAAATTAATTGAAGCAAAACGAATAATTCCGTTATTATTTACTTTTTTTTTTTGTATTTTTCCAATGAAACATAACCCTCTGCACATGCTAATACTTCATATCTACATTCCACGAAGTCATTTCTTGCAGATTGACCACAGATTCTCGACTGGATTTAAATCAGAATTTCCGGGTCATTCTATAGTACTTTGACTTGCTCACTGGTAAGGCTTGCCAGAATGTTCGCGCATCGTTAAAATTTTTATACGCTTCCTTGGAGTAACGTCACTCGCATACAATAACCGCAGGACAACTAATCGACAGTCGAGACAATAGTGTCTGGGCGGGATAAAAATCTGATGCTATTACGGATAACACAATATTTGTCAACGCGAAACATATTTCATCATACACCCCGGAAATAGATTTACATTACTGTACACCACTGCAAATCTGAGTAAAAAAAAATAGAAATCTATTACACGCTGTCACTCAAGTGGATATAAAAGTGACGGTATTGTGAACGAAACGAAACTAAAGCAGTTATCTCAATTAATTTGCAGAACGGTGTATATATACGAAATATTATTCGTTAAAATCATTTGCAGATCATAAGTCAAACATGAATATATGTAACAACATAATGCGTATATTTTTATATAATTAGATATACGTATATGGCACGCAGATGCTATATGCAATAGATGTATAATAAATGAATCTCCATGTTAGAATGATATATATTTGTTCATTAATAATGAATATTCCTAAAGCTTTCAAAGTTTTCCCTTTCAATGTCTACGCCAACTCTTTGAGCCTTTTGTTCCTTTGACATTCAAATTTAAGATTTGGCTAACGTTCATCAGAATTCCCTGTGAAAATATCCATTGAAATATTAGAGCCTACAACACTTAGTTCGCTAACTTTATATCTCACCATCCTTGTCCGCCATTTTTTATTTCATCTTGTTTATTCACATAGACTGTTCAGCAATTTCTAGTCTATTTGGAAATAGTGTTTTCATCGATTTAATTTGTATGAACAAAATCCAGAAAGAAATGTCGCTATTTGCAGCGAAATATTCTTTGATAATATTATGGTAATTTACCCACGCACACATGGACTCTATCAGCTATAAATAGGAGCAGGTACTGCCTTTTGGAGAGGGAAGTTTTCAGCAGTCAGCTCTGATAGTCGGACCGAACATTCTTGCTGTAACACTCTCGTTTGTATATGTTTGTATTACTGTTAATATAATTGTTTAACTCAATTCCTCTCTTTGTGTCTTCCTTTCTGGCCCTAACAAGACCACAACAGATAATTTTGTATCTCTTTTTTTTGTGGGGGGGTATCCTGCGTAACACATTTATAACCTTGCTTGCATTTAACCCCCACAGTGAAAATTTTCTGCCTGCTATTATCGTGACTGGCGGTAGACTCCTGGAGAGCAACACTGCGCCTTCAAGGTCTCACGTTTTCAACTGACTGAAAATGAAGCGACGACAATGAATCAATAGCTGCATCTACTGCAAGAAAATCTTGGTTATTGTATCATGTCATCAAGTTTTCTTTCTCGTCAGTATACATCTTACACATTTACAAATCTGCCATTCGTCTGTCCATTGAATAATGGTATCATATCTAGTCTGATGCTCCTGCTATTCATCTCGAGGTTCTTGACGAAATCCAAAAAATGATCTGCAATGCAATCGATCTTGGCTTACCATATTGACTTACCTGACTTTCTCATCATCATGTCGTGGTTTTTAATGGCAACTGTTCCGACAAGCTATTTCTATGCTAGTGCTAAGCCTATATGAATTTAAACGTGATACTCAATTGGCATCTAGGTCTCACCCGTTTACTGTTGAAATAGCTAAATGCGACGTCACTTTTAATCTAACGGTTTCTTTTTTTTTCACTTCCCGCCTATGGAACTCCCATCAGTTTACTTGTTTCCCTGATAACTAAAATCTTTAAGATTTTAAATGTAACGTTAATCGCCATCATCTGTCTTCTTGAATCCCGTTCATCTTTTATTCTTTACTTAATCCTCCGTACGTTCAGTCTTTTCTATCACTTTCACTTCATGTAACATCCTGGTTACTAATGATCTTCCCGCCTTGCTTGTTGTGAAAGACATGCAACCGTAAGTGTAGCTCCCATAAAAGTTAATAGATGCTTGCTTCAGAAGACACCAAATAGGTTTTCATTGACGGGGACGTAAAGAAAATCTGTTAAGATGAGTCTTACAAGCGTAAGTGTAGCTCCCATAGATGTTAATAGATGCTTGCTTCAGAAGACACCAAATAGGTTTTTATTGACGGGGAGGTAAAGTAATTCTGTTAAGATGAGTCTTAAATAATTTCCGTTTTTCTTTATCAATATTACTCTTCAACGTACAGAGGGGTCGGAAAGTCATGTCGATTTGTCTTCCCAGGTCTCTCGTCTTGCGACAACGCTCTGTGTGGTTTCATCAAGGAGTGAGTTTCACGTGAATGAACACCAAATGACCATCAGTTGAAGGGCAGCGGTTAGAGAGCCTTCGCAACAATCAACAAAGTACATCTTCGTAAAATATCACAGAAGACATGGCGCCGCATCATTTTGTGCCACGAAAATATTTCCCAATAGACCTTCATGATGTGTGACAATGTCCATGAAATCAAATCCAGCACATGTGCTTTGTATTACTGTATTACTTGTTCTTCTATTGCTACCATTGCTTTTTGGTTGGGGGTCAAAATACCTTCGGACCACCCTGTACAATTATATTTTTATATGGATCAACCATGTTTACAGTCTAGCTACTGCAAGCAAACTCCAAGACCAGACTAGTGCCAAGCATGAAGAGAAGACATTGTGACCAATCTAAAGATATCTTATGGTTATGCTACGGATAATTTTTGACAGTGGTAACGGTGGAGTAAAGGCTTCGGATTGAGGAATCGGAGAACCGAGTTCGAATTACATTCACTTAAGTACTAATACACTTGGGAAAAGCATGAATCCTCTTCTACTCCTCACCACCTATAGGTAAATAACAGAATAAACCGGGTTCTGTAGCTTTGGGTGGCAACTGGTCTATCGCAGAAAGAAATGGAAACCTATTGCGAGATAAAAAAAAATGTGCCTCGTCAGTCATGTATCGAAAGACACATGATCGCCTAAGCGTGTATCACGCATGTCACATAAGTGAATTAGTCTTGCATTGCGATCATTTGAAACAAAAGAACGACTTGGAATAAGAGGAAAAACCACAGAGAAGCGAAGAATGTGCGATTTTGTTTAGAATATAATAAATAGTCACCTACAAGTACAAAATAAAAATAGGGATATTCATTCCTTTCGTGAGGCATTTGTTGAATTTTTTTCACTCTCCGTTGTCTCGTTTGAAGAAAGATGCCATTACTTTCTTTAACCCTGTGAAATACGAATGTCAACGAACACCCTCGTAAGGGCTCGGCATATTTCGTAATCCTCAGCCGCTCACTCGGGTGTTCGCCGACTCCCGCGAGTGGGCTCAGACAACATCTCAAATTCTTTCACCGAAAATTAAAACGATAATCCATTTTCTTATCCTTAGGGATAGTGCACGTACCCATTATATATATATATATATATATATATATATATATATATATATATATATATATATATATATATATATATATATATATATATATTATAAATTAATTGATTTAAAATATGGTTTTTCCGCTACATAGTTCTAACCATGTTTCAAAAATGAAAGGTCTGAATTTAATTTTGTAATTAAATTAAAGATATTAGTTCCATTTCATCCTGACGCGAATTTTGGAGTAACTTTTAGAATTACTGGGTTTTAAAGACACAGCTATGTAGCGGAAAAACCGTATTTTAAATCAATTAATTTATAATATTAATGCTCTGTAAATTTACATTGAGGACTATTTTGTAAAAATAAAAATATCTATAAGAACACCGGATTATATATCTTACTTTTCTTTCTTATATATATATATATATATATATATATATATATATATATATATATATATATATATATATATATATATATTCATATTCCAGGGAATTGACAGTAGTGGTCGAACACTACATCTGAAATGAAATTTTTAATTTAAAAAAGCTAATATCAATTTGTGATTGATAGGAAATATTCCAAAGAGGACTTTAATCCAATGAGGAATCAATGGAAGTTAAAGACCAATATAAAGATGAATTAAGAAACACATTAAAAATCCATTTCGATTATAATTTATTTCGTGGATAGTGTTTTATTCGTCTCTTCAGATCGAATATATTTTAAGAAAAATTTCGGCATGAAGAAGTGAATATAACTATGTACATGAAATAAATTATAAGTGGCATATATATATATATATATATATATATATATATATATATATATATGTGTGTGTGTGTGTGTGTGTGTGTGTGTGTATACATACATATATCTATACATATCTATATATGAATATACATAAAATTTTTATATATATGCATATATATATATATATATATATATATATATATATATGTATGTATATATATATAAATGCACACAAACACACATACACACACACACATATATATATATAGATATATATATATATATATATATATATATATATATATATATATGAAAGGCTCAAACCCCAATATTCCATGGTCATAACTTATCACACTGGAATCGTAATCACGACCCAATTCATCAGACCGAGAATTTTGATATTTTTGAATTTGTAGGTCTGATGAATTGAGTCATTATTACGATTCCGTTGTAATAAATTATAATCATGCAATATTGAGGTTTGAGCCTTTTATATTCTTGGTTTGGCCTGGACATTGAGCTTTATCTGGATTCTATCCTCATGAAAATTTATATATATATATATATATATATATATATATATTGACCTCTAATATTTCTTTCTCTCTCTTTCTCTCTCTCACTCTCTTTCTCTGTCTGTCTCTCTCTCTCTATATATATATGTATATATATATATATATATATATATATCAATGCTAACAACAAACAGAACTGTTGGGTAACGCTTGTTAGAAAACACCGATGAATGTCAAACAGACAGATCTACTATGAATTAAAAAAAATCGTGAACACAGATTTACTTTTAATTTTCAGTTTCAGTTTTTGTTAATTGATTTGTTTTTCTTACGATTATCAACCCTTTGTCGATTATTTAAAGCCAGATTTTTCAGCGGGATTTCCAATTTCAAATATATGGCCGAGCACCTCAAATGTTGGTAACAGCTCGTGTTTGTCTTGTCGCAGAACCGGACAAAATGGCGCCATTCCTCCAACTCTCAACTCCATGAATTTCAAACTGTCAGAAACTGTCTTGCGAGGGAGAGTGGGCGTTGTTTGTAAGATTGCTTGAACGGAGCAATGTCGAATTTGTACCCTGAAATTCTATTCAATCTCCAAACTGTCAAAGACAGTTGCAACTTTGTGATCTGAAAATTACCCAGGGAGGACACGCGTCTTGAGATTTATAAAAATGGGAACAACATACAACGATGGATCAAATAAAACTTTCTCTTCGAAATAGCAAATGAAATATTAACGTCCAATGAGATAGAAACTCGCGTCTAAAACGCCGGGGGTTTCGTCCCCCTAACGACTTCACCCCTTATAATTTTAATTAGATACCGGATATCAGTGGAAAGATAACAGTCTGATATAATGGAATATGCATACACCTGAGATCCCCCTCACTGGAATATGATTGGCTGGTGTCCGTCATAAATACCGACTGACGTGTAGGAGGGTCAAGAGCCTTAGTCTGAGAGCTAAGTCTATAACGACACCCATTGGACTACGCCATTGATCTACACAGCTTACCTGCGACTACGACGCGTACCAGCCGATTACTGCTACCATATTCTACTTGGTTATAGTAGCCAAAACCACTTAGCTACTTCGTTCAAATATATCACTTTCCTGAACATATCACAGTCTATACTCGAATATTAAATATAGGGTTCAGGTGGAAATTCCGGGAGATTAACCGGATCGACATACACCCGATGAAGGGCTAAGATCACAACAGCCGAAACGTTTAGATAACAACAAAGATGAGAACAATACACCACATACAGAGTATATAATACCCCACATACAAACTCACACACACACAAAAATATATATATATGTGTGTGTGCGTGTGTGAGAGAGAGAGCGCGCAGACGGAGGGTGGCTATTGACTATAAAGCTGTAGATGTCCATCAACTGAAATGTGATATTTGTGGTAAGATATGCGGGCCCAGAAGCGGTTTCATGTGACATTTTAAATTGCATGATAATGTACCACCCGCTGTTAAATCTCTTAAGTGTTCTGTTTGTGCCAGAGTATGTAGGTTCCTTGCTGGTCTAAAGAGCCACATTCGTTGAGCACATAAGTAGATTTTCTCCAAAAAAGATAGGTAGTAATGGCCGTACCCGGATACGTGTTAGCGACCCGCATCTATGCGTGTGCGTATTTATGTCTGCGAGTGAATAATTATAAAAGGGAAACTTATCTTAGCCGACGCATTTCGTTCTACGATAAAACTCATCAGAAGTTGAAATGCGTCAATTAATATGCTTTCCTTTTATTTTTACTCATTTTACTCATTTTCTCCTTTTGCAGATATACTTTATTCAAAATGTCCATATATATATATATATATATATATATATATATATATATATATATATATATATTAATTGTTTTGTTTTTTATTATATAATCATCGCATTGCCGAAATTCTCATGTTTCATAACTGGAACTTCAATTTAAATTCAATCATATAAATTAAATTTAAAATGCAATTTTCACTTTTTAAGCGATAATAAGAATAACATTTTGAAATTAATTCACTTAATTAACAAGTCCAGGTAAATTTGATATTTTCCGATGTTGGGGTTAAGTAAAATCCCTTCATTTTTTATTTTAGGCCTGTTAAGATTTAAATTATTTAGAAATGTATTTAGAAAATATTATTATGCCTTACTGTTGTATCGAGCACTGATTTAAAAAAATAAATATATTAGGTTGGTGCAAAAATAATGACGTAATAATGTCGTTTTTGACGTATTTTTAACGTCAAAAAACGACATTATTACGTCATTATTTTTGCACCAACCTAATAAATGCTAAGAACTCTGAATTATAAATCTCATTGTTCTTACCTATTATTTTAATATATATATATATATATATATATATATATATATATATATATATATATATATATACTAGTAGCATGGCTCGGCGTTGCCGGTGCTTATGTCAAAAATCGTACGACTCATACAGCAATCGCTATCACGACCTAAAATATTTTTGCCCTTCCTTGCTTTTAAAGGAGTGTCCTTGGCCGTGCTGATGTTGCTACATGCCTTACTTCTTTCCTATCTCACACTGCGAATTTTCTCGAAGCTCTATACTAAACATTAAATCTGTTACGAAAGAAAAACTAAAAAAAAAATGAACACAAAACGATCAGCTTTAAAAAAAGGACTCGTAACTAGAAAAACCGAATTAAAAAAGAATGTTAGCATAAAATAATTTTTCACACCCAACCCAGTTCTGCAGTATCAGAAGCAGCGTTGAGTTTAAGGAAGCGAATGAGCCAATTGGAGTAAAGTGCCATGCAGATTAAAATTTCTCCCACTTGTGACGAATGCAGCTATCGATTTTTTTTTGCATGCATGCTAGCATGCTAGTTAACAATCGTGTCAGTCAGCTGTTGACTCTCACGCTGGCCAATATAATATTCCTGCCTATTCGTGGCAACCAGCTATAGACTCTCACTCTGGTCAGTAGAAAATGCCCGCAAACTACATGAAAACTGCCGTAGAAGCATGAAATATCGATTATTTTCACTATCGATGGGAGTTGAGAAATACAAAGTCAGTCTTGGCCTTCTTGCTAACTTGGAGCATGTGCATGTAAATTTTGGTGCAAATCCGTCGAACATTGCAGCCGTGCATTCGTTACACACACACACACACACACACACACACACACACACACACACACACACACACACACATCCTGCCTTATATATATATATATATATATATATATATATATATATATATATATATATGTTGCAACAGAAATACCTCCTGCATATATCTCCCAGAAATGCCTTTCTCAAATAATAACACATTAGTCACAATGCTATTTTCATCTAGCTAATGTCTTACCATTATCTGGTATGTATTTCTGCCGCACCCTGTGTATAGAGGCATTAGCTAATTAAATGGCATTTCCTTAGAAAAGCCTTTGTATACATCACCTGATTTGGTTCTATGTTATTATATATAAAGTAATGAATAAATGCAACAAAATCCGAAATAAATCGTAAACGTACTCATTATTACAAGATATTTTAGAAGCCATTACCCCAAGGCGCCTGTCTATCTTGGCATAGAAGAACTGGATGAATTCCAATCCAAAGTAATTAAAAAAAATGTGTTTTTCCATCTTGCTGGAATTTTGGAAAGTTACGAGGAATGTCGACGGCTTTGATATTGTCGAGATGCTAATTGTAATGAAAGGCTTACAAATATTTAGCAGGAACCACTTCTGTTAGTATAGAAGTGTTCCCTGTTTAAGAGGTGGATATATTTCCAAATTTTGTTTCTTAGGTCGTTTAGTTCTTAAGCTCCGAGTGTCATCGTATTAGATCGTTGCACTTGTCTGGAAGTTTGTGTTCCTCCCTCAACAAACCCAGTCTTTCGATAGCTGTTTTCCATAGATTTTAATTCAGCCAATTCAATTCAATCTAAAATCAAATGGATATGTAGAAAATTTAATTGTAAAATTTAAAAAAAAAAAAAGTTTGTTGAAAATAATGCCTATCATTTTAATTTAGCGGACTTATTCAATTTTTGCTGATGTGCACTGTAGTGCAATAGATAACGTATACGGTGTTAGAAATCGCAGAGCCGGTTTCGAATTCTAGTCGGGTTCGTTACATTCACTTACGTTCAAGCTATGAGTCCCTCCCTTCCCAAGATTGTAGAGTGAACAGTAGGACAGGCTGGATCCTACAACTTATTCTGGTAACCAATCTTTTGGGGAAAAATAATTTCAGCATACCGAAAAATCTTCTGCTTCACGAATCAAAAAATGACATGATTGTTCAAATGTATATCACGTATGACATTTAGCTGACTGATTCAACCTTTACAATGAGGTGAGAGAATTAGAAGTCCCATCTTAATAAGATTAGATATTCAGACCACACAGAGTTGATAACGGACACAGAAAGGAAACTACTGGAATAAAAAAAGTAAAGGAAGGCGAGAAGAAATAACTAACACTTAGTTGTAAGAAGAATGTGTAGTTTTCAGAAAAAAAAAGTACCCCAACATGCGAATTACAAATTGGAAATACCAAAATGAAGCAAGTACAAACATTTTAATATCAAGGAAGTGTATCAACAGAGGACAGGATATGCAACTTCGAAATCTTGATCGTCCCTTTTGGCGTAATGTTCAATTTAACATGCATGTATGGATGTCTTTTACAGGATCAAACATCATTCTTTGGTCCATTTTCTTAGCACGGCATAAGAAGCCAGGTGCAGCAAATATGAATTCTTCGATCAGATATTTTATGTTGAATTTAGTTGCGTATTCAAGTTGTAAGTTTGTTTGTAAAACAAGGTGACCAAAAACAAAACGGAATTTTTGAAGTGCGTATTGCCAGACATGAGCAAGTGACAACACTGCGAGACAGTGACCTTGAGCAAGTAAACATTTTGCCATTTAGAATTCAAGATGAAATTCACAGTATCACAGCTGAGATGATGCAGCACTCAGTGAGAAATCTCAACAACAGATTTCAAGAATGCATTCGTACAGGAGGACGCCATCTACAGGACGTAATTTTTAAAAAATGAAAATTCCATCATTGTTTCTTAAATGGCATGTTTTAAGGTTTCAATTACTATGAATAAAGTATTTTTCTTCCATCACTCTTGGTTTTATTGGATTGTTAAAAGGTTCCCATTTTTGAGGGTCACCCTATATATATTGCCTCAGTGAAAATTGTTGGTAGATTGATATTATGTTAACAGAAATTCTGATCTTATAACTTCAAACTTAAAATGTTTAAATCGAAATAACAATAGTGTGAGCCAGATATACTTGATAACAAGGTACATCGCATATTAAAAAAAATTGTCTTACGGCTAAAATCTTATATGGCAATGTTTTATACGGCGCAAAAACTTGGGATGAGATTTCATAGGGCAAAAATGTTTACGGCGAAATTTCCTCGCCTCATTTTATACCAATCATCTTTTTCTGTTCTTCATTTTTAAAATATCTCATTCGTTTCCTTTTGAGACAATATAAGCCTGAGAGCCAATCAGTTAGAAGGATACTAAATGAGTTTGTTTTAAGGTCGTACAGGAATTAAGATGAGCATTTTTTACATTCGTGTCCTCATCTTTGTTGCCGTATTTATCACAATGTTTCAGCAACAAAGATGAGGATAATAGCCCGAATAATGTAAATAGTGTATATAATACCTCATCTCAGAAATATAGACAGATAGGTTCTAAAACGTTGTAATAAATATAGCGACAAGATGAGGACAATAGTCCGAATAATATAGATAGTGTACATAATACCTCTTCTCAGAAACATAGAAAGATACTGAAAGGCCGAAACGTTGTAATAAATATGGCGACAAAGATGAGAACAATAGTCCGAATAATGTAAATAGTGTACATACTACTTCATCTCAGAAACATAGACAGATACTGAAGTAAGGTGTGAATATTATAAGGATATGAAAGTTCGATAACGGTTGAGCAGACATTTGGCGAGGTTAAGATTGTAATGATCTAGAAAGCATCTTCTTGAGAAATAATTCAACATTTAAAATGAATCAAACGAAACATTGATTTAACTGTCTAAGTAACCACGGAATGATTTCTATAATCAGAGCCAATCTTAGAGTAAGTTTCATGGAAAAATTATTGAACATAAGAAAGAAAATAAAATCACGCAAAAACTAAAAGGAAAAAAGAAATTCTAATTTGAATTATTGAAAGTTATTTTAAAGTGCTATAAATACTTATGATTAATTTTAACATTGCTCTTAGGAAAGTTGACGTGTAAGCGTGCGAATAGAGATGGCCACGTATACAGTAACATGGCAGTATATGGAAACGTCTAAGATACATAAAAATTCCACAAATCCTCACGGATATGAAAAAACAATTGTAAAATTCCCAGATAAATTTCCACACACTCATACAAGCCTACTGGCTCATCAGAAGTAACTGTATATTATGAACCTAAAGAGAAACACTGTTTTGAAAGCCGATATGATGTGATTTATATTCTGAATGCAGACAAATCTTTGATTATGCATTGTAAATTTGATAAACAGCATCATACAGTTATGTGCCATGCGTGATATGCGCTTAGGCGATCATGTATCTTTCAATACATGACTGACGAGGCAGATTTTTTCTTGCAGTAGGTTGCCATTTCTTTCTGCGGTAGACCAGTTGCCATCCAAGCATATAGAACCAGGTCTATCTTACTATTTACCCATAGTTGAGTGGAGAAGAAGAGGATTCATACCTTTCCCAAAGGTATTAGAACGTAAGTGAATGTAATAGATTCGACTGGAATTCGAACTCGGCTCTCCGATTCTTTAATCCGAGTCGCTATCGTCTACTTTACCGTAGCCAAATAAAATTGAAGTTAAAGGAATCTCACTAAGCTATTCCTCGTCTAGTAAATAGTTGACTCGTTTCGTAATGAAGTTGTTGGTTGTTTTTGTTTATCGGCATAGCAACATCTCTATTGTTTATTGAATTCTGAAATCTATATATGAAAATTCAAACATTATAATTACTTCAAGAGATTGGCATTACTTCAGGGTTAAAATGTAATTACTTAGAATCATTTTTTTTTACCAAGTAATTTTAGAAAATCAAACGGGAAATGACATTCATCATAGGGAATTTTTTTTTTTAATTTTTTTGACAATTCTACTATAAAAATGTATTGATTGTCTTTTTACTATAAAATGTATTTCAATATATTTTCTGTTTATACGTTATTTTTATAGATACAAATATTTAAGTAAATGCTATTTACCGGCTTGAATGTCCGAGAAATTTCATAGAAAATATGTATCATCCGACAACGATCGAACCTGTATCCTACACGGAACTGACGTGCTATACTATTTACTACAGAGTAAGCGTCTGGTTAGCAAAGTCAAATTACTGCTTTTAAACTACAAATTTTCCATTTCTCTCGAGCGCTCATATCTTCTCAAAGTGGATCTTAAAGTAAAAAAGTAACGTCATATATTATGAAATGGACTAAGTTCGACAATTATTTTAATATATGTCTGTTTATACATTATTTTTCTAGATACAAATATTTAAGTAAATGCTGTATTTACAAAAAACAGTATTAACGACCTGAATGTCCGAGAAATTTCATAGAAAATATGTGTCCCCCGACAGGAATCGAACTTCTATACTACACGGAATGCTATAAACATATATTGTTGGTCATTTTATTGCAAGTGTAGTAATTGTATTTTTATACTTTGCTGATGTTTTGATTTGTTTTGAGGTTCAACTGTTTGCCCATAACTGAGACCCTAACAGGTGCTGCCACCCCGGGTCAAGGTAGACCTATGATCAGCAGCAATTATGTGATTCCACGATCCTCAAAATTTCCAATCTCCTGATCAGGAGCCTTAACGTCGTCATAGGAAGGTGTAGTTTGGTAACAAGAAAATTTCCTCAAAATACAGGGTGTCCATAAAGTTTGTGTGCACTTTAAAAAATTATAAATCGTATTACCCTTTGTATTGCTAATGATGGAGGACATGTGGAAACTTGAATAAAATTTCAATAAACCTTAAATAATATAGATTTACTTCTTTCTAATCCTTTTTACAAATTATTCTATCGCAAATACAAATAAAGTTATAATTTTTTTTAAGTGCACACGATCTTTATGGACACCCTGTATAGACACGTATTATGGGTTAATTGGCCTTAAACCTCTTTAATAATCAGCTAATGTCCAGTGGAAATCGATACGAAATTTATACTCGTAAAATAAATACAGAATTGTGTAGTCGAAATAAACGATATGGTTATTCAATTATTTTCGATCTAGAATCTTTGCTGAATTTAAAGTATTTTTCCATTTTACATCTCATCTCTTTATTGCTAAGGTAACCAGACCATATTGCATTTTTGATTTTGATTAATAAACACACTGAAGAGTTGGTTCAAATCTGGGATTCGTTATTTCGATCTTACTGGACTTTTTTTTCATCCTACGTTCAAACCTAAAGAAAAATACGCACACACATTTTGAAATGAGTTATTTCGCATGTACATGGAGAATGAGGTATTGTCCTTTCTTTGTTATTATTAATTATTTTTTATAGAAATAAAGTTCTTGACAATGAGTCTATGTTTATTAAATGCTATATCGCGGCAAAATAATGGAGTATATTAATTCGTTCATATCGACGAATTATTTTTTAAAAAAAAATATTACAGAGGCGGCATTATTAGTGATCACTACAAACATCTTCGTAACGACCATTAGACTCAATTAACTTTTTCTGAATCCTCTGTACAATCGTCAGATTGACACCCAAACATTGAAATACTCATATTGGATCTTTCAGTCGGAATGACAAGCAGTATATCATGTCGCTTTCAAATTTCTGGCGAATTCAGTTGCTTTATGGTGAACTTTTTTCTCACAGACAGAGACTGACTCTACTATACTGTGCAGTCTACAAAATCAAAAACAAACAACGCGCATGCGCTAAATTAAGAATATAATATAGCGAAAATGTACACATCTATCCCTGTGTATGATTTTTAATAGTATGTGATTTCACGTCAGGGTTTGTTATCAAAAATTTCAGGCTAGACCGAGAAGGAAACAACTTTACAGTCAGGTTATACAATGCGTATTAATGTCGTTTGACTGAAGAATTTAATGGATGATGGATTTTTTTTTTAATCATCTAACGCCGTTGCTTTTACTTATCTGGTATTTTATTTCAAGAAGTTTTCTTTCGGCGTTGACAACTTCTAAGGCAGGAATGTAAAGAGGTGACTGTAAAAATTGTTAAAAAAAAAAAAAAAAAAAAAAAAAATTGATGATTCTTTGTCTTCCTCGAAGAGGCTGGTTATTTACCGACACTGATCTTTTCTAAAATATAAGAAATTTCACTCTCACTTTTCGCATAGTGAAAATGGAACCGACCTTCGGTAAGAAAGTAATTTTGACTATTTTCACAAAATCAGATGGTATATTTTTACACATACTTCTATGTGCTGCGTTTCTCTAGGACGTGGCTGATCATGGATCTCTACAACTTCCTCTCATTTATAGGGCTCAGTAAGTTTTGTCTTTTCATTATCTCTTTCAGTCCCTGTTCGGTCATCCATTTTCACAAGCACATTAAGTATTAAAGCCACATTTTTCATCTGTTTCACTTGTCTTAAATATGTCCTGTGAATGTCAAATTCTTCAAACCCACTTTCCTTACGTTTCTTAAAAATTTGAACAACTGCTTTCAGGGTCTACGGATGGGCATCGTTTTTGCTTCCATTTTTCTCAAAATTCGTCACACACATTTTCAGTCCATAGTATTCTCGGCATCCTTCTGCAGAACCATATTTTTTGTTTCCTTATTCTCTGTAAGGAAACTGTTCAACACATACTTCCGTATTCCACTGTTGTATTCCACTGCCGTATTCCACTGCTATATAACTGGATTTATACTACTGAGCTTTTAAGCAGTTTTACATTTTTCTTAACAAAATGTTCCTTACATTTTTATTTACATTATTCGTATTCTCATCCTCGTCTTCATTGCCATATTCACAAAGTTTCGGCCGTCGTACGATCCAGCCTTCTCCGGGTGATTGGAATTTCGAACCGAGCCCTTTATTTCGTCCACTGGGGTAGATTGTTCTGATGCCACGTGCCATGCCTCTTTCGGAAGTTTCATTTCCCTTCATCTCAACTCTCCAAATTTTGGTTCACCATTGCTGTAGCCACGTATTTACCTCACAAATATTTGAGTCTAGTCATTGGATCTAACCAACGCCTTTATCCACTGGGCTATGGGTCCTTGAGCCATCGCTCTTGGAACTAGAACAATCTACCACAGCGGACGAACTAAAGGGTTCAGTTCGAAATTGTCTGTCTTTATCTCTGAAATGAGGTATTTTGATTACTCACATTATTTATATTATTCGGGCTGTTATCCTCATCTCCAATACCATATTCACAACGTTTCGGCTGTCGTACACTTCGGCCTTCTTCAGGTGATTTTAATTTTGAATTGAACCCTTTATTTCGTTTACCGGGGTAGTTTGCTTCTAGTTCCGCGTTCCATGTCTCTTCCGGGTCTTATTTTTTTCCTTAAACTCAACTCTTCAAATCCGAATAAGGTAAATAATTTAAGTAATCATAATACCTCATCTCAGAGATATAGACGGAAATTTTCCTATTTCTACATTCTTTGTTTAAATTTTAGAAGATATCATTCACTATTTTAATACCCCTTTGGTTTTGGGGCTCACATTATACGCTTTCTGGTAAATCACTTCGCATAAATTTTAATGTTCATATTTTCTTGATTTTGGAACCTCCAATTTCTAATTCGCTTCTTATAATGTTTCTTTTGATGACAAAAGTTCCTTCTGTTTTCTTTGAATATCTCGTGAAAAAGCTGTCAACCAACTGGAGTTACTCAATCCTCACTTTACAGCTAGGATAGCGTAAAGGATCGTTTATGAGATTATATAGTGGAAAACATATTCTCGACTTGGCCGTCACTATCCTAAAGTCGCAACTGTAAGCCTCACAATACGCTAAAAATTACATTGTAAATATAAAGAACTATATTCTTTAGTTCCACCAGCTTAAACCGTTAATGGTTTGGTTTATTTTACAGTATATCAACCTCAATGGGTTATTTATTGCCGACAACAGTATTAGGGCAGGTTCGTATTAATTGAATATGTATTATTTATAAGAAATCAGTTTGTAGATCAGGTTTCATTGACATATTTCATTTGAGTCAAATGTATTCCAGGTAGAAAAAAACAACGTTTTAATTAAAAAAAAGTATTGCTGGTAATACGTTTTTATTACTTCAAAAGTGTATTGCAGGTAATGCTTCTTTATTTCTTCAAAAGTGCATTGCTGACAATACTTTTTTATTTCTTCAAAAGTGTATTGTTGGTAATACTTTTTATTTCTTCAAAAGTGTATTGCTGACAATACTTTTTTATTTCTTCAAAAGTGTATTGTTGGTAATACTTTTTATTTCTTCAAAAGCATATTGCTGGTAATATTTTTATTTCTTCAAAAGGGCATTGCTGACAATACTTTTTTATTTCTTCAAAGTGTATTGTTGGCAATACTTTTTACTTCTTCAAAAGTGTATCGCTGGTAATACTTTTTATTTCTTCAAAAGTAAATTGCTGGTAATACTTTTTATTTCTTCAAAAGCGTATTGCTGGTAATACTTTTTTAATTCTTCAAAAGTGCATTGTTGGAAATACTTTTTACTTCTACAAAAGTGTATTGCTGGTAATACTTTTTATTTCTTCAAAAGTGTATTGCTGGTAATACTTTTTATTTCTTCAAAAGCGTAATGCTGGTAATACTTTTTATTTCTTCAAAAGTGCATTGCTGGTAATACTTTTTATTTCTTCAAAAGTGTATTGCTGGTAATACTTTTTATTTCTTCAAAGCGTATTGCTGGTAATACTTTTTATTTCTTCAAAAGTGCATTGGTGGTGACACTTTTTATTTCTTCCAAAGGGTATTGCTGGTAATACTTTTTATTTCTTCAAAAGTGCATTTCTGGTAATACTTTTTATTTCTTCAAAAGTGTATTGCTGGTAATACTTTTTATTTCTTCAAAATTGTATTGCTGGTGTTATTTTTATTTCTTCAAAAGCGTATTGCTGGTAATACTTTTATTTCTTCAAAAGTGCGTTGCTGACAATACTTTTTTTATTTCTTAAAAAGTGCATTGTTGGTAATATTTTTATTTCTTTAAAAGTGTATTGCTGGTAATACATTTTATTTCTTCAAAAGCGTATTGCTGGTAATACTTTTTATTTCTTCAAAAGTGCATTGGTGGTGATACTTTTTTATTTCTTCCAAAGGGTATTGCTGGTAATACAATTTATTTCTTCAAAAGTGCATTGCTGACAATACTTTTTTATTTCTTCAAAAGTGTATTGCTGGTAATACTTTTTATTTCTTCAAAAGTGTATTGCAGGTAATACTTTTTATTTCTTCAAAAGTGCATTTCTGGTAATACTTTTTATTTCTTCAAACATGTATTGCTGGTAATACTTTTTATTTCTTCAAAAGTGTATTGCGGGTAATACTTTTTATTTCTTCAAAAGTGCATTTCTGGTAATACTTTTTATTTCTACAAACATGTATTGCTGGTAATACTTTTTATTTCTTCAAAAGTGTATTGCTGGTGTTATTTTTTATTTCTTCAAAAGTTTATTGCTGGTAATACTTTTTATTTCTTCAAAAGTACATTGCTGAAAATAGTTTTTTATTTCTTCAAAAGCGTATTGCTGGTGATACTTTTTATTTCTTCAAAAGTGCATTGCTGACAATACTTTTTTTATTTCTTCAAAAGCGTATTGCTGGTAATACTTTTTATTTCTTCAAAAGCGTATTGCTGGTAATACTTTTATTTCTTCAAAAGTGCACTGCTGGTAATACTTTTTATTTCTTCAAAAGTGTATTGCTGGTAATATTTTTATTTGTTCAAAAGTGCATTGCTGGTGATACTTTTTATTTCTTCAAAAGTGTATTGCGCGTAATACTTTTTATTTCTTCAAAAGTGAATTTCTGGTAATACTTTTTATTTCTTCAAACATGTATTGCTGGTAATACTTTTTATTTCTTCAAAAGTGTATTGCTGGTGTTATTTTTTATTTCTTCCAAAGCGTATTGCTGGTAATAATTTTTATTTCTTCAAAAGTGCATTGCTGACAATACTTTTTTATTTCTTCAAAAGCGCATTGTTGGTATTACTTTTTATTTCTTCAAAAGTGTATTGCTGGTAATACTTTTTATTTCTTCAAAAGTACATTGCTGAAAATAGTTTTTTATTTCTTCAAAAGCGTATTGCTGGTGATACTTTTTATTTCTTCAAAAGCGTATTGCTGGTAATACTTTTTATTTCTTCAAAAGCGTATTGCTGGTAATACTTTTATTTCTTCAAAAGCGTATTGCTGGTAATACTTTTATTTCTTCAAAAGTGCATTGCTGGTAATACTTTTTATTTCTTCAAAAGTGTATTGCTGGTAATATTTTTATTTCTTCAAAAGTGCATTGCTGGTGATACTTTTTATTTCTTCAAAAGCGTATTGCTGGTGATACTTTTTATTTCTTCAAAAGGGCATTGCTGACAATACTTTTTTATTTCTTCAAAAGCGTAATGCTGGTAATACTTTTTATTTCTTCAAAAGCGTATTGTGGGTAATACTTTTTCTTTCTTCAAAAGTGCATTGCTGACAATACTTTTTTATTTCTTCAAAAGTGTATTGCTGGTAATACTTTTTATTTCTTCAAAAGTGTATTGCGGGTAATACTTTTTATTTCTTCAAAAGTGCATTTCTGGTAATACTTTTTATTTCTTCAAACATGTATTGCTGGTAATACTTTTTATTTCTTCAAAAGTGTATTGCTGGTGTTATTTTTTATTTCTTCCAAAGCGTATTGCTGGTAATAATTTTTATTTCTTCAAAAGTGCATTGCTGACAATACTTTTTTATTTCTTCAAAAGTGCATTGTTGGTATTACTTTTTATTTCTTCAAAAGTGTATTGCTGGTAATACTTTTTATTTCTTCAAAAGTACATTGCTGAAAATAGTTTTTTATTTCTTCAAAAACGTATTGCTGGTGATACTTTTTATTTCTTCAAAAGTGCATTGGTGACAATACTGTTTTTTATTTCTTCAAAAGCGTATTGCTGGTAATACTTTTTATTTCTTCAAAAGCGTATTGCTGGTAATACTTTTATTTCTTCAAAAGTGCATTGCTGGTAATACTTTTTATTTCTTCAAAAGTGTATTGCTGGTAATATTTTTATTTGTTCAAAAGTGCATTGCTGGTGATACTTTTTATTTCTTCAAAAGTGTATTGCGCGTAATACTTTTTATTTCTTCAAAAGTGAATTTCTGGTAATACTTTTTCTTTCTTCAAACATGTATTGCTGGTAATACTTTTTATTTCTTCAAAAGTGTATTGCTGGTGTTATTTTTTATTTCTTCCAAAGCGTATTGCTGGTAATAATTTTTATTTCTTCAAAAGTGCATTGCTGACAATACTTTTTTATTTCTTCAAAAGCGCATTGTTGGTATTACTTTTTATTTCTTCAAAAGTGTATTGCTGGTAATACTTTTTATTTCTTCAAAAGTACATTGCTGAAAATAGTTTTTTATTTCTTCAAAAGCGTATTGCTGGTGATACTTTTTATTTCTTCAAAAGCGTATTGCTGGTAATACTTTTTATTTCTTCAAAAGCGTATTGCTGGTAATACTTTTATTTCTTCAAAAGCGTATTGCTGGTAATACTTTTATTTCTTCAAAAGTGCATTGCTGGTAATACTTTTTATTTCTTCAAAAGTGTATTGCTGGTAATATTTTTATTTCTTCAAAAGTGCATTGCTGGTGATACTTTTTATTTCTTCAAAAGCGTATTGCTGGTGATACTTTTTATTTCTTCAAAAGGGCATTGCTGACAATACTTTTTTATTTCTTCAAAAGTGTATTGCTGGTAATACTTTTTATTTCTTCAAAAGCGTATTGTGGGTAATACTTTTTCTTTCTTCAAAAGTGCATTGCTGACAATACTTTTTGATTTCTTCAAAAGTGTATTGCTGGTAATACTTTTTATTTCTTCAAAAGTGTATTGCGGGTAATACTTTTTATTTCTTCAAAAGTGCATTTCTGGTAATACTTTTTATTTCTTCAAACATGTATTGCTGGTAATACTTTTTATTTCTTCAAAAGTGTATTGCTGGTGTTATTTTTTATTTCTTCCAAAGCGTATTGCTGGTAATAATTTTTATTTCTTCAAAAGTGCATTGCTGACAATACTTTTTTATTTCTTCAAAAGTGCATTGTTGGTATTACTTTTTATTTCTTCAAAAGTGTATTGCTGGTAATACTTTTTATTTCTTCAAAAGTACATTGCTGAAAATAGTTTTTTATTTCTTCAAAAACGTATTGCTGGTGATACTTTTTATTTCTTCAAAAGTGCATTGGTGACAATACTGTTTTTTATTTCTTCAAAAGCGTATTGCTGGTAATACTTTTTATTTCTTCAAAAGCGTATTGCTGGTAATACTTTTATTTCTTCAAAAGTGCATTGCTGGTAATACTTTTTATTTCTTCAAAAATGTATTGCTGGTAATATTTTTATTTCTTCAAAAGTGCATTGCTGGTGATACTTTTTATTTCTTCAAAAGCGTATTGCTGGTGATAATTTGTATTTCTTCAAAAGCGTATTGCTGGTAATACTTTTTATTTCTTCAAAAGTACATTGCTGACAACACTTTTTTATTTCTTCAAAAGTGTATTGCTGGTAATACTTTTTATTTCTTCAAAAGCGTAATGCTGGTAATACTTTTTATTTCTTCAAAAGCATATTGCTGGTAATACTATTTATTTCTTCAAAAGTGCATTGCTGGTAGTACTTTTTATTTCTTCCAAAGCGTATTGCTGGTAATACTTTTTATTTCTTCAAATGTGCATTTCTGGTAATACTTTTTATTTCTTCAAAAGCGTAATGCTGGTAATATTTTTTATTTCTTCAAAAGTGCGTTGCTGACAATAGTTTTTTATTTCTTCAAAAGCGTATTGCTGGTGATACTTTTTATTTCTTCAAAAGTGCATTGCTGGTAATACTTTTTATTTCTTCAAAAGCGTATTGCTGGTAATACTTTTTATTTCTTCAAAAGCGTATTGCTGACAATACTTTTTTATTTCTTCAAAAGTGTATTGCTGGTAATACTTTTTATTTCTTCCAAAGCGTATTGCTGGTAATACTTTATATTTCTTCAAATGTGCATTTCTGATAATACTTTTTATTTCTTCAAAAGTGTATTGCTGGTAATACATTTTATTTCTTCAAAAGTGTATTGCTGGTGTTATTTTTTATTTCTTCAAAAGCGTATTGCTGGTAATACTTTTATTTCTTCAAAAGTGCATTGCTGGTGATACTTTTAATTTCTTCAAAACTGTATTGCTGGTAATACTTTTTATTTCTTCAAAAGTGCGTTGCTGGGAATACTTTTACATTTCTTCAAAAGTGTATTGTTGCTAATACTTTTTATTTCTTCAAAAGTGTATTGCTGGTAATACTTTTTATTTCTTCAAAAGTGCATTGCTGGTGATACTTTTTATTTCTTCAAGAGCGTATTTCTGGTAATACTTTTTATTTCTTCAAAAGTGCATTGCTGACAATACTTTTTTATTTCTTCAAAAGTGTATTGCTGGTAATATTTTTATTTCTTCAAAAATGTATTGCTGACAATACTTTTTTATTTCTTCAAAAGCGTAATGCTGGTAATACTTTTTATTTCTTCAAAAGTGTATTGCTGGTAATACTTTTTATTTCTTCAAAAGTGCATTGCTGACAATACTTTTTTATTTCTTCAAAAGTGTATTGCTGGTAATACTTTTTATTTCTTCAAAAGTGTATTGCTGGTAATACTTTTTATTTCTTCAAAAGTGCATTTCTGGTAATACTTTATATTTCTTCAAACGTGTATTGCTGGTAATACTTTTTATTTCTTCAAAAGCGCATTGTTGGTATTACTTTTTATTTCTTCAAAAGTGTATTGCTGGTAATACTTTTTATTTCTTCAAAAGTACATTGCTGAAAATAGTTTTTTATTTCTTCAAAAGCGTATTGCTGGTGATACTTTTTATTTCTTCAAAAGCGTATTGCTGGTAATACTTTTTATTTCTTCAAAAGCGTATTGCTGGTAATACTTTTATTTCTTCAAAAGCGTATTGCTGGTAATACTTTTATTTCTTCAAAAGTGCATTGCTGGTAATACTTTTTATTTCTTCAAAAGTGTATTGCTGGTAATATTTTTATTTCTTCAAAAGTGCATTGCTGGTGATACTTTTTATTTCTTCAAAAGCGTATTGCTGGTGATACTTTTTATTTCTTCAAAAGGGCATTGCTGACAATACTTTTTTATTTCTTCAAAAGTGTATTGCTGGTAATACTTTTTATTTCTTCAAAAGCGTATTGTGGGTAATACTTTTTCTTTCTTCAAAAGTGCATTGCTGACAATACTTTTTGATTTCTTCAAAAGTGTATTGCTGGTAATACTTTTTATTTCTTCAAAAGTGTATTGCGGGTAATACTTTTTATTTCTTCAAAAGTGCATTTCTGGTAATACTTTTTATTTCTTCAAACATGTATTGCTGGTAATACTTTTTATTTCTTCAAAAGTGTATTGCTGGTGTTATTTTTTATTTCTTCCAAAGCGTATTGCTGGTAATAATTTTTATTTCTTCAAAAGTGCATTGCTGACAATACTTTTTTATTTCTTCAAAAGTGCATTGTTGGTATTACTTTTTATTTCTTCAAAAGTGTATTGCTGGTAATACTTTTTATTTCTTCAAAAGTACATTGCTGAAAATAGTTTTTTATTTCTTCAAAAACGTATTGCTGGTGATACTTTTTATTTCTTCAAAAGTGCATTGGTGACAATACTGTTTTTTATTTCTTCAAAAGCGTATTGCTGGTAATACTTTTTATTTCTTCAAAAGCGTATTGCTGGTAATACTTTTATTTCTTCAAAAGTGCATTGCTGGTAATACTTTTTATTTCTTCAAAAATGTATTGCTGGTAATATTTTTATTTCTTCAAAAGTGCATTGCTGGTGATACTTTTTATTTCTTCAAAAGCGTATTGCTGGTGATAATTTGTATTTCTTCAAAAGCGTATTGCTGGTAATACTTTTTATTTCTTCAAAAGTACATTGCTGACAACACTTTTTTATTTCTTCAAAAGTGTATTGCTGGTAATACTTTTTATTTCTTCAAAAGCGTAATGCTGGTAATACTTTTTATTTCTTCAAAAGCATATTGCTGGTAATACTATTTATTTCTTCAAAAGTGCATTGCTGGTAGTACTTTTTATTTCTTCCAAAGCGTATTGCTGGTAATACTTTTTATTTCTTCAAATGTGCATTTCTGGTAATACTTTTTATTTCTTCAAAAGCGTAATGCTGGTAATATTTTTTATTTCTTCAAAAGTGCGTTGCTGACAATAGTTTTTTATTTCTTCAAAAGCGTATTGCTGGTGATACTTTTTATTTCTTCAAAAGTGCATTGCTGGTAATACTTTTTATTTCTTCAAAAGCGTATTGCTGGTAATACTTTTTATTTCTTCAAAAGCGTATTGCTGACAATACTTTTTTATTTCTTCAAAAGTGTATTGCTGGTAATACTTTTTATTTCTTCCAAAGCGTATTGCTGGTAATACTTTATATTTCTTCAAATGTGCATTTCTGATAATACTTTTTATTTCTTCAAAAGTGTATTGCTGGTAATACATTTTATTTCTTCAAAAGTGTATTGCTGGTGTTATTTTTTATTTCTTCAAAAGCGTATTGCTGGTAATACTTTTATTTCTTCAAAAGTGCATTGCTGGTGATACTTTTAATTTCTTCAAAACTGTATTGCTGGTAATACTTTTTATTTCTTCAAAAGTGCGTTGCTGGGAATACTTTTACATTTCTTCAAAAGTGTATTGTTGCTAATACTTTTTATTTCTTCAAAAGTGTATTGCTGGTAATACTTTTTATTTCTTCAAAAGTGCATTGCTGGTGATACTTTTTATTTCTTCAAGAGCGTATTTCTGGTAATACTTTTTATTTCTTCAAAAGTGCATTGCTGACAATACTTTTTTATTTCTTCAAAAGTGTATTGCTGGTAATATTTTTATTTCTTCAAAAATGTATTGCTGACAATACTTTTTTATTTCTTCAAAAGCGTAATGCTGGTAATACTTTTTATTTCTTCAAAAGTGTATTGCTGGTAATACTTTTTATTTCTTCAAAAGTGCATTGCTGACAATACTTTTTTATTTCTTCAAAAGTGTATTGCTGGTAATACTTTTTATTTCTTCAAAAGTGTATTGCTGGTAATACTTTTTATTTCTTCAAAAGTGCATTTCTGGTAATACTTTATATTTCTTCAAACGTGTATTGCTGGTAATACTTTTTATTTCTTCAAAAGTGTATTGCTGGTGTTATTTTTTATTTCTTCCAAAGCGTATTGCTGGTAATACTTTTTATTTCTTCAAAAGTGCATTGCTGACAATACTTTTTTATTTCTTCAAAAGTGCATTGTTGGTAATACTTTTTATTTCTTCAAAAGTGTATTGCTGGTAATACTTTTTATTTCTTCAAAAGTACATTGCTGACAATAGTTTTTTATTTCTTCAAAAGCGTATTGCTGGTGATACTTTTTATTTCTTCAAAAGCGTATTGCTGGTAATACTTTTTATTTCTTCAAAAGTGCATTGCTGGTAATATTTTTATTTCTTCAAAAGTGTATTGCTGGTAATATTTTTATTTCTTCAAAAGTGCATTGCTGGTGATACTTTTTATTTCTTCAAAAGCGTATTGCTGGTGATACTTTTTATTTCTTCAAAAGTGCATTGCTGACAATACTTTTTTTATTTCTTCAAAAGCGTAATGCTGGTAATACTTTTTATTTCTTCAAAAGCGTATTGCTGGTAATACTTTTTATTTCTTCAAAAGTGCATTGCTGACAATACTTTTTTATTTCTTCAAAAGTGTATTGCTGGTAATACTTTTTATTTCTTCAAAAGCGTAATGCTGGTAATACTTTTTATTTCTTCAAAAGCGTATTGCTGGTAATACTTTTTATTTCTTCAAAAGTGCATTGCTGGTAATACTTTTTATTTCTTCAAAAGCGTATTGCTGGTGATACTTTTTATTTCTTCAAAAGTGCATTGCTGACAATACTTTTTTTATTTCTTCAAAAGCGTAATGCTGGTAATACTTTTTATTTCTTCAAAAGCGTATTGCTGGTAATACTTTTTATTTCTTCAAAAGTGCATTGCTGACAATACTTTTTTATTTCTTCAAAAGCGTAATGCTGGTAATACTTTTTATTTCTTCAAAAGTGTATTGCTGGTAATACTTTTTATTTCTTCAAAAGTGCATTGCTGACAATACTTTTTTATTTCTTCAAAAGTGTATTGCTGTTAATACTTTTTATTTCTTCAAAAGTGTATTGCTGGTAATACTTTTTATTTCTTCAAAAGTGCATTTCTGGTAATACTTTATATTTCTTCAAACGTGTATTGCTGGTAATACTTTTTATTTCTTCAAAAGTGTATTGCTGGTGTTATTTTTTATTTCTTCCAAAGCGTATTGCTGGTAATACTTTTTATTTCTTCAAAAGTGCATTGCTGACAATACTTTTTTATTTCTTCAAAAGTGCATTGTTGGTAATACTTTTTATTTCTTCAAAAGTGTATTGCTGGTAATACTTTTTATTTCTTCAAAAGTACATTGCTGACAATAGTTTTTTATTTCTTCAAAAGCGTATTGCTGGTGATACTTTTTATTTCTTCAAAAGCGTATTGCTGGTAATACTTTTTATTTCTTCAAAAGCGTATTGCTGGTAATACTTTTATTTCTTCAAAAGTGCATTGCTGGTAATATTTTTATTTCTTCAAAAGTGTATTGCTGGTAATATTTTTATTTCTTCAAAAGTGCATTGCTGGTGATACTTTTTATTTCTTCAAAAGCGTATTGCTGGTGATACTTTTTATTTCTTCAAAAGTGCATTGCTGACAATACTTTTTTTATTTCTTCAAAAGCGTAATGCTGGTAATACTTTTTATTTCTTCAAAAGCGTATTGCTGGTAATACTTTTTATTTCTTCAAAAGTGCATTGCTGACAATACTTTTTTATTTCTTCAAAAGTGTATTGCTGGTAATACTTTTTATTTCTTCAAAAGCGTAATGCTGGTAATACTTTTTATTTCTTCAAAAGCGTATTGCTGGTAATACTTTTTATTTCTTCAAAAGTGCATTGCTGGTAATACTTTTTATTTCTTCAAAAGCGTATTGCTGGTAATACTTTTTATTTCTTCAAAAGTGCATTGGTGGTGACACTTTTTATTTCTTCCAAAGGGTATTGCTGGTAATACTTTTTATTTCTTCAAAAGTGTATTGCTGGTAATACTTTTTATTTCTTCAAAAGTGTATTGCTGCTGTTATTTTTTATTTCTTCAAAAGCGTATTGCTGGTAATACTTTTATTTCTTCAAAAGTGCGTTGCTGACAATACTTTTTTATTTCTTCAAAAGTGCATTGTTGGTAATACTTTTTATATCTTCAAAAGTTTATTGCTGGTAATACTTTTTATTTCTTCAAAAGTGTATTGCTGGTAATACTTTTTATTTCTTCAAAAGCTTATTGCTGGTAATACTTTTTATTTCTTCAAAAGTGCATTGCTGACAATACTTTTTTATTTCTTCAAAAAGTGCATTGTTGGTAATACCTTTTATTTCTTCAAAAGTGTATTGCTGGTAATACTTTTTATTTCTTCAAAAGCGTATTGCTGGTGATACTTTTTATTTCTTCATAAGTGCATTGCTGACAATACTTTTTTTATTTCTTAAAAAGTGCATTGCTGGTAATACTTTTTATTTCTTCAAAAGTGTATTCCTGGTAATATTTTTATTTCTTCAAAAATGCATTGCTTGTGATACTTTTTATTTCTTCAAAAGCGTATTGATGGTAATACTTTTTATTTCTTTAAAATCGCATTGCTGGTAATACTTTTTATTTCTTCAAAAGTGTATTGTTGGTAATACTTTTTATTTATCAAAAGTGTATTATTGGTAATACTTTTTTATTAGTTCAAAAATGTATTGTTGGTGATATTTTTTACTTCTTCAGATGTGTATTGCTCGTAATATTTTTCTCTTTTCAAAAATTTATTACTTTTATTTTTATAGATTCATAGTGTTTTGACGCCAGTTTGGGGGTTAAGTATTTGCCCTTAGTTGGGACCATTACAGGTGCAAACATCCTGTTATACCTTTTCAGCTAGGATATGACGTATCATCTTAAAGCAATCAAATCACACTCATTCTAATAAAGAATGAATGAAAACCTCTTTTTTAATCTTTTGACCTCAAGCAAGGAAATAAAGCCATGAAGATGCAATGAGGTTACTGAGTGTTAAAGAATATGAGAAAAAGAAAAACCATTATTAAGAAAAGAGGATTACAAAAGAAGAGGAATGAAGAAGACAGAAGATAACGTTCGACGTTGCATTTAGATTTTTGATGATCAAAGTTGACTCGAAAGCAAGACGCAGGAAGAACGTTCCACAAGTGAGAGGTGCGAGAGAATAATGAATTAGCAAAGAACTTACGGACAGGTCTAGCAATTTCAATGGTAAAAGGATGAGACCTATCTGCCAATCTAGTATTGCGCTTGAAGTCGATGAACAAAAGAGAAAGAACTCCTCAGAACAATCATCACAAAATATTTATAGAAAAGACACAGGGAAGCTTTTGTACGGCGAATACAAATTCGAGATGCCAGGTCAGGAGAGATAACATTGCAAATTCTTCCTTGGATTTTATCACGAATCTCTAAATACATAACGGGGTTGCTCCAGAGCAGATCTCGCCGCAATATTCAGTGCTTGCTAGATTTATAAATCATAAAACTGTAAGATGAGACACACACACACACATATATACATACATACATACATACATACATACATACATATATATATATATATATATATATATATAAGAGGTTATAGTAGTTACAACGAGAGAGGTGTGCATATTAAAAAGAAGAGAGAAACAGCAAACGTTTTTGGTTGTAAATTATGCTTTAGTTTCCATAATTTTGACACAGGTTTCCGGACTCGCGACCTTCATCAGGCAAAGCGTGGAGATTTCCAGATATTATTAAAAATAATTAATTTTTTTCTTAAGTTTTTCGATGTTAACTATTCTCGATATGAGTCAATCTCTTTTTAGTGTGTTAGTGACCGAAATTGTACGTAATTTCCTTTATATCAGCTGCCAATTTGACCTTATCGAACCGATCAAACTTATCATTTAGTAATAAATAGATGTGTCATCGACATAGATACAGACTGATGACCCATGGGAAAGTTATGAATACATTTCTTCACTTCCGTCAGCTATGAATTGAATTCGCGCAGGTGCAGATTGCGTTTTGTGGCCTTTCTTGGTAACCAGTTTATGAGTGGAATATCTCCGAATTTGAGTTCGGGGCTGTAAACCTCATCCCATAAAACGTACTTGATACAGAACCCACAATAACAATACCTACTGTTATGAGGCTACTGTTCTTGTTTGTCGTTGAGAATCTGGTATTAAGTATTAGGTTGGTACAAAAATAATGACGTAATAATGTCGTTTTTTGACGTATTTTTAACGTCAAAAAACCACATTATTACGTCATTATTTTTGCACCAACCTAATATACAACGGCATGTGGGATCAATTAGTAGCTATTATCCAAAATATTATTAGGTTGGTGCAAAAATAATGACGTAATAATGTCGTATTTTGACGTTAAAAATACGACATTATTACGTCATTATTTTTGCACCAACCTAATATTTGAAATATATTTTGTGCAATGTGCGATCGAATTGATTCATCACTGATTTAAATGCATTAACGAAGGGGATCAGGTTTAAAAAAAAAAATCTTTTCAAGAATAAATCTTTCTTCATCATTAAACTTCAAATTTATTTAGTGGTTAGAATGTGAGGATATTGAATCTCACCATAGCCGATTTTTCAAGGAGGTAGTGTCTTGATTATATCGGCCTGGAGGACACAAGCCCGCCACGCAGCCAAGTTGGAAAGTATCCGAAATGCATAGCACGAGCTGACTCGAGCCTTTCGCGGAAAATTAGCTTCACGAAACTGTTTCGGAGCCGTACCTTGTTGCGTTAGTACGAAGTCTCAAGTGATAGTAACGGCCATTGAGCCCACTAGGACCGTTAAAATTTGAATCAATCCAGGTTATTCGCTCTCTATCCAAGGAAATATATGATTCGCTAGTCCTGATTTTGGAATAAACAAAATGTTGACTCTGCCATTTAGAAGGGAAGTATACTTGAGCAGGCGTCTGCAAGAGATGATGGATCAGATAGATGAGGTGCACACGAAAACAAGTAGCCAACTATTATATATATATATATATATATATATATATATATATATATATATATATATATATATATATATATATATATATATATATATGCTTAGGAGGCACGGTGGAGTAATGGATGGAGACTTGGATTGAGGAATTTGAGTTCGAATTCAAGTCGAATCTATTACTTTCACTTACGTGCTAATACCAATGGGAAAGGTGCGAATCCTCTCGTTCTCCCCCAAGCTATGTGTAAATAGCAAGACAGACTTAGTTCTATAGCCTTGGATGGCAACTGGTCTAGGAGAAGGACAACTCTAACTTCAAAACATTCGAAGGGTCGTTTGGGGACCTTGTGGCACGTAGTGCACCACGTCTCTGTATACGGCCCTTCAAAAAGTGTGAATGGTTCTGCTCAAAAACTTTCACCACTATAAATCTCGTGTGTTGTTGTCGGGCTGTCAGTTTCCTAGGAACTGATCTACTTGACCCTCATACGTCGAATTCGACGGGAGAGTCGAGTAGAGTATATATATGCTGGACGCTCCCGTTGCATATTGTACATATGAGGGTCTAACAAGTCAGACTATATCTCCACTATAATTTTTTATGAATTTGAATTGATCAGGAACAATATGCTGACATGTCAGGTAAATAAAACATTACTATAGCTCTAAATACACACATAAAGAATCCATACATTCAGTTAAAATTAAAAATAAAATAATCCTTTATAATGGCTAAATTATAACCGAAACCGCTCGGACATACAATTGATTTGGACAATTCCTACGTAATTTATGTCCAAAAAAGAAGAAAATTATATGGACCATGTCAGTCGTATTTAACGAAACATGTATAAAAGAGGCATTGCTACCTGAATTTACAATTAGGCGCATTTGTGTTTATTCAACACCCATAGGTCCCACCTGTGGTTTATACTGCAACTATGCTGAGTAGACATTAGTTACAGTTTCTGTGAAAGAGCGTGTTACCTTGCGTGATCAACAATTTGAACAAGGTCAGCACGCTCAAGCCCTCAGCCACGATGACTTGTGACTTCGTGCAAGCACAGCTATCGACAGTCCCCAATTTCACTCAATAGCCTTAAGTCAACCCGTGGTATGGTTTTCAATCACTTCCCAAAGGTGGCGCACGTTAGAATCGACTCCTCTAGTCCGATAACATTAGGAAGTTAACTTCCTGACAAATCGACCATGGGGATTTTATACATGCGTACACACACAATCACACACGCGCGCACACACACGCACACACACACACACACACAAACACACACACACACACACATATATATATATATATATATATATATATATAAGCAATTATTTACTTAAATGAAACATAATTCCAATTAAATCCAGGTTATCGCTAATTTTGTTGAACAGAGTACTCAATATCCCCAGGATATATCCAAATATCGCCTTTGCTGAGATTAGGGATGGCAGTAAATATAGCTCTTAGGCACAATTACTGGTGGAAAAAACGGGCTGAATTGTAGGCGTCAACCGATTGGTTCTATGGAAGCAGAGACGCATTATGTATGCGCGGCCGATTTTACCGGCAAAGTTTTAGATACACCTATAACTGTCACGTTTTGCTAAGATCTAAAACGTAACATTATATATATATATATATATATATATATATATATATATATATATATGAAGAAAAATATACGGAAAAAAATCCTTATATTCAATTATGCTGTTTTAATGTTAATATAATGTCAACGTCGGACGTTTCGGTCTAATAAATCATCCTCAGGACATATTCATAAAATATAATTAACATTATAAATTCAACATGACAAAGACGATGATTGATAATGTTAATTATATTTTATGAATATGTACTGAAGATGGTTTATTAGACTGAAACGTCCGACGTTGACATTATATTAACATTAAAACAGCATAATTGTATATAAGGATTTTTGTTTGTTTTTTTACGTATATTTTTCTTCATACTGTCGGATCTATATCCATATATTTGCTTACATATATATATATATATATATATATATATATATATATATATATATATATATATATATGCGTGTGTGTGTGAGCGCTCACGCGCGTGCGTATAGAAACATTTTATACTCTTTCTATACTTGTCTTTTAAAAGTCCTGATATTTGATATAATTAAATCTTCAAAATTGTATCCGCATTTCTGTTATAGGCATAAGGTAACAGCCGATGTACCCTCAGGTTATCTTCTGACATCCATCGGTTATTCTATCCATCTGACGATGAAAAAAATCACTGCATGAAGTAACAGAAATAGAAAACCAGAAAAAAAGGTCTAACCAGTAGCATAATGTGTTTTCCTTAGTAATACGGACAGCCAAAGAAGGGATCTATGAATTTAAATAGAACATGTGACAGAGAATTCTGAAACTACATTGGAATAGCGAAGATACCTTCCGAAAACTAAATGGTGCATTTAAAAAAAAAAAAAAAAAAAAAAATCCAGAAAATTGGTTAGAAACACTAAAAAATCAACTGCTTTCGGAAACCAATTCTCCTCTATAGATGTCATTATCGGACAGATAAATAGAGGACTTGAGATAACGGATGTTGTGGTCCATCAGAAAGATGTTGGTTGGTGAAGGCTGTAAGCAACGACATATTTTTAAGGAAAATAGAAACAAAAAGGACACTTATACTTAGAATCAGAAAGAGACGGTAGAATTTTATGGAACACATAATAAGGACTCTTTCCATATTATGAATCCCAGAAAATAGCAATTGCCTTTGAGAATTTGGCATTCACAGGAGAAGTTGAAGACAACGAAGTATATGGCAAAGGACGGAATAGGAGGATTTGTAAAGAGACTAACATTGCTTAGAGCTACGGTGGATAGGAATGTTAAATAATAGTTCAGTAGACTATTACTTTTTCTGAAGATGACCTTCGAGGTCAGATGGAAGACAAAATATGGGAAGTCGATTTTGACTGACTGAGCTACCGTGAGAAAGGAAATAGGGTAAAGTTGTTCAGTGTGTCGTTTCTTCACCGTGAAACTGTGTAGGTGGGTTTTCTTTCGTGTCTGAAACGGATCCCCAGTGGAGGGCGAGTGACCAAACTGGATAGATAGAAAATCTAAACACCGTCTTGATTAATAAAGTACGTAAGAATAAAATTTGAAGCGCTTTTATCGCTGGACTCGAAACAACACCAGTCACGAGAAAAGAATAATACTTTATTAGTCAATTGAAGCCAATGACTAAGACGTCCACAGTTCGTAGGGACGTGGGGGTGCTATACAACAGGAAGTTGTGGAGGGCTTCGTTATTCCACGTCGTGAAGAGTTTGAGTGATCTACTGCTACAGAATCTGTGTGGTGTTGAAGAGTTTTTAAATTAGATCTTTCTTTTCGTCTTTACAGTGTTTATAATTTTCGGTGTTTAAATTATTCTTTTTTGAGTAAGTTCACGTCTACTTATTATCTCTTAGTTGCGTCTCTGTCTTTGGGCAGAGTGCGCTCAAGGGCTTCTCTGTCAAAGAACAGAGGGGCAACTGAGGAAAATAATACTGAAGAGGTTCCCAGCCCAGGGGAACCGCTGCCCGAGGCCGTGCCCTTCCATTGTTCCAGAGGAAGGGATCGGTACTCGCACCGAGGCCATCGCAACCGACAGTTGCCCGGGCTGAGAGGAATTTTTGTTCCTATCCTGGGCGTACGCGCTCGGGTCCCCACAGAAAAAAAGACCTTGTGTCACATTTCGTCCAATAGGTTGGGGGCAGAGTAAATACCGTTTTTATACATTTGGGTTTAAATGAAAGAGAGAAGAAACGTTCTCAAAGAGAAATGCCAAATGGTAATATTGACAAGAAGCATTTCGATTGTGGTGACCCGGGAGAAAAAGTCTAGACATTGAAATAAAAAAAAAAAATTCTCAGCTTGTGTTACGAACGTAAAAAAGATAATGAAATAAAAGAAAGCGATTTAAAATTAACAAAACTTTCTAATTCGTTCTAATTCACACGATGAACTGTTCTGTATGCAAGAAAACAGATTTTGCTTCAGCAGAAATGACATTTTTCCTTATTTTTTTAAAAAAAGAAATTTAATCGTATTCATTTTTAAATCTTATCTGCGTTTCTTGAAAGAGATGTCTCAAAAGGAATCACATCACTGAACATGCAATTTATTACTTCATAACGTATTAAACTATTTCTTTTTTGAATTTCCGAAACGAAAATCTGTCAGAGTTATAGAATATTGTATTCGTATTAATGTTCAAGCCTTCTTTGTTATATCAGGTTTGTGACAAATAGCTGTTGGAGCTATGTATGACAGCCCGGAAGAAGTAAATTTTGAAAAGTCTTACTTCTTACAGTCTCTTGTTAGCCCAAATTATTATAAAAAGTGTCTTCAGTCGCGAAATTCAAAATTTAGCAGCTCTTTTCTTTCAAAGGTAACCTAGAATTGTAATCTTGTTAAAGTTACAAGATTTCGGCTACTCTATTTTCTAACCTCTTTCAGTTACATTTCGTAAAATTTAAATTGAACTCATTAATTGATTCATAGGAATAAATTATTTTCATCCTGATTTAATTACGAGAAAATATAATCTATTAGTATCTTTTATTATTAGAGGGTTGGTGCATAATTATCAGGCGTTTTTCTAGGCGTGTTATTTGTTAATAAAAATTGCTGTTTTATGTTTTTTAATAATTTTTATTTTTTTATTTTCATTTTATAAAATGATAATCATACTTATTTAAAAATGTTATTGTTGAATTATTATATTTCCTTTTTTATAATAAATATTGTTTTAAAACGCCTGATAATTATGTACCAACCCGATAATTAAAAGATGACTTTCTAAGGAACCGGAAACCCAATTGTAAACAGGAAATAAGGGCTAAACCTCTACTCTCGTTCAAAAGACAGGGCAAGGGAGTGAACAAAGACAAACCTATCTATTCCAATTGAGGAGAAAAAATAAAAATAAAATGAAATAAATTTTAAAAAATAAATAATAACTAATAATATTCAGAACCGAGCTAGTCGGATTAAGAAGAAATATAATTACTAAATAAAATTTCAGAGTCCAGGCGGGAATGTTAGGAGTATAATGCTATAAATAAACATTAGAATGAGGCGGAATTCCAGTCCTAAACAGGATAAAATAGACAAATCTGTTTAAAAACCGAGGAAGATTGTGAACCGGGCGATAGACTGAAATGTCTACTCCTATTGAAGAGAAAAAAATAATTAATAAATAAAATTTCACAGATCAGGGAGAGATGATAGAAGTACACAGTTGAAGTAAATTTTAGAAGGAACCGGAAACCTAATTTTAAACAAAAAACAAGAGATAAAACCCCTACTCCTGTTCAAAAGACAGGGGAGGCTTATGAATTCATAAACAATGTGTGATTTCATTGGTGACTTTAGAAAAAAGAAAATATATTTTTCCTAACCAGAATATCATAGTGAGTAATACAAATACAGAAAGACGTATATCTTTGTCTATGGCCTACAAAAAGGATTAGATAAGGCATGAGACAAAACTCTTGCTAGGGAAACTTGATTTATTATGGAAAGAATCCAGAATAATATACTGAGATACATGCGGATAGAGAATGACTTAAATTCGCAAAAGTAGACTTGGACATTTTTTTAAGCGTTTCACCCTAAGCAAAGTGGGGAGCCACTAGCACGCAAGGGGTTACAGAGAGTTGGAGCTAGAGCAAATAGGAGTGATAGAGGAAAAGGATGAAGAGTAGGAAAGGGGATAGATCAAGGCATCTGGAGACGTCGATTGACATTACATTTGAATAGTTGGAGATTATAGCTATCAGGGAAACAGGGAAAGGGGAGAGAGTTCCACAGGCGAGAAGTGCGAGACATGAAGCTATTGGAGTAGAAGAGACGCCTACATTTAACAGTTTCGACAGTGAAAGGGCGAGAGCGAGATGCCAGCCTAGTTGAACGCTTAAATTCATGAAGTCACGGAACCAGAAAAAGCAGCTCATTGAGCAGTTACCATGAAAGTATTTGTAAAAAAGACAGAGGGAGGTGACGGCACGTCTGTGAGTGAGCGGCTGCAGACGAGATGCCAGATCAGGGTCAATTACATTGCATATCCGCCTCTGGATTTTATCAAGGACCTTGAGACAAACAGAAGGGGCTCCTGATCATATATGGCAGCAATACTCCATGCAAGTGCGAATGGTTGATTTGTGAATTTGAAGGATCCACTCCGGTGAGAAAAATTTCCTTGAAAGGGAGCCAACTTTGCTAGCACAGGAAGTAAGGCAAGAAGGCAACTACTGGCAGAATTTAATTTTCGGTGAGAGGATCGTAAGTGAACTAAATGCCTTACCTAGATTTATTACTGATGGACATAATATTGCCAACGTGAGATATACTATGACACCATGATTTTTCGGAGACAAAAATAGAGACCCCTAGCCAAAGTCGTAAATGTAAGGGCGAAGAGTCCACTAAATTTCAATTATAAGACAAGAGAATCGATAACCATGAGAAAAAAGGACAACCGATTCAGTAGATTAAGACTTACAGATGCCAAAATCACGCAGGTATATAGATTTAAAATTTAGGCCTTGTTTTAACAGACGACAGAAGATGAGAAGGCTTATTGGAAAAGCAAGAGATGCCTTCTAAAAATTAAATAAATTATCAAGATACTTAAAATATTTTCTTTTTAGAAACAAAAATGAGATCGCGGAATTGTCATAAGAGTATAATAGCAATCCTCCAATATGGCGCATTTGAGGTTACAGAGATATAGTTCTACAGTACTATGCTGAGAATGTCATGAACGGAGCATATTAGCCACGAAGAAGTTTTAAATAAACTGCTAACAAAACGAATACAGGCTTAGAGTCTGAAAGAGAAAGTTGAAATTTATGGGTTATATAATGTCTGAAAAAAACCTTGGAAATGTTAAAATCAAATATGTTTCAAATATCTGGAAAATATTTTAACAGAAGACAGAAAATGTGACAGAAGTTGCACCGGAAAGCAAAAGATGCCTTCTAGAAGTTAAAGCATCAAGAAATAGGAAATATATATTACATTTAATTTCTGGACAATTTCATCACGGATGATCAGAAGACCCAAGTGATCAGAAATAAAAAGGACACCTAGAATAAGGAGGAGACAGTAGAGATTTCTGGGATGCATACTAAGGAAAGAAGGCTTAGAGAAGCTGAAGCTCACAGGGCATATTGAAAATAGGAGGGGTATAGCAAAAGAGTTAGTAACTTAATTAACGGCATTGTGAAAATGGAAAGCAGAACAGAGAATGGGAGGGATAATAATACGACACATGCTGCTAAGAGATGTGAATGATGGGAAGTTGTGGAGAGTCATGATCACACATGTTCTGAAAGATAACGGCATATAAATATCTTTGTTGTTGACCATACCGTCTTTTTGCCCTTGATTGTTCTTCCTTTTCTCCTTACTTTCTTCGACAACTCAGTATCAGAGATGTAGGTTTCTTTTCGAATTGGCCATCAGCATAGCAACCAATTGTATTAATGAACATATATGCATATTCTAGAAAATGAAAATTCATCACTTAATATTGTATGTACGTCCGATTAAGTACAGCTTATGATATTTTGAATACAGTGCTAAATGTCCTCACAATAGATCAATTATGGTGTAAGATTAAGTTTTCAACATCTTACGACAAAGGTGACAGCTTACAACGTGAGTGTATGAAGGCTGGTTTATTCAAAGCCCCAAAGGATTATGTCGCATGATCGATTTAAACATGAAACTTTTCGTCATCCATGTTTGTCACGATTGTAGTCAAAGCTTTAAAAAATAATCAATCGTACACTATATATATATATACTGTGTACGTAATCAATCGTACACAGTATATATATATATATATATATATATATATATATATATATATATATAATTCTACACGAGCACACAGCCTACACACGCGGTTGAACGAGATTGGCGTATTTCTCATCGGTTGAAATAGATCTATCCCACCCCGAATGAGGGAATTTTGGATTTTCTTATGCAATAAATGAATATATATATATATAGAGAGAGAGAGTCGACTCTCCCGCCGGATTCGAAGTATGAAGATCAAGCAGATCAGCTTCCAGGAAACCGACAGCCCGACACCGGCACATGATATTTGATTATAGTGGTGAAGGTTTCGTGCAGGACCATCCACACTTTTTGAAGGGCCGAATTCAGAGAGCTGGTGCACTGAGTGACACAAGATCCCCAAATGACCCTCCGCAGGTTTTGAATTCAGAGTTGTCCTTCTCCTAGACCAGTTGACATCCAAGGTTATAAAACCCAGTCTGTCTGCTATTTACCCATAGTTGGAGGGAGAAGAAGAGGATTCAAACCTTTCCTAAGGGTATTAGCACGTAAGTGAATGTAATGGATCCGACTGGAATTCGAACTCGGCTCTGCGATTCCTCAATCCAAGGCGCTATCCATTACTCCACCGTGCCTCCTCATATATATATCGTTAGCATATTTTCATTCAAGCTTATTTGATTGAATAATCTGGACATATTATGTTTATTTATATTATTCTTAAATTTTCACGCTTGTATTGAGCACTTTTTAATACTGGTGTTTCCTGGTCTTATTCGACTCCGAACATTAACATTTTATGTATTATACACACACAAACTTGCACACACAGACACATATATATATATATATATATATATGATAAAAATATAGTTTGAATGTATTTTAGATTTATAAGTAAACGTGCTCGATATGACGGATAGAGCATATGTAAATATAAAAGTAGACACAGAGGTCAAAATTTATTTTATATTTAAACAAAGCTGTCGATCACGTTTAAGCATAAACAGATTGTCGCCACTGGATTCTGCAGTCAATATCCACTCCTTTGTCTTCTAATGGATTTTGAAAACATTGCCCATTTATACACGCTTGTCCTCCAGGGGGTCTGAAGGGTGTGAATCACACCGGTTAGACGTTTGTCCTTATTTTTCCCTGTCTTCTTTTGTTTGGTCCCCCGTTACATCAACATTATCCTTTTGCAATGTTGGTTGCAAAAATTCTAAAGGAGAATGTCTACGTACCATTTAAGACACACACACACACACACACACACACACATATATATATATATATATATATATATATATATATATATATATATATATATATATTAATTAATAATGTTATAAATATAAGTAAGTATAGTTGTCCGGAAAAAACCTTAGGTCTTTTGACTTGTAAATGAACAAACCAATACCCAAGGAAAAATAAATAATAAAAAAGAAAGAACTAAGAACATGTAATTCAGGCGAAAACAGTCGACCAGAATCCAACCTCAGAGTCCAAAGAAAAATACCTCCGACACGAGTAAAGTAACAATAACTAAGCAAAGTGTTCAATACACCTACGCGGATCGTCAGGGTACTCTGACAATCCGCGTAGGTGAAACCTAGGTATATTTACCTGGGTCTTTAAGTTCATAGTTATATATATATATATATATATATATATATATATATATATGTAATTTGTGTATTTAGGCAGCGGATTCTCTTTTAGACATGTCTTATTGAAGAAATTACAAACATTATGTCTGTTAATTTTTTAGTAAAATCCGTTCATGAATAACCTTACGTGGACTTATGTTAAAGGATGGGAGACATGTACGATAGCTGCTTAACTTTCTTTTATTTTCATTACCCAAGTACTTTGGATCTTCTCTAATGATCATCTTCAGGTGAGCAAGTGGTCCAAAATTATAGCTGTTCATTAGTATAAGTATTTATATAATGATATGCGTTGTTTTCCATTACCGTATTTTTTTCGTTATGCTTTTAAATGTTGAACGGTAGACAATGTGCTGAGAGTTCATTAGAACGTAAAAAAATTATCCATTATGGAACTTTTTCTCTCTCTGTTATAGTGTAATAGTCACGCGCGCATTAAAGCATAAAAAACTGTTCCTTTACAGGCATTTCATAGCATTACTGCAGTATTCATAGTTGATTCTGTTCAGTGCTGGCTTTAAATTTTAATATAAATTGCTTCAAGTATTTGTAATCTAGATTTGTTGCTTTCATGGTGTAAGATAGATGTGTGGTCGATTAGTAATATATATATGCCTCTGCGAGCGATGTCGTTGGTAGTTCTAAAAACGAGGACCCAGTCTAAGCGCAATCAAACCCAAAGACTACTGAAACACACCCAATGGATGAACCAATTGCAGAAGACAGCTTCCATATGTGCCACAGATCAAGTTCATGAAAATCAATCGAGGGCCACTTTAAACAAATCACGCCATCGGCACATTCTTCCATTCTGATTTTCTTTCACCTCCCATGAACACTTGTTGAGTCCAACGGCAATAAGGAAGAGATGACGGGATCAGGTTTTGGTGAAACTGGAAGCTTTTAGCCCTGAACCTGCACGCTGACGGCGAATTTAGTCATCAACGCTATCATCATATAATGGAAGCATTCAACAAAAAAGAAATTACAGGATTGGATACGAGATAAAGCCGGCGAGAAGACGATATATATATATATATATATATATATATATATATATATATATATATATATAGATAGATAGATAGATAGATAGATAGATAGATAGATAGATACACCTAGTGAGCCAGACAAACCTACGAAGGTTTCACCTAAACGGATCGTCAGGTTAAGTATGGCCATACTTTCCCTGACCTAGGTAGGTTTGTCTGGCTCACTAGTTGTATCTAGGTCTGCTCTACGATTGTATTGAGCTCTTTTGTTAGTTGTCTACTCGTATCGTGGTTTTTTCTTTGGGCTTCAGACCTGCATCTGTGCGATTTGTTCGACAGTAGTTCATGTTTGTAGCTCTTTCTTTTTTTAAAACCTTTTTTGCCCTCGAGATTGATTTGATTATTTGCAAATCAAAAATTCGAGGGTTTTTCGAAACGAGTCTAGTTATCTATCTATCTATCTATCTATCTATCTATCTATCTATCTATCTATCTATCTATCTATCTCTCTCTCTATATATATATATATATATATATATATATATATATAATTATTTATTTTTAAAGAAAAAAAAAATTATAACATAAATATGTTATAAAATCACTACAAAAATAGCCATTTTGTTTCAACACCCTCGGTGTCTTATCAAGTGATTGATAAGACACCGAGGGTGTTGAAACAAAATGGCTATTTTTGTAGTGATTTTATAACATATTTATGTTATAATTTTTTTTTCTTTAAAAATAAATAATTATATCTGCTCTACTTTGTATTGAGCACTCTTTTAAGAATAGTAATTGTTGGTTATTGGAATTCATTCCATATACACCAATCATATACTTGGGTATATATATATATATATATATATATATATATATATATATATATATATATATATATATATATATAATTCAAATGTTATAATGGCTATGTCGTAAATTGATATATAGGACCCATTTTTACGTATAGTTTTCCTTTCATTTTAAATTTGCTGTTTGTTTTTTGTTTTTTTGTGAAGTTCAGGTCGTATTAACATTCTACCACCGTTAATTAAGCATCGTGTTTCGGAAAACGTCTCAAAAAAAATTAATTTTCTCTAAAAAATTCTAATTAGATAACAATTGTAGAATATAAAATCGATTGTATATTCGGTATAAGTGTAAGAAACCTATATAAATGGAATAGCGAAAAATGAATAAGTGTAATAATATAGTTTATTTAAACAAAAGCTTTCTATTAGGTTGGTGCAAAAATAATGACGTAATAATGTCGTATTTTGACGTTAAAAATACGTCAAAAAACGACATTACGACGTCATTATTGTTGCACCAACCTAATATATAAAATTTTGCCTTACAAGTTTTTGCCTCAGTAAAAGAGGAGAAACTGATTTCTTTAGAATTTCTTTTTATTTTAATTCCGGCTTTTAATATTAATAATGTAATTCGTTCTTTGATGTTTTTTTTTTCTTTTATATTCACTTGTCTACGTAGCTTTACGTTTTATTCATTTATTTCCCTTCACCATGGTTTCTGTCTTTTTAAGCATTCTCCCACCGGTACTAGCATTTGATGTCTCTTCATAAATTAATTCTTTCTGCTTTTTAATTGACATCTGAATTTTAATCCTCTTTTTGCGTTCAAACGTATTACCATATTAAGGATCATACACAGCACTAGAAATATCATCAAAAACACATTTTTAATTGGATCCGAACTTAGCATTAATTACTTTTAGGTACATTTCCCTTTTATAATCTTTTCAAGATTATAAATTCATTTTCTCTACATGCATACATACATAGTTTGAAGAAACAGGAAGAAAGACTTGCAATTTAAATAGTAAAGAACGGAGATATTTGTTCATTAGACCATTGATTATTCATTATTTTTGCAAAATCAATATTGCACTCACTATGTAAGGTAGGGTTTGATGGGATAAGTACAAACACCAAAAAATAGATTCATAGATTTTATTAATATTTGGGCATATAGTTTTAAAATTCATCTGAAAAACTTACAGAAATGCCTACTTTTTTTTTTAAAATGACTTCAAAATTTTACTATTTCAAGAATAAAAACAAATACAGCTGAATTTTTTTTTTATATTCGATTTATTGAATGAAAAATATATTTCAACAATAATTTTAATCATGAATCATCACAAGCAAAAATGTACTTTCTTTACTGTATTCGATAAGCGAAAATTGTGTAAAATATGTAAACGATTACAAAAGAAAGATACTAAATGAATTAAGATTTGTTAGATCATTTGTCAGATTAGGATTAAGCCTTTAGAGCCCTGTGTTCCTGAACAATTTTAATCCTTCTGTTTGAGCACCTGAGTCAAAATTCGCAAATAATTGGTAGATATAAAAATAGTTAGAAGTGTTTACCCACCATTCAAGTGATTTTTTCTTTACCGCTGTTCAACCGGGCATTACGTCATTTTTCTGTACCGCCGTTAAAGATATGGTCAGTACTCAAAGTGTTAATAAAAGCATAAACACGTAGCTAAAAGTGCATATAACACAATAATGCTACTAATGTTTTGAATTTAAGCTGTTTATTGAAAATCCCAGTAAAACTACAGCATTGTATAACACATCACATCATATTATACGTAAATGGTTCAGTATAATTTCCCCTTAAAGTAAATGAAGGTCTTATTTGTTTGTACAATGTTTTAATAATAATGTGCTTTTGCCATGCATCTTGTCAGTATAAAACTTGTAAATCTTCAGGAAATTATGTATTTATAAGGCTGAGCTATATGGCTTTCACTGATCACGCGAATGAAATTCCAACTCTATAATTTTGAATCTAAACTTAATCTTTAAACTCGCTTCACACAAAACGTTAATGATTTGGAAAATATTTCTTAATTACTTACCATATCAAACACCATTTTTTAAACTGTCTGCATACCACGCTTCAAAAATTGAGCTGCCTTATTGTTCATAGGTATAACTGTATGCTCCAAAAATATGATACAACATTCGAAAAATATCTAGAAAAAAACATTTCTTTTTTCCTTATAGAGCAACGTTTCTGAAAGCTTTTTTTTTCTAATTTCTCAGCACATTGGAATCTATAGTTAAAATTTTCGCAACGCATTTATTTAATTTTAGCCGCACACTTTTTAGTTCAGTTGGTGAGGTACTGGATGTATCAGGATTCGACGTCGTCTTCTAAATTTTATTTCTCAATTGAAAAACCTACCTATTCTAATTGAACATTATGTAATAAAAATAAAGGAAAAACACGTTTAGGACGAAGTGCACGTATTCACTACATAATCAGACACAATTCAATACGTGCATAGTGAGGGAATACCGGGTTATTCTTGAAACCAACTTTAATGATTTCTTCATCGATAAGGTTTTTCCAAATCGTGCCTCCCATGAACGTTTCGCGAGACTTCATTTTGCACACCCCACGCAATTTATATATTAGCTTAGATGTGGCACAGGACCGAAAGTATGGGTTACTCAGTAATCATTGAACTTTCTATTCAGTCGTAATTTGTCTAGCGAGAAAAACTTATTAACAATTAGAGGACGCCAAAGTGCCCCCTACTTTATATTTTATGTATACGTTTATTTACTATAACAATGATATACGACTATAATCAATTTAACGGGGTTTTATTTCATTATGTACATATACTGTGCTTTGATCTTTTTTCGAAAATAATCTAATAATCTTGAAAAATATTCGCGGCCCAACTATGTTCGTGTTACGGTACCGTATTGTGCCGCAACACACTGGATGAAAATCACTGGTCTAGTGTACCAACGATGAGGTGGGCTATACTGATGGCATAGTTATTCATATTTGGCGTTAACAAGGATCTTGAACGAACAATCAACAGGGTTTATCAATTGTTCCAAGAAGTAGGACTCAAGAAAATCTTTTTTCCAAAAAGAGAAATTATGGTCGGGAATTGGTATGACAGAAGTATTCACAGATACGCAGAATCGATACAATTTCAGAATATGGAAGTGATAAATTCTAAACATTTGAAATACCTCACCATATATAGATCAGTTCTAATAATTTTAGTTTAAAAGCTAAAAGAATTGAACATAACATAAGCTACGCTAGTGGTACATTTGACGGCAATATTGGACCCCCGTTTCCACCCAAAACGGATTGTCCAATGATGGTTTACCCCTTGTCCACGCTAATTTAACAATCTAATAAATTAATTGTATTCAATATTTTTCTTTCTTTCTAATGAAATTTTCCTTGTAAATGACTTAGCTTTTGAAAGGAACCTGAAGAACAAAAGAAAAAAACAATGCATAAATTAACTTTCATCATATGTTTAAGTTTTATTCCAATTCTAATCATCACTTTTTAAAAGAATAAACATTGCCAAAGAGTGACGGTTGTTAAAAAAGCGGTGTCATGGGAAAAACCGTCCATTTGACATTACGTCTAATTGCGAACACGTCTATCCATGTTTGCCAAACATTGATTATGTGGGATCGTTGATGGGCCTGAAGGTTTTAGTCATTCCAAATAGATTGACGTATAGCCATTGTGTTCAGCAAAGACAAACGGGAGCCACGTTGATCATTAATATCGCAACAATAGAGATTGATCAGGTTGTCAATGTTCATAAAATTCTAGCAATATAACTACATCAAACTTATGTGTGTTTTCATATCCACCATTAAATAATGGTCAGGCCGAAAAGCCGGCGTGAGGGGTCATGGCTCTCCGCAATTCCCCGTCCTTTGTAGCTTTTAGTTACGTTTTTCTTTTTGCTATCTATTCTAATCTCTTTTCTGCTAATCGTTTTGAAAGGTATCTATAGAACAAAAAAAATGCATAAATTTACTTAATGTTTAAGTTTATTTCCAATTTTAATTATTGCTTTTAAAAAACGATAAACATTGCCGAGCATAAATAAAATAGCGGTATCAATGGAAAAACAGTCCTTTTGAAACACCGTTTTTCGGGGGTGTGATGGGAAGGGGTTGCATTCACCGAAGTCAAAATTTGCCCATTTGTCCTACACTGTAAAATGGCTCAAAACCCAAATACTGACATGAAGTGAAAGTATTCTTCTTAAAAAGATTTATCTAGATTTTAAAATGTACGCTATGCATGACATCCAACTCATTCAGAAATGTTTAAAAAAAAACAAAACAAATTTGCTCACTGTTTATAAATGGCCTCAAATAATGCATTAAATCTTAAAATACGAACCCACATCCAGCCGTAAAAATGGAGCTGCATAATCCCAGAGGTTTTTAAGAAATAACAAAACCCATATAACTTGGCACTTCAAAGAAAAACGGGTAGTTCATGTAACTAGAAGAGAAAATAATATTATAACCAACTTAACTTTTCTCTCTAACAAGAACAAAACCTTTGATAGACACTAATCAGTACTTGAAAGATCGATAACAATGAACTAGAGAAATCTGTTGAAAAACGGTTTTAATAAAAAAAAATATTTTATCAACTTTATCGTTAGTGGTGCTAACTGTTCGGTCAATGAATGTTGAATGTTTCTTGTATCTCAACATTAGCGGTTAACAGATTCGGGGTTTAGCATTATCATTTATTTAACTATGTTTACTGCCTATAAGACGCATTTTTTCCCATAAAACATCTACAAAAACCACCTAGTGTACTATAAATCGAAGGTCGGTTAAAGGAATTAAATTCTCTTTTAATAGTATAGCTGGCCACTCGTATTCGAGGACACCTGTCTACTAGGGCGTCTATCCTATCTTTATTGCAGGCGCATTTTTGAGTTTGTTCAACACCATAGAGCCTATCTATGCTGAGCAGACGTTGGTTAAAGTTTCTGGGAGAGAGGGTGTTATCCAGCGTGAACAAAGCCAGCACATTCAAACCTTCGGCCTCGATGACTTGTGACTTCATGCTTCGTACACAGCTATCGACGAATCCCAAGGTTTCCGTCTTGACAGTTTCACTCACAAGGATTCGGTCAACCCGTGGTATGGTTTTCAGACACTTTCCAATGGTGCCGCACGCTGGGATCGACCTCTTCAGTCCGATAACACGAAGAAGTCATCATCCTGACAAATCGACCATGATGAGATTCGAACCTGGGTCTCATAATGCGAACGTTCTGAACACTCGGCCACGTTCTCATGTCTCTTCTAATTATTACATTCTAATAGCGACTCGGATTGAGGAAACGGAGAGCCGAGTTTTAATTCCAGTCGAATCCATTACATTCACTTGGGCATGTTATGAATCCTCTTCTTCTCTCCCCCAGCTATGGGTAAATAGCAGAATCGGCCGATTTCTATAGCCTTGGATGGCAACTGGTTTAACGGAGAAAGAAATGGCAACTTACTACGGTGAAAAATCTGCGTCATCAGTCATGTATCGAAAGATACATGATCGCCTAAGCGTCTGTTACGCATGGCACATAACTGAAATCGTTACTATAATTTTTTTTAATATCTTGGTCTGTGATGAATTTGTTATCAATGATGAGGGTTTTCATGCTGAAATATTTGCTATTCAGGGGTAAAATTGGGGATAACAAGAAGGGCTATGAAGTACAAGGAAACTTTTTTTTCCGATTTCTTCTTACAAATTATTTGGGTGGCTTCTTAGGAGCATCGAAATACAGTACGTTTATAAAATATCTTTTTCAAACTTACGTTTTATATCAACACAGAATAAATGAATTGGTTCCACACTACCAAAAACAAATCAAAAAATTAAAATAGCATGGAAAATCCACTCGATATTGAAAGTGCTTATAATATTTAGGGAACTTGAGAAATCTAATTTCCTGAAAAACCTTCTCCAGAATAATTTAAAAAAAAAATTTGAACCGACATTAACGTAAATTTCTTGGTCAATTAATTGCTGAATGTTTCCACTGTGGAACGGCGGATTTTAACACTTGCATTACCACAATAATCATCCCAGAAAATATTGTTAAAACGAATGTTATCTTCATTGACTTAGCAATAAAAAAAGGATACGCCATCAACTGAAGAAGGCAGAATATATGATTGTCAGCCTGAGAAAAAAGTCCAAGATGCGAACTGCGAAGTCAACATCGGACAAGTACAGAAATTTATATATATGGGAAGTGTTTTCAACAGTGAATGGAAGATGCAACAAGCAAATCTGAACGCGTACACTATTAGCGGCAGATGCCTTCCAAAAGCTAAGCAAAGCACTAGAAACCAGGAAATTTGCATCAAAAATAAAGGCAAGAATGCTTAAACGCTACGTGATATCAGCCCTCTTGTACGGCAGTGAATCTTGGACAATCTCCCTTCAGCTCAAGCGACAGCTAGGGCCAACAGAAATATGGTTTTGCTGAAGCATACGGTAAATAATATGTTCGTAGTAAGCAACGAGGAAGTCTTAAGAAAATGCTAACAGAAATATTGATTGGGCTCAGAATCAGAAAAAAAAAACCGCTGAAATCCTTTGGACATATTATAAGGAAGGAGAGCTTGGCGAATTCGAAACTCACGAGTCATACTGAGGAGAGCGGGCCACCTAACTGTCGAGCTTTCGTGAATGGCTGGGCTAACGAGGGTCGGGAGGCCTAGCAGAGGGAGAAAGGGCCACAAGGGATAAGAAGTTGTGGAGAGCTATGATTGCCTATGTCCTGAAGCGACACCCCACATTTCAGAAGAAAATTGCGATTATCATCGTTTATGTATACATCCATCTGCGTCCAAATCAAGTCTACGTGACAGTTGAGTCATTGTAAGGTCGATAGTTTTGGAGGTTCCGATTTCTGTCTATTGTTCCATCAGTAACTGGCCAATTTGGCGACAGAAAATAATTTTCATTATATGTCGACTGTTACATGGAATTGTGCCAAGCATTGTGAATCTCAGAAATGAGCCAAATATAAAAGATCTGGAATTGTGACTTGCTGTCCTGATCTAAATTTGAATAGCTAAGGACCGGCCACCAATAAATATCAACAAAGGTTAATCAGCCGATTAACATCTTATCATCTATTATTAAAAGCGTCACTGGGTGTCTATGTTCCAAGTCCTGTACTGCCCTTTATAGACGGGCATTTTTGCCGTCAAATATCTGGCCGTACAAAAGAAACCATGCTCTGTCGTCCACGCCGTTAAAACAGCAATCTAATTTATGGATAATCTGTGAGAGTTACACCATTTTATTACTCCTAAAAACATGGGCATGTTATAACCTGTGTATGCAGAGAAACTTCTAAATAACCAACAAATAAAGAAGAAAGTGCAAGGATAATAAAAATTAAGTCACCATAAAAAGGGAAACGAAAGGAGAAAAAATAGACATACTAAAAACAATATCTCTCTATATCTCTGAGGTGAGGTATTATGATTACTTGCATTATTTTACCAGGTCACAGCAGAGGTGAACCAAAAACATGAAGAGCAGAATTAAAGGCAAATAACTGAGACATCCGGAAGAGTCATGGCACGTGGAACTAGAAAAGATCTACCTCTGGATGAAACAAGGGGTTCGGTTCAAAATTCTAATCATCTGAAGAAAGCTGAAGTGTACAGTGACCGGAAACTTGTGAATACGGCAATGAAGATGCGGATGACAGTCCGAATAATGTAAATAAAGATAGACATTGGTTAGATCCACTGACTAGACCCAAAGAGTTGTGAGTTCAATACCAGGCCACAGCATCGTTGAACTAAAACCTGGGGAGTTGTGTTAAAAGTAAAAAACTGGAACACCCGGAAGGGGCACGTGGAACTAGAACCATCTACTCTGGTGAACGAAATAAAGGGTCGGTTTGAAATTCCAATCACTTGAAGAAGGCCCGGGCGTACAATCGCTGAAACGCAGTAAATATGGCAATGAAGATGAGAAATATATATATATAGAGAGAGAGGGTGTCCATAAAGTTCGTGCGCACTTTAAAACATTTATAACTTTATTTGTATTTGCGATAGAAATAATCTGCAAAAAATGTTATAAAGTTTAATGTATATAGTTTTAAGTATAGCGAAAATAACTAATGTGATTTCAGGCATTACTGTAAATCAGTTGGCAAATGTTTTCCGTGAACTGTAAAATCGTATTACCGTTTGTATTGCTAATGATGGAGGATATTTGGAAACTTAAATAAAATTTCAATAAAACCTTAAAAATATAGATTTACTTCTTTCTAATCCTTTTTACAAATTATTTCTATCGTAAATAAAAATAAAGTTATAAATTTTTAGAAGTGCACACGAATTTTGTGGACGCACTGTATATATGTGTGAATCCTCTTCTTATACCTCCAGCTATGGGTAAATAGCAGTACAGATTGGGTTCTATAGCCTTGGATGGCAACTGATCTAGCAGAAGGACAACTCTGAATTCAAAACCTGCGAAGGTTCGTTCGGGGACCTTGTGGCACGTAGTGCACCAGCTCTCTGTATTCGGCGCTTCAAAAAGTATGGGATGGTCCTGCACGAAACCTTCACCACTATAATCAAATCTCATGTGCTGTTGTCGGGCTGTCGGTTTCCTAGGAACTGATCTGCTTGACCCTCATACGTTGAATTCGACGGGTGAGTCAAGCACACACACACACACACACACACACACACACACACACACACACACACACACACACACACACATATATATATATATATATATATATATATATATATATATATATTATGGAGCGCATTCTTTAAAGGTTTAGCTTTTTCGTCCAACACTTCTTCAGAAAAATTCGTTGGGACCAAAACACAAACTTAGAAAAATAATCATGAACGACGTAATTGAAAAAGTGCATTTTATAAATGAGGATATTCTTCGACTTTTTGGCGTATGTCTTTAGGACGTATGCTGTTGTGGCTCTCCCCAACTTCCTGTCTTTGTACCACTTCGTAAAGGCTTTTTTCATATCTCTCCTAATTCCTTTTCTGTCAACCATTTACACGATCACGTCAGGTAGGTCATGCGCTCCTTTCCTGTCCCTCTTGCCTTCAACATGTCCTGTGAGTTTTAAATTTTCCAAGCCCTCTTTTCTCATGCGTTAGAAATTTTGTTTTTCTTTATTCTAAGAGGATCCTTTTTTGCTTCCATTCATCTTAAAACATTGAGGTTGGTCATATTTTCAGTCCTTGATATTTTCAGCATCTGTTTGTAGAACCACATTTCTCTTGCCTCAAGTCTCTGATTCGTTTGCGAGGAAAATGTCCAGCATTCATTGCTATGTAAGTGAACCAACATTCCACTACTCTTTTCTTTGTTTCTAAAAAAAATTTTCTTATATCTTAGTACATTGCTTAGCTTTTGGAAGACACCCTTTACTAATCCACATTGCTATAATACATTTGCATTATACATATAATCGCCCTGTCAGTAAAACTGTTAATTAATTCCTGACTACTGTTGAACTCTTCGTATTCATTTCCTTAATAAAATTATTAGCAATATACTTACATTATAATTATAATTAATATATTCAGTCTGTAATGCATGCTTTCATTTCTGACTACTGCCGATCTTTTCTTGTCATTTTCAATATATTTCTATCGTAAAAATAATAAGAAATGCATTTACATTATACATATAAAAGGACTATTCTGATTGTTTTAATTCCTGTCTACTTTATATGATTTAGGTGTTCTATCTAAATATTATCCTCATCTTCGTTTTTGCTATCACAACGTTTCGGTCGTTGTATCCATCGGCCTTCATCAGGTGCATGTCGATCTGAATAATCTTCAGGAAATTTTCGGACTGAACAATCTATTCAATATACATTTAAATTTATATAATGAATGCGAATGTATGTGTGTAACGCTGTTTCAATTAAAGGGACAAAACTCTTTAACTCTCAATAGCTGATGTTTCAGAAATTCTGGATTCTTAAGATTTGATTTCGGCGATGTTTTACGTGATTTTTTAAGGGGAATTTTTTGGTACGACAACAATTTTTAGAACTTGAAAATAGATTTGGGAATAATCGGAAATAACCTCGAAATCCAGCGAAAGTCAGCTATGAAATAAAAGTAGTTGTTTGTAGGGAAAGTATGGACTTTCCTACATCAAACTGTCTTTAAATTAAGTGACAGTAGAAAAATTATCCTTGGACGTTTAAAAGGTAAGCTTAAATGTTAATGCAATACTTAAATGCAGCGATCCGTTTTGAGTTCTTCTGTAGTTTATTGTTGCCTATCTTATACAGCAGCAATATGCCTCGCAAAACGAAATCTCCGCCAACATCGGACCAATTAAAAGAGCCAAGGTTGTGGTGAGGAAAAGAAAGTCCCGTGCAAATGAAAACGCAGATCAAACAGTAGCTAGGAGAGTTTCCAATGCTCAGAATATTCAAGGGATTCTCAAACTCCTGAACTAGCTGGAGGATCAATCAAGATCCCTCTGCAGGAGCTAGCTTAAATTCCCCCTGAACTGGGCCGATTTTAAGCTAGTATACAATATGTTAAATATATGTATCTCAAAATATGGGATTAATAATAATTATTGAATTATGTGCCTAGACAAGAAAAGAGATTATAATAAAAATAATATTGTATAAATTACGAGCTGATCCCAACATTAATCTACGGATTTATTGATGTACCTATATACGTATATTAGGGATAAACAAATCTCTATCTCATCTATAAGTCTTTTCAAATTCAACCTTATGTTTGGTTATTTGGTAAGATTATTGAAATCTTTACAACTCCCAACTATTGATCAGCAATATTTAAGCTATTTATATTCTATTTTCCTCGTTTTTATCCCAACGTTTCGGTCGTTTTACCCGCCGGCCTTCTTCAGGTAACCTGCAAGGAATTCCGAAGTGAATCCTTTCATATCTAGTTCACATTTTATTTAGCAATGTTCAAATATTGATATCCCGTTTCGTTTCCACAGAGCGCAAGTAAAACACTCCCCGACCCAGACACTGAACTCACATCCATACATCACTAAATTTCGCAAACCAACGCTTTTTGTAGTCAATTATCTGTAGGATAATTGTTTTGAGTAAACTTCGTGCTTTGAGCCTAACCTTCCCTGGTGGTTATCCAGATGGCTAGATACGTGAGGAAGGTTAGAGAGCATGATTGTTATAAAACTGTTGTGGTAGGACCCACCTAATTTGCATAGTGGAGTACCGACCATATAAATATGGTTGGTACCGGGAAGAGAGGGGAGGAATCAAGAGATTCAGAGACCGAGAGACAGACTCTCGGCGACTGTCGAACTCTCTGCATTAGCAGAGGGGAACCCGGACGAGGCTTTGCCGAAGGTCAAGGTTTCGTCCGGGGAAGTTGACAGGGCCTGAACCCGTCTAGGCGGGTTCAGAAAGGCCATATTTTTGGCCGAGCTTACGGGCTCGGAGATACCCACATTAAAACGGCCTTTTGCTACATTCGATCCTCGTGGGTGGATTGATAAATACAGGAATCAAGAGATTCAACCAGAGACTCTGCCCGACTGCGACTCAGTCAACACATTCTCCAGGAACGGTCTTCCCAGGAATATACAAAAGACTATATGTAAATATTGTGTTTCACTTTCTTGTTTCAATACATTTTGTTCTAAGTACATTTTGTGTTGCATTATTATTCCATGCATTAGTCAAGTTTCAACAAAAACAAATCTTTTTTTTTTTTTATAAATTTTGTTATAAAAAAAACAAAGATGAGGACAACAGTCCGAATGTAAATAATAATAACTCTAGAAATCTTAGAAATGCAGAGTAAAATTATGAGCAATTTTCAATATTGACGCAAAACAGAACGTTTAACCAATTAAAGTTTTGCCTCTGCTTTCGTTAGAATGCATGGTAGAGAGTTAAAATTTCCGCGCTATAACAACAATTTTATCTAAAATGAGAATCGAAAATATTTTCCAAGAAGCTGAATTATTCCCAGAAGGCATTTTATATTATAAAACAAGCCCCAATCCCTTTAAAACTATCATCTAATATGACAATTTAGCTGGAAGAAAAACTGAATTAATAAGCAAACCATATTCGTCTGATACAGTTCTTTGCTCTAAGCTGTTCCGATACAAGCGATAGGTTTTCTTTCGTTAATACAGCAGAGGCTCATCGTGTATCACTAATTTATTCTGCGAAGAATCGGAACAAACCAACATTTTCATTTTGCTTTCTATTTTTCACACGTTCTTCAAAGATGGCTGCAGCATTCAGTTTTCCCAAACACTCTCCCGTTAAATATTAGGTTGGTGCAAAAATAATGTCGTTTTCTCACATATGTGAGAAAACGGCATTATTTTTGCACCAACCTAATATATTCTTCTATTTATAGAGCGCACATTTTATTTTAGTTTATTTATTGTTTCGCATAAATCTCCGAGGTCTACCAAGAAAACTTCCAACCGTTTTAGAATATCTATAGAACCGCTGTCGCGGCCAAATGGGCAATCGAGACCTTTCTTTTGTAGGCATGAACCGACTCTCACATGGAGTAACTCGGTAAGCAGTGAGACGCTAATGCGTGAGCTGGTGTATTCTATAACCGTCACTTTCACGGTGACTTGCTGTGGTGAATTTTGGAAAAAGAACTGTACGACACAGGAATCTCATAACAATCAACAGGACTCTCGATAAGAGTCCAGATGATCCCCGCCGTCATATCTCGCCTTTCTCAAAGTTAAAATTGCCATAGAAGAGAGGAAAGTTCGAGATAAAGGAGGGCGCAAAGGGGAATCTGGTAGGGATCTTGATAAAAGAATTTCCAAAGTATACTTAAAAGTAAAAGGGATGACAGGACAAATGTGTAAGTTTTCAAAGTAGACGAGAGAAAGGAGGCAGCTGATAGGGATCCCGAAATATGAATTTGCAAACTGTTTTTAAAAATGGAAGAGACCCTGTGACAAATGTGTAAGGTCCCAAGGGGAATATTTTGAAGACGACGTAGGAACTACACCCGCGTCTGGCTTTCTTCATAAAATTAATTATAACTTTCGGGGAAAGTATATAACGGGTGCAACAGCAAAATTGTCCAAATCGTGTAACAACAAAATTGTCTAATTGTTAAAATAAGCTTAGAAATGATTAAAGATATCTTACTGGAATTTTCAGAGGTTTTTATAACTCTAATGGTTTCTACATTGAGCAATAAGAATATATAATTACTCTCCACGCTAAACAGAAGAATCGTAAAGAAATCGATCATAAACGAAAAAAAAAGTTTATGACATCATTAATTTATCATAGCTAAGAATCGGAAGCTCATCAAAGAATGAAATTAAGTTAAAATATATATATTATTCCAGGATCATTTTCCAGTTCATTCAAGATGATCTTCTCCCTATCTAACTTTCCATCTTTCTGTCCTGGAGTAACAATATGCCTCACAGATTTCACGTACGGTTTTATTTTTTTATTTTTTCATTGCTCTTTGGACAGTCATAGCTGAAACTCCCATCTCATGTGCCAAATTGATATGATGATCCCTCTTGCTATTGTAACCTCTCTACTGCTCCCTCCTTTTTAATTCGTTCACCGTTCTGTTGATGGTTCTTGTATGGTCTTTGAAGATGGAAGTCAGAGTAAGAATGTTGGTAACATTACCGACGGCCTGAATTATCCTTTTTTATTGTTCTGATGAGAAGAGGGTGGGGCTACAAAAGACGATTTAAACATGGTCTCTTTCTAGCTGAAGAACTCAAATGGTTTTCAGTGAGTCTTACGACAATTGGCGTCAAAATAGCTAAACATGATATCTGAAAACCTGGGAAAAAAGAAACTAAATTAGTTTAGTGGCTTTTTAGATATTAAACATTTTGTGGGAGGCAGATTTATATTGTTATACTGTTTGGACACTTTTGCTGTTACACTCGGTATATCTCACTTGATTATGGTTCAAATATTCAATTCTGTATCTAACCCGATTTTTACAGGTTTCCTTCTCAAGATTCCAATATATGCAAGATAACCCTGACTGCCCTTGGCATATATTGCCGATAGCACGTCCTCTTAAAAGATTATCTTCCAAATATGGTCTTGTGTCAAATGTATTTAAGCCTCATGCCTACGTGGATGCCGTAAAATACACCGCCAAACACCAATAACTTCGCCTTGTTTCTGTAGGAATAACAGTCAGATTTAAAGTTTAATACTTATTTGCGAAACTTTGTCGTTCACTGTGATTAATGACAAGAGTTAGGGGTATTAAGCGGGTAAGAGCCATACTGAAGACGAGGCTTGTGAGTCGCTGGTCTACAGTGTTTATCCGATTTTAATGCTAAGATATCCGGAGTTAAAATCAATAAAGACGAAGAAGGAAACTCAAATTGACTTTTAGTGCATTGCCTTAACAAGGAATCAAGCATCTGGCTTTTTGCACTATAACTGATCGATAGTGTACTTGGGTACTCATTTTCAGATAACACTACAAACAAGTATTCGATCAATAGTCTTTGGTCTTGAGGTTAAAATGATTTTTCAATAATAAAGATTTGCAGTTCAAACGACAGGAATAATTACAAAAAAGACTAAAATACAGGTAATTATTAGGTTGGTGCAAAAATAATTTCGTTTTCTAACATATGTTACTATGTGAGAAAACGAAATTATTTTTGCACCAACCTAATAAGTCTAAAGTATTGTTTTCTATGGCTTATCAACCTTTGAAGGTTATTCAACGCCAGAAAAATAGTTTTTTAGATTCTCAGATTTTTTTTTTTTTTTAGTTAATAATGTTTTAGTGATATAATTCTTACTAATTAACCCATAGATGCGAGGGAGAAGAGAGTGATTCATACCTTTTCCAAGCTTATTTGCTCGTAAGTGAATATAGCGAACTTAACTGGGGCTAAAACTCGGTTCCCTGATGAACAATTCCCAGCCATTGTCCAATGAACTAACCGCACATCTAAACTTAAAGCACCTGTATCCAAACTATTCGATCTTTATTTAACTTCGACATCGTTCAAACTATTAAAGACTTATAAAACTGGGTCACATTTCTGATTGGTCAAACGTATTTAAATAATAAGTATACGGTTTTTAAAATGATCTTAAATTGTCCCTTCAAATAGAATATGGTCATAAACATTCAGACAGGATAACAACTTATTTAGTGAATTTTGTTTTTACTTTATTCACAAAAAACAAAAACAAAAAAAAAAGGATATTGCTGATAGCCTACAATATTATCGTTCATTGGACAGTGATTTTAAATTTGATTTTAGTAGAACAGGAAAACTCTCAAGAACTTTATTGGACATATATTTATCATATTTGGTTTTATAAATTAAAATCTGTCAATGTGTGGAAATTTATCTTCCATTTCTAGGTAGCCATCGATATAGAGGAATTAACTGATCGAAGAAATTCATTCGAATATGGAGGCTGTGGTACTCTTTATTAAATTATATCATATCATTTATATCGTTTTTCAATACACGGCTGTTAATCGTTACGTCATACCACGCATTTAAATGATGAACGTATTCAGGACAATCTTAATGATTTCAGGCTTTTCCGGAAGGCAATCGTGTCAAACCAATATGCCAATCTCAACCAAGATTCAAACACGGTTCTCCGTTTTAATCTGCTGATAATCGTTACGCGTTATCACTTATAAATCATCTGGCAGCAGTTGTATGTTGTAGCCTTCATGCCTTTCTCAGATATGTGAGTTTTGTGCTTCTAGGCTGATATCCGTTAATCCTACAAACACACACACACACACACACACACACACACACACACATATATATATATATATATATATATATATATATATATATATATATATATATATATATATATATATATTTAAATATATATATTTAAATATATATAAGTGTACATTAAAGTCAACACCGAGCGGTATATGGCGTGAGGATTGGGGAAAAGCATGAAACAGATTGTTGCCTCTGGTTTTGATTTCAATGGCCACTTTTGCATGTGCATATGTTCTATCCTTTATATTGATGACTTTAAGCCTTGAGAGAAAGAGAGAATATAGTTACAGACATACTCTATAACTATATTCTTCCTTTCTTTATCTCTCTCTCTCTCTCTCTCTATATATATATATATATATATATATATATATATATTCATTTGACAGGTCCAACGCAGATTTTCAGACTGTTGCACAACCCTAGCCAGCACACCGTTTCCAAGAGAGACGTGGAAGGTCCGAAAGCCTGCGTTAGCGCATTTTTTAGATAGTATAGTGCATAAATAATACCGAAAGTACCTTTTAATTCAGGGGCTCGCGTGCGATATATATATATATATATATATATATATATATATATATATATATATATATATATATATATATATATATAAATTCATGAATCATTCATACAAAAAACAAATATAGAGGTTAATGACTTAAATGGCGAGAATAAATTTCAGTTGCTTGTAAAAAATTAAAAAGACTTTATGCAACTGGAATTTATAAACGGGGATAATATCATTCATATACAGGTTCAGGGTTGATGTATCTTATTTAGATTGTTTGCGACGAAGTATTCTCGCCATTTAAATCATTAACCTCTATATTTGTTTTTTGTATGAATGATTCATGAATTTATAAATTATATTTGCACCTTTGAATTGATATATATATATATATATATATATATATTGACACAATTTATGTATAGCTTCAATTCTCAAAAGAATTTATCTCTGTACATATATATATATATATATATATATATATATATATATATATATATATATATATAGACCCAAGTGTAGGATTGATGTATACGGAATAAATTTCGATAACCCAAAAATACTATTCTTAAAAGCCTGCTCAATACACAGTAGAGCAAATATAATTTATTCGAAAATTATAACATAATTATGTTATAAAATCACTACAAAAACAGTTATTTTGTTTCAACACTTCTTGTTGGGAATATGAGACGCGTATATATATATATATATATATATATATATATATATATATATATATATATATATATATATGTATATGTATATGTATATGTATGTATGTATGTATGTATGTATGTATATTTCTCTCATATTCCCCACAAGAATTTTTAGCTATATTAACCGCAGTACTTTATCAATCGTTATTAATGAAATTAATATAAAAGAGGGATTGCTGTCCGAATATCTAATTATTAAATTATTAGGTTTGTGCAAAAATAATATCGTTTTCTCACATAGTAACATATGTGAGAAAACGATATTAGGAAAGTAAACCGTAACACCTTGTCAGTCGTTTTTAACGAAATTTGTATAAAAATGGGATTGCTGTCCGAATAAACAATTCTTCTATAAGGTTCGGTATTCTTGTAGTGTTTGTTCTACCGCATCTTGCCAACGGAGTGGGCACCTTATCTGTTAATGTCATGGTCGTGTTCAGCGGAAGGTCCACAGCGAAATCAAACATTAGTTCTAGAATGTCACAATTCTTACTTGCAATTCACTTTCCCATTCCTCATTTTGTAATGAAAAAAAATTGACCTGTTCTTAGAATTGACCGTGATGTTTGGCATCTTTTTCGTTGGCACCTAAAACCGGTCGAAATTCATCTTTTTGGTTACGCTTTCTTTTTTTTTTTTCTTTTTTTTTTCATCTTCCCTGAGAGAAATGAATTTATGGCATAGTTTCGTATTTTGCGCAGGTTGGGGTCTTTTAGAAATGCACGTACATTCTTCACTCGAACTGACAGTACAGAACAATTCTTTGGCAAGCATTTTGTTATTCATGGTTTATTTCTTATTCTTCCCGTCAATCTCGTTTGAAGGCTTCGCTCGAGAGGGAAGATTCACCAGAAGACTCTTCGTCCAGATTTTTAGATAGACCACGTACAACAATATAGTATACTCCAAATACAGAGGTAGATCACGTAAGACAATAGCACCTCAGATTGATAGTTTTTCAAGATCATTGAGTTATTTTGAAGTTTTAAAAAATAATCGTTATTTTTTCTTTTGAAAATCAGTTATGTGCCATGCTTGATAAAAGCTTTGGCGATCATGTATCTTTCGGTACATGATTTTCGAATCAGATTTTTTTTTACCACAGTAGGTAACCATTTCTTTCTGCATGTACCCTATATTTTTTTGCTTTATAACAAAACTATCTCAACGTGTTAAATAAAGGGAGCTTAGACATGGTTTAATTTTTAGTATTATTCTGCCTTCAACACACATTGGCTATCACGTCGTTCAGTCCTTTCACTGACACTAACTCAGTTTACGAAGGTCGCTTCGAAAAGTCCAGGCAAGCAATGGAGGACGCCAAGTGACGCAATTCAATTCAAAGTGACTCATTTCAATTCAAAATTTAAAAAGAAAACAATAACACACTTGCTGTTGTATATAAACAATTATTACAAAATAAAATCCTTGCATTTACCTTGACAAAGTACCTCAGAGGACAAAACACGCCGGCGAAGATAGTTTTTTTTTTCTTTTGTCTTTATTCATATTGCCCATTTACAGATATACTCTACGTGAAATCGTACACGGTGTGAATAGTCAACTCAGGCATCATATAGTCAATGTTACAGGTTCGTAACCAATCTCGAAAAAAACGTCGTTAATTTCTTTCATGTGCCGGGCATGTTCAAGAAATGTTGTGTGGATTGTATTTCTCTGCAAGTGCAGTTTGTTTTTTTTGCATCTCCAGTATTCCGAGTGGAAGCGATTCAGGTTGACCCAGTGACCTCGCTGTAAATCATAGACTGGGTAACGGAGAAAATACGTTAGGGGATGGGCAATATTAGTTTGCTGTCAGTATTCGCCCATGTTGATTGTCACAGATTTTTAGCCCGTTTTTCAGGATGAATAAAAACGGCTTTTTCAGCAAACAGACACCAGCGACGTGATAGCGGGTTACGTGACTTCAGTGTGCCGGATAGATTTCGGTCTTTCAGTGTGGAACTCCTCTCTCAATTTCCTTTGAAAATAGAGGTGCCGGATGACCATCATTTCTGTGTCAAATCTTTCAGATACTCAAATATGAAGTTTCAGAGAAAAGGGGGAAAAAGGACACATACTTAACAACAGTGGGGAACTTCGACCTGGGGTAATGGTTAGCAAATCTACACACAAGCCGCTAGTGGCACGCCGGCGTTTTGCTAATAGCACCGGTGGGCCTCTAGCTGTCCGCTAGTGGTAAACTCTAGGGGCATGACACTCACTGGCAGATTAGTGGCTTGCGTGTACGGAGGCATGTCTTGCTGGATAAATTACGAATAAAGAGTTATTTCTATCCTCACTGGGTGCTTCATACTTTCAGCTGTGTGTCACATCTGAGCTATGCTTAGAAAATCAACATAACATCAGTAAAAGACAGTTGAAATTTCTTGCGCTCATAATGAGGAAAGAAGGCTCGGAAAACTTGATACTCACAGGATAAAGTTAAAGCAAGATGGATAGAAGGTAAACATAACTTACCTAACGAGATTGATTAAATGTATAACGGTAGAACTATAGGAAAGATAACAAAAAGACAACATTTATTAAGAGCTATAAAGGACAGAAAATTGCGAAGATCGATGATCTCAAATGTCTTGAAGGGACATGCTCGAACAGTCAGTCTGAGTACACATCGTAACCATTATTTCCATATTTAACACAGTAAACAGTATTTCAGGACTCATAGAGCAATCACATTCCCCCCTCAGCCATTGCAAAATACTTCTGTAAAGGTCTGCTATGCACGGTGAGTTTAAGCTAGAATTTGCAACGAAATAATTGATTCTTCTGGATTCTGGCGAAGCAAAAACAAGATTCTTAACTCGGTAACTCTACGAAATCGCAAAAAATCAGTATACCGTGATGAAAACAGGCTCCAAACGTAATGAAAACATTGTTTTATCGTCAAAATCTTTGCTATTATTAAGAGAAAGGATCAGTGTTTTGAATATTTAATTAAATTTTTACTCTATTTGATAACATTTGGAATTTTGATTAAAAGTCTTATTTTTTTTACGTCAGCAAATTTTAGCCTCTTTTTTGCGTTGACAGACACATTAATTTGGAAATTTGTGGGAAAATAAAATAATTGTCAGATTTTAATTAAATTTTCAAGACTTATTCACAAATGAATGAAAATATTTTTTAATTTTTTTTATGAGAAAATCTTGGTAATTTTTTTATTTACAATTGTTTCACAACTTTAATTAATTTAGGAAAACTTGAGAAATTCAACATGATAAATTTACTGACTATATTAAAAGCAGGATTCTGTGACAACTTTAAATCACCGAATTTATTTACAAAATCGGAACCCTTCTTACCAAAAATCTGTTCTGAATCGAAAAATAAAAAAACGCAATAAAACTAAGACATTATTAATTAGAGAATCTTTTAACTTCTTTTATGAATAATAATATTAAAGTTAATATTGTCTGAAGAAAAAAGTAATTTCGATGAAAATTGTATTTTACAAGATTTGTTTTCATTTTTTTTACAATTTTACATTGAATAATTTATAATGTTTTAAATCCAGTTCCAATGGTGTAACTCTTAGGAAATATTACTGTTAAGTAACACTATATTTACTAATCATAAATTTAAAGCTTATTACAATCTGACGACCGCGAATATTTTTAAAAATGCATTTCGATTTTTTCTGTTTAAACTTACTATTTTATCTTATCAAGGTGGTTTGTACATGACTTTATCATTAAAAGGTCACGTGTTTTAATGATTGTCTCTCCAAACTTAAGAACAACCCTCATATATCATTTATCGTATGCTATCATCAATTCTGCGTTACCCACTTAACTTGCCAACAGGTCAGGTTGTCAATAAATCGATCAAGATGTCAGAAAAGCAAGACTTCATGGTTAATTAATGACTGTATACAACATATTATGCTATAAGTAAGTAATATTTCTTTCAAATCAGATTAATTTAATTTTAAATTTGCTAATTTTCTCAAATAATATTTCCGAATCATTTATTTTATTTTTGCAAGATTTTTAAAGTTGAGAATCAACTTTATTTTACAAATTTTATCGATTTAATAAAAAATCGATTCCAATCAATATATTTCTGTCTGAAATATACAACTGGGTATTTTGCTACTGGAAAATCGTAAAAGTTCTTTCGATTAAAGCTAAAATGAAAGATTCAAGAAAGCTTTTTCATTTTTAAAACTTAATTTTAAACCTTACGTATACCGAATTAGTGGAGGTACCTATTCTTAACAGAGGAAAATCAACTGCTCTTACTTTTATTAATGGCCTTGAAGTTAATTTCTCCTTATCGGACAAGGCGAGACATTTTGCAATGAAGTTCTCAAAATTCACACGAAACGACGAAGTTGATGCTCTACGTGACTTCTCTGTTCTCACGGAACGCAAACTTTGTGACCTCATCTCGAGAAGTTCCCAAACGGATCAAAAACCTTGATTCTACGAAGCTTCCTTTTCAAGATTAAATCACTTGTACTAAAGAACCTTTGTCCAGTATGATCTCCAATCCTGAAGAAGTTGTTTAAACGTTGTCTTTAAAGAGAAAAGAAAAGCCAGCAGAGGGTCTCAGCGGCGGCGGCGTCCATGATGTTCAAAGAGGGGATCTTGAACCCCGAGAAAAAGCGAAACCAAATTTGGAAATCAGAAGACAATGTAAGAATCAGGAGGAGCAATCTGTGACCTTCTTTCCACATTACTGCTTCGTATGTCGCACCTAAAAAGGAGACAGCCATAAAAGATCGGACTATAAAGAGACTCCCAACACTGCTCCCAAAAAGGTCTGGGATTACGGTCACGTCATATTGAAGCACCTGTTCCCGTACGATCACTGAATTAAGCAACGTCGAGTCTGATGGGGGACAGCTTGGCAATACCAGGTGCTGTAAGCTTGGATGTGCGAGTGGTGTAATTGATAAGGGCTCAAAATGAGAAGTCGAGTTCGAATTCCACTTGGGTTCATTATATTTACCTACGCGCAAATAACCTTAGGAAAGGTATGAAGACGCTTCTTCTACCCCATCTATGGTTTAAATAGTAAGACGAGTCTCTGAAAGCTATTATTATCTCCAAAAGAGGGTTAAAACAATAATCACTTGCAAAAACGAAAGAATAATGCTTACAATCCCAAAATATACACGGGGTTTAAAAAACCTACAAAAGGTTGATAAGTCGTAAAAAATGAATCACTCAAAAGGTCTGAATTTGGAGATAAATAGCGTGCCATGACAGAGACACGTTAATGTGAAATAATTTCTATGCCTTGTCAGAGGATAATCTGATTAGATAAGTAAAGAAATGGTAAAATAGCACAAATAAAGTCAATATATCTAGGCGCATAATACTACCTACATATTGTATAACGACTACAAGGAAAACGAATTTATCGCAACTTTATATATATATATATATATATATATATATATATATATATATAGAGAGAGAGAGAGAGAGAGAAAGAAAGAACAGTAATATATTGAATCCGGTGTTCTTATTGATATTTTTATTTTTTTACAAAATAGTGCTCAATGTAAATTTACTGAGCATTAATATTATAAAATAACTGATTTAAATTAAAATATGGTTTTTTCCTACCCAGTATTAACCATGTTTCAAAATGGAAGCTAAAAGCTTCAAATTTAATTTTGTAATTAAATTAAAAACATTAGTTCCATTTCATCCTCAGGCGAATTTTGGAGTAACTTATTTTTTTAAATTTACTGAGTTTTAAAGCGACAGAAAATTCATAATTCCCTGTTTCCAAAGACACAGAGAGATCTAGTAATTCAGACAAGGGGCGGTAGCGTGTTCATTTTTATTAACTTTTGTTGTATCAGTTATTAGTTACGTTCGAAAAAGGGTTATGTTTAAGCAGGGTAGGGGTGTATTTTTCAACGAATTCTGACATCCGTTAAATGGATGTCGTTTGGGTTTTTTTAGTACATAAATAGAAAAAGTGCCGTAAGGATTTTTTCCCGTTAACAATAAAAATTTTAAAACTCAGTAAATTTAAAAAAATAAGTTATTACAAAATTCGCTTGAGGATAAAATGGAACTAATGTTTTTAATTTAATTACAAAATTAAATTTGAACTTTTGGCTTCCATTTTTGAAACATGGTTATTACTGCGTAGAGAAAAACTGTCAATTAATAATATATATATATATATATATATATATATATATATATATATATTCTTCAACCGGGAGAAAAGTTGGCTCTCTGTGCCGCGCCAGGAAATTTTTATCCCCGGAATCGATACTTCAAATATACAAAACAACCATTCGCCCTTGCATGGAGTATTGCTGCCATATATGGTTTGGGGCACCTCCTGTTTACCTCGGACTTCTTGACAAGTTCCAGAGGCGGATATGTAATATAATTGGCCCTGATCTGGCGTCTCGTCTGCAGTCACTCTCTCACAGACGCGCCGTCACCTCTCTCTGTCTTTTCTACAAATACTTTCATGGTAATTGCTCTGATGAGCTGCTTTCGCTAATTCCCAGACTCCATGAATTCAAGCGCCCTACGAGCTTGGCATCCCGCTCCCACCGTTACACTGTAGAAACTTTAAAATGTAGCCGTCTCTTCTACTACAAGAGCTTCATACCTCGCACCTCTCGCCTGTGGAACACCATTCCTTATTACTGTTTCCCAGAGAGCTATAATCTCCAACTATTCAAATGTAATATCAATCGACATCTCCAGTTGCCTTGATCTATCCACTATCCTTCTTCTCATCCTTTCTTGTATCACTCTTATCTGCTCTAACTCCAAATCTTCTGCAACCCCCTGCATCCTAGTGGCTTCACGCCTTGCTCGGGGCGTAATGCTTAAAAAAAATAAATAAATAAAAAATCTATATTATATGTATGTATGTATGTATGTATGTATGTATGTATAGGGTGCGATGGATAAATTGTCGACTAAATGACGCAAAAATGAAAATAGCACCTAGATCTCATTTTAAGATATATTTACCAAATTTACACAAAAAATCTTGAAACAAGAAAGAATAAATTTATTCAACGAAATCGCCATTGGGTTTAACCACGGCCTCCAGAGGACTACGCAATCTTCTGAAAAGTAAAATATTTAACTAAATTTTATAGCATTTTAATGGTTAGGTCTTGAGATATTTGGAATTTACGAAAAGGGCCTTACTGAAGTTACTATGCAGATTAAAATAATATTATCTTAAGACATCTGAAATCTAATAAAACTATTTTTTTTCTTTTTGTCCATAATATATGTTGAAATATAGGTAAAGAGAAGGATCTAACAACTACGGAAAAACAGAAATTAACAATGTTATTGACTGAGGAAATGTACACATTGGTGATATGAGCAGACCTTTGCAGAGAGGATCGAACGATAAAGAAGGCTGTTGAAAATAAAATTAAGTTGAGAATTCGAAGCAAAGGAAAAGGCTTTAAGAACTTGCTTCCTCGAGATGAACGTAAAATAAAGCGATTTATAGCAAAACCCCTTTTGACCAGCGCTTAGTTGTTTGAAAAGCCTGAAATCGAGGGATTCAAGAATGTCATACTTTGTGAGTTGGGATCTGTAAAAACATCTCATAGACAACCTCGTCTCACTAATGCAAACATTGTAAAGCGTCAACATTGGCCCCCAAAAATACATAAAATTTTTCTAAAGTAATTTTCACGGAAGCATATCGAGTAACTTTTGATGAACCTAAAGGATACAATAAAAGATGGATTTTATCCCATTCAGACGTGCCTGTGGCTAAAAGAAGGCAAAAAGAAGTCAGTAGTGTTATGATATTGGCTGGAATTGTCGACCAAACCATTATTTGACCATTCAAAGTCAACAAAGAGTTAATCTGAATCGTATCTATTGCGATTGCATGAACAAGACTTTCCTTGTATGGTACAAGTCCCAGTCTCGCAGTTTCAAAGTGAAGTGTGTATATATTCACAATTCTCCATCTCATATATCCAAGCTGCGAATTCTTTGAGCATAACAGAGTTCCAGAAAAGAAGATAATGGAATGGCCATAATCAAATCCTGATCTGAATCCGATCGAAAATCTATTGTCAATTTTGAATATTAAATTATATGAAGGTGACAAACAATATAACAGCAAAAAACACCAATTGGAAGCAATTAAAACTATCAAATCAGAACTCCAACCTGCTGAAGTAAAAAAAAAAAAAAATAGAAATCAATGGATAATAAATTACTTGCTGTTATTGAGAAGAGTCACTATATTAAAATGTAAATGATTTCAAGACGTATCACATATGTTTGTTATTCGTTCTATAATATTTTCTGTTCTATATTTTTGATGATTTTATTACATTTTTATTGAACTAAAATGTGATTATTTGGTTTTGCCTAATAACTTCAGACGGGAATCTTTTAGAATACATCAAACAACTTCCATAACTTCAATAAAATATATTGATGCTGAGATCCGTAGACGTATTTGGATGGCCAAGGACACATTCCCAAAGCTGGACAGAGTATTGCGAGACAGGAAGATTTCTTTGGTAACAAAGAAAAGAATACTGGCCAAACATTTGATTATTTTTTGTCGGGCAGGTTTTTTTCGTCGTGACAGGAATATTTACGCACAGCCTCGTAAACAGATAGATAGATAGCTAGCTAGCTAGCTAGCTAGCTAGATAGATAGATAGATAGATAGATAGATAGATAGATAAGAATTTGTCCTTCTTTAGGGAAGCTCTTCTTCATCTTTGATTTCCTCAAAGATGAAGGAGACACTCGAGGTAACGGAGATGTGGTTCTACAGAGAGATGCTAAGGATATCATGGAGTGAGCGTGTGAGCAACGATGAGGTCTTAGAGTGGATACAAACAAAGAGGACGCTTATGCTTAATATCAGGAAGAGGCAGCTGAAGTACCTGAGGCACATAATAAGGAAGGTGGGCCTGGGGAATCTGATACTCATCGGTCGAACAGAGGGAAAGAAAGACAAGGGAAAACAACACATGTCATACCTAGCGGGCTTAAGCAAGTAGATGAGAGAACGTGGTCTGGAGGAAGTGGCGAGGGGATGGAACTTGTTGAGACCTAAAAGGGATAGAGCGAGGTAGAGAGCCGTGATCTCCTACGTCCTGAAAGGACACGGCACATACAAAGAAAAGATACATATATAATATATATGATATAGTCTCGTCTTATTTCTGACGAGACATGTCAAGCATAAATTTTTAAAATACAGTTTAATTTTTTCCGTTCACTCATATTTCATTCATTTTTACTTTGTCTGTCTGCCGTTCTCTGTCTTTCACACACACACAAATGCGTGCACACACACAAACGTACACACATACATATATAAATATATAATAAGTTTCAGAAATGTCAATTTATAATTAGTTTGAGATTTCCCTTTGGAAGTGAAAATTGAGAAATTATTAAGATTAATGACTTCCAACTTTGATTTTTTTTTCTGTTGGCGGCTGAATATCTACCAATCTATTGTCGATAAGCAACTGTTCATTTGCGCCAGACAGTTTAATTAATTTTCACGTAAATTATCAATGAGAGTGAACGGCACTAAAATCACACAAATCGATGGACTTTGAAAGAAAATCGAAGAAAATCAAAGAAAATATACCTTTTCGAAACGTTTGGTATGTCCCGAGTTTTGTTTTAAGATTCGCAGATATCTTTCTCAGCAAGGCAGAATCTGGAAGGTTAAAAAAAACAAAAAACAAATGTGGGTATGTAAAGTAATTGAAATTTGGTTAAATTTATTAATATTCCTATGAAAGTCGTTGGAAAATTGACAACAGAAACGTCTTCTGCGATTTGTTTTCGTATGTAACTGTACCTTTTCGAATACATTGTAACATTCGCATAGGCTCATGGGAAAAAAAGAAACATGCGTAGCAAAATTGGAGTATTACGTCCCTTCGAGATGTTCTCACGTAACATAATGGTAATTATATGACACGTTAGTATAAAGTAACATGGATTTTATAAACGCCTTCTCCAACTCAGAATTCAGCACGGCCTTTGATTTAATAGATTTGTTATTTTTTTCGGTTTATCAACAATTTGTGGCTTATTTAAAGGTGGTACATATTTTGAATATAATGAATAATTCTATTTTAGCGAGTGAATATTGCGTTCACCCTTCTTTTCCTAACATTTTATCTACATACAAGTTCTATTATTTAACCCATAACTGGGAGACGAGATGGATTCAAAAAGAAATACACGAGGTATTTTCGCGTAAGTGAATGTAACATGCTAGTTAATTCAACTCGTTCCCTATGGAACAATCGGTTCATTTCGACGCCGAATCCAAACGAAAGCTGACCTAGCATAGCAGAGGGTCGTATTCCATCGGACGTGCAAATAGTAAGTGTTTCAGTGGAAATTTTGAATACAAAAGCGGTCCCCCAGCCGCATGTATACACACACACACACACACACACATATATATATATAAATATATATATATATTTGGGTGGATTGATGTGAGTTTGTGACACTGGGTTTCACGCTTTTGGGATCGTCTGATGATCGCAAAAGGGTGAAACCCAGGGTCACAAACTCGCATCAATCCAAGCAAATATCTTAGCTCTATTTCTGATATTGAGCGCTTTCTAATAAGTACCGCGCATATAATATATAAATAACTATACATATATATATATATTTATTTATATTTATATACACACACTTTTCACATATATATATATATATATATATATATATATATATATATATATGGAATATTTATATGGAAGACTACATGCTACAATGGCATCAAGAACAAGGCAGCATCAAACATTGTCAATCTTCGTCAAACTAGGGAAAGGAATAAAATATCTGCTGCTGTTCCAGCCATATACTCCAAGTATCCACACTCTTGCACAATCTGTGGACTTCTTTTCAAATCATTAGCAGGACTGAAACGTCACTTTCGACTCACATACAAGGTTAAATAAACAAAGTTGTCGGAACCTCATACGTCGAAACCGACGGGAGAGTCCATCATATATATATATATATATATATATATATATATACATAATATTTAGAAACATTTCACAAAATGGAAATTTGTCATACTTTCTAAATACTGTTTGTTGATATATGAAATTATAAGAAATTATATATCCTTATCTCACCCCCCATATATATATATATATATATATATATATATATATATATATATATATATATTAAAAATATGATTCCTTCGCTACATACTTGACGTCGCGCCATGAAATATCTTTTGCTGTAAACTAACTAGACGGTGACTGCCACCATTAGCTTTGAAATATATACCCCACTCTGCCTTGGCATAACCGTTCCGAAGATGACGAATCTGTAGATAAGAATTAACTGTCAGACCACCTAACTATGATGGCGAGACTAGCCGTTTCCATAGTAATTAATGTTGCAATGGACCATACTTATAAACACGCGCAAACCACAAGATAGGTTATTCCTAAATTTTCGCTTGCGGATGAGACGGGACCCAACACCTTGATTCAACATAAATTTTAATAATTATATTGATTATTTCGGCTCTCGTTTTTGAAACATGAGAACTCTTATGTAGCGAAGGAATCATATTTTAAAAAAATATATAATATAAGCTCTACGTCTGTAGGGAGCACTGTCTTCCTAAAAATAAAAACAAAAATACTAAGGAACTCTGGATTATTTACCTGACGTGTTCCTTCCTATTTTTCTGCATGCTTCCGCGCGCGCGCGCGCACACACACACACACACACACACACATATATATATATATATATATATATATTATTTATCCTATGAGATTAAAACAAAAACATGTTAAGAATCGCTAAATATAATATTTCCTGAATCAACACTACGTTGTGCTTCTTTATTTGTTCTTATCTCATACCTATATATATATATATATATATATATATATATATATATATATATATATATATATATATGAGTGTGTGTGTGTATGTATATAAGTTTGTACCTATGTATTTGCGTGGCTCTGTGCGTGCTAAAAATTAATTCGATTCTGTTTATTAAAATTGTTATCATTTATCACATGATAACAAAACCTTTGATCGAATTTTATCTTGAAAAATTTTACATTTAGTTTGAGATTCAGGAATGTTTAATATAAAACAGATAATAAAAACGTGTCAGTACAAAGCCAGGCCCAAATGAGTTCAATATGACATCTTGTTTAAAGGCGTGTGTAAATTTCATGGAAGTACAAGACAAATAATTAAAAGGAGTAAAAAGAATAAAATGTGAAAAAGAAAGAGAAGTAAAATAAATGAATAGCAACGAATGTTCAAGTCATGTTGTCCGAGACATTTTCTAAGCCTACCAATCATTTGATTAGAATATTTCCTTTTCGTATTTTCTTTCTGTCACGTCTACTAAACCATAGAATACATGTCAGAAGGTAACTTAAAAGTGTCAAAAGATGTTTTCTGTGAGTGTTAGTACGTCATCTAATTTAGTGTAGCCTACGAAATATGGCGACCATTAGAGGGTTTGAAATGAATCTGTTGCAGAAGACATAGGCTGGCTCCGGACAGCAAACAACTGAGCTGAACCGTGACCCCACCCAAACAAAGTATTGTTTGATTTTTAAATCTATTTATTGTTTGTATCTAATTTATTTGCTTGTTCGTATTTATTTGTTTCTTATTTATGTTTAATTGTTTTATTTATTCATCATAATTATTTTATTTATTCATCATTTAATTATAATTTGTTTATTTAATTATTGTTTGTCCCCTAATTCATAATTCAGTTGTTACTGTATTTGAGTAATAATCTCTTAATGATTAAAAAAATTGTAACTTTACAGAATAATTATTAAAATTGAAATAAAAAAAACATGCAAATTAAAACATTGTTGATTATGATTTATAAAAAAAATTTCAAATGTGACAATTAAAATCATGAATGAAATTCTGTCTTAAAATTGTCTATCTGCAACCTACTTTTCAATTTTAAATCTCTTTTTTGTATCAAATTTATTTACTTTCTTGTATTTAGTTTATTTGTTTCTGACTTATATTTTATTCGTTTATTTATCATTTACTTGTAATTTGCTCGTCTGTTTATTTGTTTTTTGTTTTTTTTCTAATTCATAATTGAGTTATTGATGTCCATTAATCATTAATACTTACCATATGGTAACTTTACAGAATAATTACTAAAATTAAGATAAAAACATGCAAATTAAAACAATACTGATTATGATTTTAAAAATGTTTTCAAATTTTAAACAAATAAAATATTGAACGAATTTCAGTTTTTAAAATTTAATGAAATACCCGGATATAAGAGAGTTGTCGGGACCGGAGAAGAAGGCTCTTATATCCGGGTTTCTCTTATATCCGGGTTTGGTCTATTTTATATACATTAACACAGGCTCTAATTTGGGATTAGATACGATCTCTCTTATATCCGGGTTTCTCTTATATCCGGGTTTGGTCTATTTTATATACATCAACACGGGCTCTAATTTGGGACTAGATAAGATCTCTCTTATATCCGGGTTTCTCTTATATCCGGGTTTGGTCTATTTTATATACATTAACACATGCTCTAATTTGGGACTAGATAAGATATCTCTTATATCCGGGTTTCTCTTATATCCGGGTTTGGTCTATTTTATATACATTAACACAGGCTCTAATTTGGGACGATAATATCTCTCTTATATCCGGGTTTCTCTTATATCCGGGTTTGGTCTATTTTATATACATTAACACAGGCTCTAATTTGGGACTAGATAAGATCTCTCTTATATCCGGGTTTGGTCTATTTTATATACATTAACACAGGCTCTAATTTGGGACTAGATAAGATCTCTCTTATATCCGGGTTTCTCTTATATCCGAGTCTCTTATATCCGGGTTACACTGTATAACATGATGTTTTATTTCTTTACTTTAACATTCAGCAAGAACTTTTTTTTTTTCTTATCGGTTATTTTTAAAAAACTAATATGAAATAAAGTTCTGTATAAAATGCAATTCTGTTTCTTTTATAAATGTATTTTTAAAAAAGTTTTCTACAACCAATTTTTTTTCTTACAATTATTCGTTACATTATGATTACTGTTTGTTTCACTGCATGGCCTACTTTTGTGACGTCACGTCACTATCGATCAGGCCTTCTCTATCGGTGGTCACAGCGGAACTCTCCTGATGATGAGTGGGCGGGCGGTCTTGAATATTGTGGAGGTAGAATAATGATGGAATGTATTTTTTGTTATTGTTATTGTTGTCTGTCTCTAGCTCTTTGTATTACTGGAAAATAACTAAAAAACGGAACATATTTTAGGAAGTATAACCGCGTTAGTACCGTGCTTTTAAAGCAAAACTTTTCACTATCTATCTATCTATCTATCTATCTATCTATCTATCTATCTATCTATCTATCTATCTATCTATCTGTTTACGAGGCTGTGCGTAAATATTCCTGTCACGACGAAAAAAACCTGCCCGACAAAAAAATAATCAAATGTTTGGCCAGATATTGGAAGATTTTCACCATCTAATCGAATTCGAATTCTAGTTGTGTTCGTGATATTCACTAACGTGTACTTACACTTGTTTAAGTTTCAAATCCATCTCTTCTCTCCGCCAGGTATAGGTAAGTAGCAGGTCAGTCTCAGCCCTGTAATGTTGGGTGGCAACCAGATTAGCGGAAACACAACTCTGAATTGAAAACCTGTAGAAGGTATACAAGTATTTAGATTTTGTATAAATACTTGTACTGTTGAACAACATATAGTTTTGTACTACTTGCCCACTCCCCCTGAAAATGATATTGGAAGAAGATCGAAAGTACTTGGGAAAATAAAATACAATAAATTTAAACAGTTATAGCACATTTCTCTCATCCTTTAACATCAATACACAGAAGGTTATTCGTGAGTATGAACGGATTTTGTAGTAATGAAAAGTTGAGAATCCATAATTTCAGGATTACAGGTCCGAATCCGGCCCGGAATGTTTTTAATTTGTTCAAGGAGTCGGCCTAATTCCAGAATTGTATGATATTTTCGGCTACGGCCTCCAGGAGTAAAGTTTAAAAAGTATGAGACAGTGACACACTGACTTTTACATTTACTGTATACACACATATATATATATATATATATATATATATATATATATATATATATATATATATATATATGTGTGTGTGTGTGTGTGTGTGTGTGTGTGTGTGTTTAAAAAATTTCGCTT
>OZ010610.1:42264298-42306798 GCA_963932145.1 Acanthosepion lycidas
GTAACGAAATACGGAAAATTGATTTTTTTTCATTTTTTTTTTTTTTTTTCTGTTAGTGTCGCCACTTACTGGAGTTAAAGTTTTTGCTTGTCCACGTTATATACATCTATTTTTATTGGGTTTATCTTTCTTAATTAGTAAAAAAAAAAGTACCTATATGAAATGGACAAAGTTCGACAAATATTTTAAGACATTTTTTTATGTTTATACATTCTTTTTATAATGTGTGACGTCCTTTGTTTACATTTGATACACCATGAACAGATATGAATGTACGTGAGAGATTCATGGAAAATTGAAGTTTAAATACAGTAAATTCGACCTTGCCAACCTAACGCTTCTTCGTGGCCAAATCGGTTATGCATGTCAACCTAAATAACGGTTCCGTATTGAATACAGGTTCGAATCGTATCGAAGGACGTATATCATCTGTGAAAATTTCTCGGACTTCAGGCCGGTAAATATTGTTTAATGCTGTTTATTATAAACAGAGAATTAAAGTTTTGTATCTATAAAAAGAATGTATAAATATAAAAATGTCTTAAAGTATCTATATTTGCTTTTAACTTATTTAGTAACAAAAGTAAACATATTTGTTATCCATCCTTATGAATCTTTTGCGCATGCTTCTCTCGATATATTTGTCTTAAAATTTCAAACTTTTTCCAAGAATTTTTTTTTACTTTCACAGACGCCGACGTTGAGAACATTATTTATATTTCCAACAAGAAATTCTCCATTGTTTTTACATTTATTTTTTACATTTTGAAGATATTTCCGATAGCAATATTACGGTTAATTGTTATACTCTTTGAAGTCATATTGTACCCTACTCTTTTTGAGTAGGTACACATCTACATATTATCTCTCAGTTGCGTCTCTGTCTTTGGGCAGAGTCCGCTCAGGGGCGATTCCGTCAAAGGACAGAGTCGCAAATGAGGAACATTATACTAAATGGTGCCCAGTCATGGGGAACAGCTGCTTGAGGCCGCGCCCTCCCATTGCACCAGAGGGAGGTATCGATTCTCGCACCGATGCCAGCGCAACCGACGGATGCCGGGGCCCGGGGAATTTTTGTTCCTTGCCCGGGTGCACGCGCTCGGGCTCCCCACATTAAACCGACCTTGTGTCCCAACCTGGCCTCGTGGGGGGGTTGAGTAAATATCTACTCTTTGAAGTCATACCTTGAGAGCTTTATGCATATGAAGTTTTCTCTATATAATTTCTAATATATTTTACAGTAATATTCACCCTTTAAACTACCAGGAGGGTTACGTTAGGAGGCCATTTGAGCGTCGGAGAAGAGGAGTTCAAGGGTTAGAGATTAGTTCCTCACTGATAAGAACCAGGAGACGCTTTTTTTAAAGGCTGGAGAGTGGGGTCTGGACTGCTTCTGCCCAAATATGACAACAGTACTCCATATTTTACCTGATCTGGCTCTTGTAAAGATAGAGGAAAGCATGAGGAGTGAGGTACTTACTGAAGCGGTACAGAGAGACGAGCATATTACCTGTATGTATTAGCTGGTTGCATAACACTACCTAAGCCTATCTGAATTGTCGTCCAGTCCAAATCAGTCATCAAAGCTCTTTTATATCTCCGTCTCTTCTTTTATCCATAGATGTGGCTGTCATGGAGTACCTATGTCATTTTTAATTTGTCTTTTTTAAAGTGGATATGAGTTCTTCCAATGGTCTGGTTTATTGTCTGATGGTCTCTTGCGCTGTTTCATTTGTGTTATGGTAATTAACCCACGCACGCATGAACTTTGCCATTTATAAATAGGAGCAAGTTCTGCCTTTTGGAGAGGGAAGTTTCCAGCAATCAACACTGACAGTCGGACCGAACATTATTGCTGTAACATTCTCGTTTATATATGTTTGTATTACTGTTTCTGTTAATATATTTGTTTAATTCAATTCCTCTCTTGTGTCTTTATTTCTGGCCCTAACAAGGGCACAACAATTTGTGATCTGGTCCATGTAGAAGATACCTAGGATTGGTTTTGTAACATCTCACTTCTAATGCTTGCATTCTTCATTGTAATTCTGCTGTTGGTATCAGGTTATCACACTAAAACCTCGATGGATAATGATTTCTGATATTGCAAAAGAAGTTGAGAGTATACTTTCAAGAATATGAAATTGTGATGAAGCTGCTTCTCTTAAGTTGTCTAAAAGTCCAGGAGACTCATATAAAATGACTCAGTGATAGAACTATTTAAAAAAAATCTACAGTGGGCTGCTTTATTAGTTTAGTTAGAAACGTCATCATTATCAGTTCCATGACACAGTGTGGTCGTAGGATCACAGGGTCATTCTTCAGCTTGGGCACCTGACTAACTCCCTCCATACGTTTCGTTTTCACGCGAATGGTCTGAGTGTCTGGGACTAATCTACCAGTTCACTGCGTGACGTTGTCAGCCTATTATATTATTTTGCTATGTCTGCCTAAGGCGGAACTTTCTCAGATGGCTCTTACGACGTGTCCATACGAATTCAACTTTCTCTTCTCGACGGTATATATGAAGATTACCAGCGGGCCTTTTTTCTTGTCTGAGAATCTCTCATACTGTGTCATTTGTGACGTGGTCTAAGTAGATGGTAGTTCTATAGCATTTCATTTCGTATGCTCGGAATCCACGCTGGTTTTCTACTTTTAATGTCCAGAATTCGCAGGTGTATAGATAGATCGGGGTGGTGGGTATTCCGCGCTGCAATCTGATCTTTGATTTAAGGCAGATGTTCTTCTCTTTCCAGACAGTTTTTGGTTTTGCGACAGCAGCCATTGTTCGAGTTGCTCTTGATATTATCTCTGTCTTGGGGCTCTTCGATCTTTGTTGAAAGTTTTCTTCCATTGTTCGCCACGAGATTGATTTTTTACAATTAATCTCCATGCCATAACTGGAGAATGTTTCATACCTTTTTTTTCACCAGATTTTTAACTGTTTTTGCCAGCTTGATCATCTATATATTTATCAAAGAAAAATGTTGTGAGGTCGCAACCTCTGATGTCGACCGTGCCTTGATGTTCCCTAAAGGTGTCACCTATAATCCGTTCCGGGAAAAAGCTAAAGAGTGTAGACGCTGAAATCCACTTGATGTACACTGACTGAAGGATGGGACCAGTTTTCTGCAGATCTCTGGAATATTACTTCACTTCTCAAATGTATGCCTGACTTTAGTCCGTATTCTTTGATTATTTCAAATACATTCCTGTTTTCTTTGTGCGTTTTTTAATATAAGTGTTGTAGCATACCTACGGACGATAATAGGCATGTCGCTATTCATATAAATACAGTAGTAAATACTGTATGGTGGTTTGCAGTTGGAGATTAGTCTACAGCTGTGCTTGTCAAACTCTCTGCCTTTAGGCAGAGAGGATCCCCAGACGAGGCTATGTCGAAGGGCAGAGTCACGTCTCGGGAAACAGCTACGTGACCCCGTTTTATACAGTGTCTACCGATGTTTTTGGTCGTGCCTACGGGCTCGGATATCCCACATTAAATTCGGCCTTATACCACATCTGACCGGCGGGGATTCATTGTGGACTTCACTTGACTGACTTCTAGCTGTTGGTTACTTCTTCTACGCGCAGCTGGCGAATTTTATTAGGTTGGTCCAAAAATAATGTCGTTTTTTGACGTATTTTTTAACTTCAAAAATGATAATATTTTTGCACCAACCTAATATATGTGGTATTCTTGTTCTAAAGTATTATCGTTCATTACTAACCCGCGTCTGATTATTCTATTCAGTAACCTTCCCTAGGTTACAACAATAAGGTTTCGTTTTCTTTATCATATTAATCAGAGCAAAATATTTTCATAGTTAAAATAAAATGTTCCATTCAGCATTTCCTGAATATTGAGATATATTAGGTTGGTGCAAATATAATCACGTAATAATGTCGTTTTTTGACGTTAAAAATACGTCAAAAAACGACATTATTACGTCATTATTTTTGCACCAACCTAATAAAACACAAAGGAATAAGTTCGGGTGATATTAATGTAGAATAATAATTATAATGGCTAACCAGAAATCCAGACAAGAAGTTTTTAAAATAAGACGCACAATCGTTAAAGACATTCCTCATGAAATCAATGTCGAAACAATTTAGGACCTTTCAAACCCGAAATAAATCATGCATTAAAAATTTAAAAAAATAATCCTAGAGCAAAACAAAAACAAGAATACTAACAGAGTAAATGCACATCGCAATCCTTTCTTCTCGTCGCTGGAGCAATACAGTCTTTTAAGCATTTGTTTGCGTGAAGAGCTGCGATTTCTCGTTCTTTATATTGAAAGTGGTACTAAAATGTGTTTTAAATGCAATCGAGTGTTAGAGAGAGTAGTTGATGCGTTAGGGAAAATCAATAAATAAAGGAATGACGAGAAAAAGTAACTGGCGGGAAAAAAAATTAAATTGTTGGAAAGCGTTTGAAATGTTTGAGAGAAGTCGTGAACAAAAGCGGCAAAAGTCTGTGAAATGGCGAGTAAAAAGGCGTGTAATTGGTGTTGAGATTAAAAGTGATTGTGACATTTACAAAGAACGCCTTTGTTCGGAATTGAAATCAAGAAATTTTGGCAGAAAATGAGGTAAAAAACAACAACACAACAAACAGAAGAACAAACGACAGATAAAAGAGAGACGTTAGGGATATATCGTTAAAACAAAATGTCAGTTACTATAGCCAAACAATAAATTTCTAAAGTGATTTGTCTTGGTAAGAAGCATTTTTGTTGTCTGCAACTTTTAACTTAAGCTTTTTTTGTTTCGTTTTTCATCTATATTTTATTCTGTTATTTCTTCTCTCTTCTCTGATAGCATTTTTCTTTCTTTTAGTTCAATCGAGATTTGTACACAGACGTCGACGTCTGACACAATTAGTCATTACTTTAGGTAGAGAATATTCAGTTTAATCTTATAATTTCACTTGTATTTTTTATTCAATAACTTTTACATTATTTAGTGTAAAACTTCTATTTCCACGTGAATTTTTTAGATAGATACTAAAATTAATTATACATTGCTTTATTCAAAGAACGGAATGGAAACACGAAATTTAGTTAATATAAGCGCCATCACAAAAATTAATTAAAATGAAAAATTTCCTAGTACGAGTTATCTCCCCTAGCATATCTTCATGACTTGTATAAAAGGTGCGGTTTAAACATAGAAAGATGCTAAGGATATCATGGACCGATCAAGTTAGCAACGATGAGGTCTTAGAGGTTACAAACTAAAAGAAACAGAAAGAGGCAGCCGATATTTCTGGGATGCATAACGGGGAAGTGGAGCCTAGAGAATCTGATACTCACGGGGGAAATAGACGTAAAGAGAGGTGAGGGAAAGTAATGGGTGACATACCTGACGACAGGTGGATGACAGAACGTGGGGTCTGGAGGAGGAAGCAGAGGGAAGGAGCTTGCTGAGAGTTACAAGGGATAGAGGGAGGTGGAGAGCTATGGTCGCGTACGTCCTGAAAGAACATGGCACATAAAAGGAAGAGAAGAATATTAACATATATATAAAGAAAAAGCCGGAGAGTGTAACGGTTGAAACTTACGATAATAAGCGAATTTATAAGTCATTAAAATAAATCCGTGTATAATAATTTTAAACTTATTGTATTCCACATCATTTACATTATTCGGACTATTGTCCTCATCTTTCTCGCCATATTCATTACAACGCTTCGGCCGTTGTACGCTTCGGCTTTTTTCCGATGGTTGGAATGTCGAACTGAACCCTTTATTTCGCTCACTGGGGTAGGTTCTAGTTCCACGTGCCGTGTTTAATGGATGTCAGTTATCAGTTATCTCCTTGTTAACTTCCCTCTAAAAGTTCTCCGCTGCCTTAACCGTTGTAATACATATGGCGAAAAAAATGAGGACACTAGTCCGAACAATGTAAATAATGTACATAATACCTCATCTCAGAAATATAGACAGATACCTTATTGTTTCCTGTCTGTTTTTCTGAGATGAGGCATTGTAATTATTCATACTATTTAAATTGTTCGGACTCTTCCCAAACAGTATTTCGAACCTAGCTTTTCTGAGACATTAGGTTTATAAGTCCCCCAAATTCACTTACTAGTACTCCCATTGTCACATGCCTCAGAGGATAAAAGCGTTAGTTGATTGCTCCAAAAAGTGATTTGAGCCAAAGAGTTGGGAGAGAACAAAACACTTAAAGAGTTGTCAAGGCGAATTAACTAAAACTCAGATATCCAAATGCATGTTACTTGGAATTAGACCATTCTAATAAATGACGGTTTCACCTGAAAATTCCAACAAATATCACCTGAAGAGGCCAAAGCATACATCGTCCCCGATGTCGAAAATGTGACAGTAAAGATGAGGACAACAGTAAAATGTAGTGTAATTTAAATAGTTATTTTTAGTGTAAATTATTGTTTATTGTAATCATTTTTGTATTCGTTTTGCGACATTTTTTTTTTATTTTGTGAAATTTTGCAATTTTGTGACATTTTATCTGAAAGCTAAGATTTATTCTTTGATATGGTCAAAAAATTATTTTGCGACATTTTGTCATTTTGTGACATTTTGTCGTTTTGTGACATTTTGTCATTTTGTGACATTTTGTCATTTTGTGACATTTTGTCATTTTGTGACATTTTATCATAACGCTTAGATTTATTCTTAGATATGGTCAAAAATATTATTTTGCTACATTTTGTCATTTTGTGACGTTTTGACATTTTGTGACATTTTATCATAACGCTTAGATTTACTCTTTGACATGGTCAAAATATATTATTTTGCCAAAATTTGTCATTTTATGGCATTTTGTCATTTCTTGACATGTTATCATAACGCTAAGATTTAATCTTTGAAATGGTCAAAAATTTAAGTTTTTGTGACATTTTTTCATTTTGTGTCATTTTATTATAGCCCTTAGATTCATTCTTTTTTGTGAGCAAAGATTTATCATTTTTGAGGTATTTTTTGTGACATTTTATCATAACGCTTAACTCGATTTTATGTTCGAAGTTACTTAAATTGAATTTAATCGGAACGAAAGAAATACATTTTGAGGAGAATTGATTCTTTTTTTCTTTGGCGATTGTCTCACATGATTTCAACCTAACCGGTCAAACTAAAAAACAAAACAAAAACAAGGCAACAGCGATGTATTACTAAAATCTTGTAATAAGGAAATGTAATTTTGTGTTCTGGTGTAATGAATGTGGTCTCGGAACGCGGAATCAGAGAGGCATGTTCGAATTTCGCTAATACGCTTGGCAAAAAGTAAGTAACCATTTCTTTTACCTCCGTCTAAATGCCAAGTAATTTCAAGTAATCTCGTGCCAACGAGTTTATTCACAATGATATTTTCCATATTAAAATAAAGTGAAAACAGCAGTTCATGTTATAAATCAACTCATAAAAAAAAATTTGTTGACTCTGTATGACTTATCTGGCCATATGTCCTACGTGGCGGAGCGGTTAGGTAAGTCAGATCCAATGTCGGTTCCCTATAGGGGGTGCAGGTTGGAATCTATAGCGGAAAACGAATATATCTCGAATTTTCAGGCAGGTTGATGTAGTGGGTTAAAAAAAATGTTTAATTCGAATATGAGTATCTATAAAAATAACTTTAAACAAAACATTTTTTGTATTATTTTCTTTTATATTTATATATATATATATATATATATATATATATATGTATATATATATATATATATATATATATATATATATATAGTGGACTCTCCTATTATAGGCGATAAATGAGGGTCAGCATTGTGTGGTACCTTTTGTTTTACACTTATGCATGCTAGCAGGAGCTACTGTGGAAAAAATCAGGGAAGAGAAAGACATATTTCATTTGTGCATTCTTAAGTGTGATACTAGCCCAGCCTTGCTTCGGCAACAAAGCCACACTGATGGCTAAAATTTTTAAAGCAGGATTTTGTTGGACTCTTTGCTTCAGAGTTTGGTGAAGCTGATCGTGGTACTTCAGTCTACTATCTTCAAAACCCTTTAAGTTAATGCTACATTTCTCCTTTCGGTTTGATGCTTATGTTTCCCAGGTTTTCAGTTGAAAGTTGAGACGTATATATATATATATATATATATATATATATATATATATATATATATATATATAATAAATTAATTGATATAAAATATGGTTTTTTACGCTACACAGATCTAACCGTATTTCAAAAATCGAAGATAAAAGCTCCGAATTTAATTTTGTAATTAAATTAAAGACATTAGTTCCATTTCATCCTCAAGCGAATTTTGAAGTAACTTTTAAAATTACTGGGTTTTAAAGACACAGCTAAATCATAATTCACGTTTCCAAAGTTACAGATAAATCCACTTCCACTAGACAAGGGGCGTCTGCGTGTTCATTATGTCTGTATTTTGATGTATCAGTTATTAGTTACGTTTTGGTAGGGGGTAGGGATGTATTTTTCAATGAAATCTAACATCCGTTAAATGCATGTCGTCTAGATTTTTTTTTAATTTTATTGTCAACGGCAAAAATTCTTACGGCATTTTTTTCTATTTGTATATTTAAAGATTTTGGGGGTGTTTAGGTTTAAGTATACGCTTTATTTAACTACGATTTGAAATATTTTCACTTTCAATTTTTAATTTTTAATATACTATATTTCTTTTAAGAACAATTAAATGTATTAGAATCCCTTACAGTATGTAGAATTATTTTCACATCAAGTATAAGTATGTATATTATTAGGTTACAATTTATTTTTTTATATTTATAAATATTATTTAAGTAAAATTTATGACAATGACGGCCAAAATAGCTACTTTTCTTGAAAAACTTATTTGTTTATTTTAGTAAATGATTTTTTTTTTCATTTTTCATCGAATATAGCCAACATTAGTACGGGTCTGTAAATATAAGACACTGAAAAAAGCTAAACTTTTGCAAAGGGGCGGGACAGAAATGAATAAATGTAAAAACAATGAGCGGCGTTTTAAGTGATGTTTTTTTTTTTTTTTTTTTTTTTTTTGCTGGCTGGTGCAACCAAACAAAAGCTTCACCATATTTATTCAAGTGTTTGACGAAGTAGAAGAAAAATTGAAAGATCACCTCCATCGTTGCTTGAGAGAAAAGAACAAAGTGGTTTTCCAGAAAGCAAAGGAGAGAATTGAATTGTGCAACGAATGCAGAGTGGAGGATGAAGTATGACTCTTCAGATGTTAGCATCAACATTGATCCTGACAATCGACTTTACCTAATTGCAGTCAAGCGCTTTAATCTGAATTGGAAGGCGGCTGAAGGACGGGCATCTTTTAACCATGAGACAAACAGAAAGAAATATAAAAGACTTAGGATTGGATTGGACACATTTGGGTCACTGGGCAAAACAATGTCTATCTCTTTCTTTCCTTCTTTCCATCGATATATATATATATATATATATATACATATATATAATGAATGACAAAATATCCTAAAATGTACATTTATCTTGATGAAATCCATCAGAGGACGAAACGCACCAGCTAAGTTTTCCCTTTGTTATTATATATATATATCACCGAAAGCAATCTTAAGATTAACACCGCCACTATATATATATATATATATATATATAAAAAAAAATGTTTAAATTTGTGATAGATTTATATAGAGATTAATTTTGTTAAAATCACTTCTGTTGTCCATGTGAAGACCTGTACAACCATTTTGGGAAAATTCTTCTTATCCCTGTCAAAACAGTGGGGGAAGTTATTCTAGGGGGCTCTTACTCAGCGAAACGTTGCCAACAGAATTATATATATATATATATTATATTATATTATTTCTGCACCATCCTAATATATATATACATGTGTGTGTATATATATATATACCATTAGAAACATATATATATATATAGTTATTTTCCAAGCATAGCTTAAATGTGGCACAAGGCCGAAAGTATGGGCATCTAGTGAGGATCGAACTCACTTTTCAGTTGTAACTGATCGAGCGAGACAAGCTTGCTAACCATTACACCACGCCGAGGTGAGAAACGACAGTTAAGGTACTAAGATCAAACATTTTATTTAATTTTTCTTGTGTTTTAACAAGTGCTTTTTTTTTTGGTGGGCACAGAGTGTTAGAAACGAACATTATTTATGCCTTCAAAATGGCCTTTAGGGAAATGTGCTCCTGATCAAACCGAATTCATAAATAATTATATAGGTCAATTGTATGCCTATCCAGACTCCTTACGTTACACCTATCTGAGCACAGCAATATTAGACTCCATTTAAACACACGCAGAAACTTATCAGTCTCCATTCAAAATATACCCGTAGAAAAGACAAACATAACAATCCCATCCACCTCTAGAAAAGGAATATAAATAATGGAAGCCCTAATAATAAGAAAAAGCCAATTCTTAACAATATTAACTACGAACAAGGACACAATGTGCTAACCGTGTTCGAAAATAAAACATCTCTATAACACTAAAAACATACACATAAAGCACACATTCAATTAAACTGAAAAAATATAATCATCCTTGGTAATGGCTAAGATTAGAGCAGAAAACGCTCGGAATTATAGCACATATGGACAGTTTCTACACACTCGGTGTCCCAAAAAGTAAGCACTTGTTCGACAAAAAAAAATTTATACAAAAAGCTGAAACGTCGTCGGTTTTAATGAAACATGCATAAATGAAGGATTTCTGCCTAAATACACAAACAAACACCCACACACCTATATATATATATATATATATATATATATATATATATATATATATATATAATCTCCCACTATCACTACTCGGTGTTTGATGCGAAAAACCTGTCCGAATGTTCTTTTTCTCCAAGCACTTTCGGCTATACATTTAGCCATTTTCAAGGATTAAATATTTTAACTGTTAAATAAGAAATAATTTGATTCATGTATGTATTTATATAATGCTTTCATTTTTCAAAACACGGTCAAGATATTATATCCATGTTCATAGTGTTTTGTTTTTTTTTATTAATAAGGCTTCTATTATTTTTAGCCATTTTGTGCATGAAGATGATTCTGTTATGTCAGTGTTGTCAACAAGTATGTTACAAATAGTGCCCGGTAGGTCTCCATGAATATTTAAATGAGATCTTATCGAGCTATGGTCAGAAAGGTGTAGAGTGAGTCTGCATGTCAAACATGTAGTGTGGCCGATATAATTATTGACGAATTTTCATTGATCAGGAATACCATTCCCTAATGGGCATTTAAATTCATAAATAATATTTTAACAGTTAAAATAATCAATGCTTGAAAATGGGTAAATGTATAGCCGAAAGCCCTCAGGTAAAATGAATATTCGGACAGTTTTTATATAATTTATCATCCGAAAAAAAATAAATTATTAGATTGCATGAGAAATTGTACAAAAAACTAAATAAAATCACCATGTCTATAGTATTCAATGAAATGTGCCTATATATATATATATATATATATATATATATATATATATATATATATATATATATATATATATTGAATAAAAACAGACCACGTTAAGGTTCCATGTAATAAATTATTTCACCATAACCCCTTTAACAGGGCTCAGACTTTACTTCCAAAAATTGAAATGAAAAATGAAAAATGAAAAGAAATTTTCTCTGCAGATGTATATGTGTAAATATGGGAATATACATAGGTTTTTTTTTTTTTTACTAATCAATAAAAGATAAAAATAAATTAATTAATAAGATTACTAAATACAAAATAGATTACTCTTTCAATGTACCATCTGTGAATTTTTCTAATCGACTGTTTCATAGAAAATAACAAAAAACTCCACCGAATATCAAATTAATTTCTTCGTAGATTGTTTAAACACTTAGATACAGAAAAAAACTTTAACCTCCCAAACATGCCCGTTAAAGTAACGCGAATTAACAGCGTCTAAAAAATTTGAAAGAAAAACTGTCCTCGTCAAAGTAGTGTAGCTTCTTCCTTTAAAGTCGGTCTCCACCCCTCCACTCCTTAGCCATCTATACCTTGAGACTAGACACAATAAATTCGAACAACATCTAGCCGACACATTGGAGTTAAAAATTAAAAATAAGAATTTGAAATGATACATATAAAACATTCATATCCTCTTTCCCACCTCACTTCGTTAATTTTACGTATACTTGATGTCAAAAATGTGTGAATTTCTTTTCATTTTTCATATCAATTTTTGGAAGTAAAGTCTGATGATCCAGAGCCCTGTTAAAGGGGTTATGGTTAAATAATTTATTACATGGAACCTTAACGTGGTCTGTTTTTATTCAAACATATCTGCTCTGAATTTTACATTGAGCTCTCCGGATATCATCCTCCTCGTGTCTACCCATACGGATTACCTAAGTTTGCATAAACTATATATATATATATATATATATATATTACATAATGATATGCATATATACATATATATATGATATAATTATATATATATATATATATATATATATATATATATATATATATATATATATATATATATATATGAAATAAAAGCATCTTGTCCGTTGTATTCAATGAAATGTGCATGAAAGAAGCATTGCCGCCTATATATATATATATATATATATATATATATATATATATATATATATATATATATATATATATATATATATATATATATATCCACCCTATTTATTTTATTTTAGCATATACCCTACATGCAAAGCACTTGGTGGCATGGTACAAGCATTTACCGCTGGTTGCCCGCTGTTGTTTATAGTCAATGCAATTTCCAATCTTCCATGAAAACTTTGAATAGTATTAAGCCACTTTTCAGATGTTATAATTCTTCTCTTCAACGGAATTAATAAATCCTGAATTATTAAGTGTTTTCTTTTGTAAATAGCTTTCTACTAAGAACCCAAACAGAAAATTGTATTGTCAGGAGACCTTGTTTCCCAGATCAGTAATTCTCATCCCTCAAACCATGGACTTGTTATTTTCTGTTTTACAACTCAGGCGACACATGCGTATTACGCGGGTGTAATATCTGCTGAAGGACGTCAATAAATAGATAAAACAGTAATAAGCGGAAGCGGAAGAGACCTATTGGTAAAGTTCGTTTTTTATTTGTTTCTTTTTTTAGTTCCCGAGTGCAGAATGTTCGCATAAATTGTCTAGGGTTATATAAAACAAAATTTTGTTTTCTGAGTCATTATTTTCACTTACGACAAAGCATTTATTTGCTTTGTCGCCCAGGCTAGTCCTACTAAGTGTTGGAATCGATTCTAACTGGTTGTTTCAGTCTTTCGTCTTGAATTAAAATATATGTATTTAGATTATTTTCGTGAAGACTGCTGTCCACATCTTTGGTTTTATTATCACAACATATCGGCCGTTGTGATTTCCTACCTTTATCAAGTATTTATATATCTCGGTAACCTTCAGGGAATTTCGAGCTGAACTCAGAGGTAGATTAAATAAAGGGTTTCATTAGAAGGTTACGCGTATCGACAAGTAACTAATTAAGGCCGGAGTGTAAAACGTTTGAGAAAGTTGGGATAATAGCTACGAAGATGATGACAATAGTCTGTGTGTACTGATAACTCTTCGTTGCAGACATGGATTCTACCAAAACTAATTCGAGAACAGTAAACTATGACAAAGGATTAACAGTTCCAGATAATAAATTTATTGGCAAGAAGTTAATTTTGCATCTGAAGAAGAATTTAAATTTAGTTTAACCGAAATAATGCAGTCAAGCACACGGAGACAATGTGTGTGCTGTCAGCAAGGCAACTCCGGGACAGAAAAACAAACTCAGACTGCAGACTGTAAATAAGGAATAGACTACTTATAGAATTATTTACAATATTCGGACTGTTGTCCACATTTTCATTGCCATATTCCGGCTTTCTTCAGGAGATTGGAATTTCAAACCGATCCCCTTATTTCGTTCATCGAGGTAGATCGTTCTAGTTCCACGTGCCATGCCTCTTTTGAATATTTCAGTTATTTCCCTTTACCTCAACTCTCCTAGTGTTTTTCGTACACCACTGTTGTAGCCTGGTATTGAACTCACGACTCTTTGTGTCTAATCACTGGATCTAACCACTCGGCCATGTGAAGAAAGCCAGAGCGTACAACGGTCGAAACGTTGTGAATATGACAATGAAGATAAGGACAATAGTCTGAATAATGTAAATAATGCAAGTAATCATAATACCTCATCTCGGCGATATAGACAGATAAGGAATAAACTTTCAAGTAGTTTACATACGGTCGTAGAAAGACGATCCAATTTATGGCAAAGAAATGGAACCGAAATTATAATGACAGAAATATTAATCAAAAATTGATAATGATCTTAAATGCTTCTTCAAAAAAGTAAAATTCACATATAATATTACGATTACTAATACTATTACTACTTTATGTACCGTGTCCCCCCAGGACGTGGGTGATCATGGCTCTCCACAATTTCCTGTCTCTGGTAACTCTTAATAAATTTTGTCTTTTTGTTATCTTTCCTAAATCCTGTTCCGCCGTTCAGTTATTCAAACACACTAAGTATAGTAAGCGTTCTGTCCGTCTGTCCGTCTTGCCTTCAATCTTATCTGTGAGTATCAGATTTTCCAAGACTCATTTTCTCATAATGTGAACTAGATATTCCAGCTGCCTCTTCCTGGTATTAAGTATAAGTTTCCTTTTTGGTTCCACTTTCTCCAAAGCTTCGTCGTTACTCACGTATTCGTTCCATTGTATCGTCAGCATTCTTCTGTGGAATTACACTTTTTATTGCTTCAAGTCTATTCTCCATCTTTAAAGAGATTGTCCAACATCCAATGCCATAAAGGAGAACAGTTATCATATAAAATTTCAGTACTCTTGTCTTTGTATCTAATGAAGTTTTTTTTTCTGTTTCTTAATACCCTGCTTAGCTTTGGGAATGCATATTTGACTAATCCAAAGAGCATTCGGATTTTAGTATTGCACTTTTCTTCAACTGTTAGAAACACTTCTAAGTGTATGTGAAAAAAAACTTCAAATATGGCAATGCCTTTAGTATCAGAGCTCTTGCAGCCATTAGTCTCCGTAGCTGAAGATCTATAGCAGAAAACAGAAGAAAAGAAAAAGAACAAAAAGAAGAAAAAAGAAGAAAAAGTAAATGAAGAAAAAGAAAATGAAGAAAAAGAGAAGAAAAAAGAAAAAGGAGAAAAATGAAAAAGATGAAGAAAAAGAAGAAGAAAAAAGTAGAAGAATAAGAAGAAAAAAGAAGAAAGAAGAAAAAACAAGAAAAAGAAGAAGAAGAAGAAATTACTTTTCAATTTCTTCCTTCAGAAAATGGCGTCTTTTCTTCATTTAAATGAGCCAATTAGACAACACTGGGAATAAAAACAACGTAATAGATAATGTCTTAAGAACATAATAAATAATGTTTAAACAATATAATGAATAAATGCAGAGATCATAATATCTTTTTTATCAAAAAAAAAAAAAAAAAATCTATAATTTATCTTCCAGATTCCTCACAAATCCGCCACTGTCAATCCATGATATTGATTTCATAAAAATATACAAGAGAAAGAACTTTCTTCTCTGCAAGAAATAAACTGATGAAAAAAAAAAGAGGATAAAGATAACATTTCATGAAAAAAAAAAAAAGGCAGAAATGTTAATAGCTGTTTATAGTTTATAGCTTTCTTACGTATTTTTCTTCCGAAGCTTTTCAGACAACTCACAATATTTTTTATTCTGTCTGATGGCTTGGAATGAGTAGACAAATAGGACAAATATACGAAATGTTTGAGTGGTGTGTAATTCGAAACATTAGTTAATTTTTATACTAAGAGTGCAGGGAAAAATATCATGGTTTTCTACTTGTATTTTAATTCTTCAGTTAATGCTTGAAAAAACTCTTTTCCAGCTCCACGACTATGAAATCCTCGTGGAACCCCCCCTGTTACATTGAAGAAATATTACAATACCATTTATAAATGAATGTGGAATGTTAAAGAAGTAAGAGGGTACAAATGAAAACATTAATAATTGACAAGATTTTCGTTTTCACAGAAGCAAATATTAAACGCATCAGTGTATTCATGTCTATTATACATACACTTTCTTTCCCTCTTCTTATGCACCCTTTTTCTAACTACAAACAACCAGCATCTTTTATACACATTTCTCTTCCAACCTTTCTCTCAGTCAAAACGGAATTGCCCATTGATTATCTGAAGCAATTTCAGGTTTCAAAGCAAGTGCTAACATATTAATTGATAACCGAGCAGAATTATAATATGAAATAACAATGCTTCATCGAATAATAATACAAATTATTTCTTCTCAACCTTCGAAAGGTCCTTTGTTTGACGTAGGCCTTCTCCAGATTCATAGGAGGAATAAGCGATTACCGTACCTCGATGGCCCAGTGCCTTCTGGTAGAGACGGAATGATGAGACATGATCAACAAAACGGTCTTTTTAATTCTTCTCAGGCTGCGAAAGGTCCTTTGTTATACGTAGTCCTTCTTCAGATTCATGGGAGGAATAAGCGATTACCGTACCTCAATGACCTAGTGCGTGCTGGTAGAGGCGGAATGATGGACACGATCAACTAAACGATCTTTTTAATTCTTCTTCTCAGCCTGCGAAAATACCTTTGTTGGACGTAGGCCTTCTCCAGATTCAGGGTGGGGGGAATAAGCGATTAACGTACGTCGATGGCCCAGTGCGTGATGGTAGAGACGGGGTGATGAGACATGATCAACTAAACGATCTTTTCAATTCTTCTCAGCCTGCGAAAGGTCCTTTTTTTGGACGTAGGGCTTCTCCAGATTCATAAGCGATTACCTTTCCTCAATAGCCCAATGCGTACTGGTAGAGACGGAATGATGAGACATGATCAACTAAACGATCTTTTTAATTCTTCTTCTCAGCCTGCGAAAGGACCTTTGTTGGACGTAGGCCTTCTCCAGATTCAGGGTGGGGGAATAAGCGATTAACGTACGTCGATGGCCCAGTGCGTGATGGTAGAGACATGGTGATGAGACATGATCAACAAAACGATCTTTTTGATTCTTCTTCTCGGCCAGGGAAAGGTCTTTTGTTAGACGTAGGTCTTCTCCAGATTCATGGGAGTGGAATAAGTGATTACTGTACCTCGATGTCCCAATGCGTGATGGTAGAGACGAAATGATGAGATATGATCAACTAAACGGTTTTTGTCCTTAAGTGAATGAACCTGACAGGAATTCGAACTCAGCACTCCAATTTCTCAATGCATGTTGTTATCCATTTCACTATCCAACCTTATTTCCAAACGGTCCAACATCTAGGTGCTGACCAGGCTCGACGTTGCTTACCTTCGGTGATCTGACGAAGACCGATGTTTCAACGTGATATGACCGTAAGCTAATACAAATTTAAGATAATCTTATTACTAATACTAGTGTAAATAAGCAGCTAAAGTTAAGATGAAAGAAATACTGGTAAATAATAATAACAGGTGGCAATAAGAAACAGTCAAAATTATCTGACTGTACCCAGAATGACTGTTCTAAATAAGTAAAATTAAGGATGAATAAAATAAGTTTATTATTGTTGACAAGGCTTCATGCAATAAACATTCACGGTAATATGAGTAGATAGGATTGCGTATCGCCCGGTTCACACTCCTTCCTATATTTTGAACAAGAGTAGAGATTCATCTTTCCCGTTTAGGACTGGATTTTAGTTTTCTTCTATGGCAGGAGTATAAACTGTTTGGTGGGCGATGAGCGTCTGAACAGAAAATTATGGGTAATTGTAAATTGCGGTAGGCGATATAGAATTTTGGGTAATAATAAGGTATTTGAACATACACCCTTGTTCAAATTAATTAAAACAACTGTTTTCGTTTCTTTCGTCATACGGTGAGTTTTAGTCACACTGGAGTGACAGGGTGTAATCGATTTCTATTTTTTACTCAGATTAGATCATTTCCAGTGGTGTGTATTAATATGAAACGATTTTCGTGGTGTATGATGAAATTTGTTTGGCTTTGAAAAATATTGCATCATCCTTGATTGCATCAGATTTTTATCACACACAGACACTATCGTCTCAACTGTCGATTAATTGTCCTATCTCCATTGTCTGCGATGGACGTTACTCCAAGGAAGGGAATGAAAATTTTAACACAGCAGGAACACACTGGCAAGCCTTATTACCAGTGAGCAAATCACAGTAATAGACTGGCCCGGATATTCGACTGATTTAAATCTAATTGAGAATCTGTGGTCAATTTGCAAAGAACGATTTTGTGGAATGGACATACAAAATACTAATATGTGCAATTGGTCATGTTTCATTAAAAAAATATTTAAAAAAATGTAAATAATAACGGAATTATTCATTTTGTTTCAATTAATTTGCACAAGGGTGTATGCTACCCGAAAAAAATATTCAAAAGGATACACGCAAAGAAGCTATATATATATAAAAAAAACAAAAAACAAGAGGCTAATTGAGAACAAATGGGTCACAATCCTAGATAAGATATAAATATCTTCCCAAACAACGTAATATTTTGATAATTTTATAGTTTTTAGAAAGGTCATTAACATTAAAATAGTTCTTCTGGCGAAATAACAGTTTTTTGAATATGAATAGTATAAGCAAAAACCTAGAAGAAAAAAAAAGTATTATTTGTCTATATTTCATAGATTAGCTGTTGTAATTATCTACATTACTTACATTGTTCGGGGTGTTGTCTTCAACTTTATTGTCATGTTCATGACGTTTCGGCTCTTGTAAGTTCCAGCCTTCATCAAATGTTTGGGATTTTGAACCGAACCATTTTTTTCGTCCACTGGGGGAGATTTTCTAGTTCCACATGACATGCCTCTTACGTATGGCTTAATTATCTCCCTTTAACTCAAACCTTCCAAGTTTTTTGTTCGCCACTGCCGTAGCCAGATATTGAACTCACAACTCTTTGGTTTAAGTCAACGGATCAAACCGTTGAACGAAATAAAGGGTTCAGTTCGAATTTCCAATCACCTGAAGAAGACCAGAGCGTACAACGGTCGAAACATCATAAAGATGAGAATAAAGATGAGGGCAACAGTCCGAACAATGTAAATAGTAAAAATATTAGCTGAATGTTTATTAGTTGCTATTAGTGTATATTATTTTTAATTTTATAATTATGAACAAAAATCACATAATTTTTTTGCCAACACTTACAACGCTAACTTTCTTATATATAACGTACGTATGAAAACTAATGGGTATGTTCCAATCCTCATAAACACGTTGGACACTATTTGAAATGGCAGGGGGTGGAATACTAAGTAGCCCGCCACTAGGAGTTGTTTACCTACTTCACGCCGCTGGCGAGTATTGTATTTTGTTGATGTTATAAAGATTACTATTTCATTTCCAACCTCCGTTTTGGTTATTCCCCATTCAGTAACTCTCTTTAAGTTACAATGCCTTAAATATAAAATTAATCGTTACCATATAACTAAATTATATACGTAATGTTCAATGGTCACGTAAGCTTTTGATTGTTCTTTGATACAGTAGTAGCAACAATAGTCACCGTATAAGTCAGTATTATTTGTTACTTTCTTTGATAATCTTTACTAAAGCATAATGTCAGTTTATGAACTAGTAACAAACTTTAACGCGTAATTTTCATATGCTTTTGAATATTTACTATAGAGGCTGTCGGTGGAGAATATTTCCATGGGGAAGTTGGCGATGACGTAAAAATGGTTAAGGATATCTCTCTTAAATTTTTCTCATTACCTTTCACTTCCAATAACAATTATCACATTGATTCGACTGAAATGATTACAAAAAATACTTCATCTAATCCAAAATTAGAATATTTCTATTTATTTATTTACTGCTGATTCCAGAATGAGTCATCGAAGTTATGATGAGAAGAAACTGAAATTAAAATTTTAAAAATCTAACCAAAAACTAATAATAATAATAATAATAATAATAATAATAATAATAATAATAATGCGAAAGCTGATTATTTTGTACAAATGATTTCTTTTTTATCATTCATAGTTTTAAATAATAAATGTAATAATGTCTTATCATTTTGGAGAAATAGAAAATTTCATATTGAAACATATCACCCTATTTTTACCAGATCACCAGTGGAAAAATTACATGATCGCTACTCTATACCAGATGTTAAATCGCAACCAGAAAACAAATTGACAATTTCTACCAGAAGACCAGACTCGCTAATGTCTACCAGATGATCAAATGACCAATCATCAATTTCTACCAGATGACCAATCACCAATCCCAAGCAAATGACCAGAGGAAAAATCATCAGTCTCTACCAGATCACCAAGTACTACCAGATAAGTCGTCCAGCAATTTCTAATATAAGATCACCGGTCATTGCTAGACGATCAATATCCAATGTCTATTAAATGATCAGATGACCAATCTCTAAAAATAAAATATAAAAAATTTCTACCAGAAGACCTGCTAACGACAACTAAAAATCAAATGACCAATTAGTAATCTATACCATATGACCACTGACTAACTTCAACCAGGTTACCAGATAAACAGTTGTTAACCTCTACCAGATTATCAATGATCAATCTCCATTGGATGAAGAGAACTAATTGTCGAAAATATGAATAAAACTTAGCAAATTATAGAAAACACTTGAAAAAAACTCCGACATTGCAATACAAAAACGGTGGAATCTAAACCATGAAAAATTCGAATCCATCTAGACAAGAGCATAACTAAAATCACCACGAATACTGAAAAGAATTATGTTGTAATGACGGAACACATTCTCACATTGTCTTCAGGAAAAAGGAAAAAAAAAAAAACAGCTTTTATTCTTGTAAAATCTCGTGAGAAGATTTACAAAACCATTTAGCGGTAAACTATTCGATAATCTCGGATTTTAATTTGAACCATCCGCCATATCATGAAAACCGTATCATATCAACGTCCAGTCGAGGGAAATCGATCGGTCGATCTATCGATGCGTGGGTAAGTAAAGAGATAAACAAAAGGAGAAACCTTTTATAGACGCAATACTATTAGCCTAGTGCACCTTTGTGTACAAGGTCGTCTGTTTAAGCACTTAGCCATCTTGTTTCCAGTAGATCATCTGGTTAGCAAATCGAATTTTTTAAAAAAATGCATTGACTCCATCACTAATGGAACGGTACAGTATTTTATTAAGGCGATCGATAGAACGAAATCTCTTCAGTTGAATTGGTTAGTACAGCCAATCAGCGACTTCGAATCAAACATATACATTAAATATTATACACTGAACCTTTCAGGACTGTTTCTACGTTTTCATTGTTTAGTTGTTATGTTTCTTGAACGTTGTTATTAATAATCAGGTGTGGTCTGCCCTTGTTTTGTTACCCTCTTCTTTGAGAGAGCTATTTCTGTTTACAGGGAATATAAAAGAACACTATACGAGAACCTTGTATTCTAAGTTAAATAAAGCTTTCTTAAAACCTTCACATGCGTACATTTGTCATTATAAACCTCTTTTTGGGATCTTTAATAAATCGGTAAACTTATGGATCTGATGGAAGAGAAATATATTTGATTATTGTCTATAATTTTGAGAAGAGTCATTAATACAACAGACGTGATTGGATATGTGAACTCGCCGTAGGTCACATCCGGCCCGCGAAGGATTCTTGCCCGACACGCAAACGTAATACCTGGACACTAATTAGCTAATATATTTGTGGAGCAAGTGGTAGAAAAATATCGGTTGGAGGTAATCGACTTACAATGCGAAATGTTTGAAACCAAAATTTAATTCCGAATCCACTGCTGACTTCTATAAGAAATATGTTTTGCCTCGCAAAAAATATATAAGACTATTGATTAAAGAAAAAATGATGGTATAATTATTTGGAAGTACATATGTTTGGTGATCACCTATTTTTTTGAAAACGAAACCTACTAAAAGTCGTTTAAGAACAAGGTTGTTAGATGACCCCCTGAATTATGTTTTATTCTTGTCATCGACATTTATTTCACCTTGAGAAGTTATCAAACAATAAGCAGAGACAAGTGTCCCATTAAATAATTTGCCCATTATAAGTGTATTTCGTTTATAGTGAGGAATTTGGATTTTTTATTCTGTGTTAATTACTATCCTGTTATTCGTGCAGTAAAATACGGAACCTTGTTTTAATGATAAAACATTAACTTCTTTTTTTCCCAAAGCAGTCTTCTAGACAGAGCGGTCTATGGTCGAGACAATTTACTACAGTAGATTTGTTGTTATGGCTCTCTTTCGAAACACTGGATAGCTTTCTGATGCGCGATTTCGAAATGGTTGCCGACACCTGGTGTAGGTGACGTTTGTAGCATGACTTTTCAGCTGACTTATTTTCCACTTTATTCAGGTGTACAATTCAGAAAAAGTTATTCTAAATTTATTTCTACTTATTTAAACTGATTATATTTATTTCTATTTAATTATTTAAAAAATAATAAATTAGTTTTAATAAAATAATCAATTTAATAAATAAATAACATAAATAAATATAATGCCTACTACACACACACACATACATGCATACATATATATATATATATATATATATATATATATATATATATATGTATGTATGTATGTATGTATGCATTAGGTAAAAAAGACAATAGGAAAACTGTAGTTTTAACCTACGCGTTTCGTTCAATGTGGACTTTTTCAAGGCAAAAAACGAAATGACAACATTTTATAACGACATTTTGATTTTTTATAAATACTTTGTTTCAATAAATTCATTTCGTTTTTTTTGCCTTGAAAAAGTTCATATTGGGCGAAATGCTTCGGCTAAAACTATAGTTTTCCTATTGTCTTTTTTAGAGTCTTTACACATATTGTCTTTTTTTACAGGTATATATATATATATATATATATATATATATATATATATATATATGTATTAATATTACCCATATTTTAAACATCTGAATAGCTATTATAACATGGCTTCGTTGTGAAGCTTTTTGAATTTTCCTATACTTGTATTTTGATTGGTCAATCCAGCTTTTGTAACAACGTTTTCCCCTTGCGAAGGATTGTTAATTAATTTGAAACTTTTAAAACCATTTATTTTACATTCAACATCATCATTTGATAAGACACCAAGGTAGTGATTTTATAACATATTTATGTTAAAAAATTGTTTTTAAATAAATAATTATATATATATATATATATATATATATATATATATATATATGTGTGTGTGTGTGTGTGTGTGTATGTATGTATATACTCTCGACTCTCGACTCTCCCGTCGAATTCGACGTATACGGAACAAGCAGATCAGTTCCCAGGAAAGCGACAGCCCGACAACAGCACATGAGATTTGATTATAGTGGTGAAGGCTTCGTGCAGGACCAGCCACACTTTTTGAAGGGCCGAATACAGAGACCTGGTGCACTAAGTGCGACAAGGTCCCCAAACGGGGAATAAGGGTAAAAAATGTGAATTACACATTGGAGATGCCAAAAGCGAACAAGTACAACATTTTAAATACCTGGGAAGTGTTTTAACAGGAGCAGAAAGTGTGGCACTGAAATCCGAAGAGGCATTTCGATAGCGAGAAGATGGCTTCTAGCGAAAGATGAGAAAATAGCGAATGATGCTTTCCAAGAAGTTAAGGAAAGTATTAAGAAAAAGAAAGGTTTCGTTAGCAACAAAGAAAAAGTTACTGAAGTGTTATAGATCGAATGTCGATATTCATTTATGAAAGCGGAAGGTGTTGTCAGTGGTACAGGATTGGCGCTGGCATCAGTAAGAGAATTAAGCTAGTGTATTCATAATATTAAGAAGCAGAAAACATTAATTAAGAAACAAAAAAAAAGAGTATAGAACAGCGTCCTAAACAGATACCGTCCTCCTATATGTCAGCGAATAAACAATAAAGAAAACTAGGAAAATCCTTTTAATTATCGAGAGAATTCTGAAAGAATTAGAAGACCTCTCTCTCTCACACACCATTCTCAATGGAGTCAGGTTCATCGAACCAATGAGAATGGTCCTTTTTTTTGCTGTATACTATGTGCTATGGCAAAGCTACATACAGCTTTGAATTAAGAGATATTTTTCCTTGACTAGCTGAGATCTGTTACTCAGCTCTTAGCTCGAACTCTCAGCCAAAATACAGAGAGGTACTCGGACAAGCCTATGCCGAAGGACAGAATCTCGTCTCGGGAAAGAGCTACCCAACCTCGTTTTACACGGGTTCTACGGGAATTTTTGACTGAGCATACGGGCTTGGAAGCCCCACTTTTAAATTTGGCCTTATGCCACATTTGATCACGTGGGGAGGTTAGCAAATACACTAGCTGGGATCTGTTACTCACGTCTTAGCTGTTGTTGAACACTGTGTCTTCGGTCAGAGAGAAACCCGGATGAGGCTATGCCGAAGGACAGAGTCTCGTCTCGGGAAAGAGCTACACAACCCCGTTTTACATGCGTTCTACGGGAATTTTTGACTGAGACTACGGGCTATGCCGAAGGGCAGTCTCATTCCGGGCGGTAAACAGACCTGCACTCGTTTATGCAGGGTTTACGGGAATTTTTTAGCCGCGCCTATGGGCACTAATTGTCCCACATTAAATTCGGCCCATCTGTGAAGAGGTTGGTAAATATTACTTTCTCCTACAGCGTTTGCGACCCAAAGCAATCGAACCCAGTCTGTGCTGCTGAGGGAAGAAGAGAGGTGAACGAGAATTCATATCTTTCCCAAGTGAATTTAATGAACCCGACTGGAATTCGAACTCGGCTCTCAGATCCGAGCCGCTATCCATTACTGGAACGTGTCTCCCACAATGTCGACAAAATTAGATATGCAAATGACCCAGTTTTGATAGAAGACACAGAAAGGAAGATACAAGCAACGCTAGAAAATTTAGTGGCGGAAAAAGAGAAGAACACTATAAACATTAATGAGACAGGGTATCTGTTTGCCAACAACAACAACAACAATAATAATAATAATAATAAACAAGAAGATTAAAAATACATGAAATACAAATTGGAAAAAAAAAACGGCATGGAAGACATATGTCAAAAAAAGTAGGGACTGAACACTTTTCACTCCGCTACATCCGGGGCACATTGTAAAAGATCAAAGTGCCCAACACTGAATTTCTGTCTTGCGTCAGTCTAACAATCATGTTCACTCTCCTCAGACACCTCAGGCTCCGATTGCTGGGCCATGTTCGTCGTATGAAGGATGACTGAATTCCCAGAGATATACTCTACGAGGAAATTGCAAATGGCGAAGGAGACACAGGTCACCTTCACTTGCGCTACAAAAATGTCTAATAAGGACATGAAAGGCCTTGAGATCAAAAGTGACCACTGGGAGGACCTTGCTGCTGACTGTTGTGCGTAGAGAATCAATCTGACTAAACAAGTAATATCAGGAAGGAAGAAACTAAACAACACAGTAGAAGACAAGGAGACTTGCAAAAAAATTAAAAAAAAAAAAAAAAAAAAGCTGCAGCATAGACAATACACAGAAAATTCACAGGTGACAAAGACTGCCACACCCTCATCGGCCTGTTCAGCCACAACTGTCGGTGTTCCAGAGGGTGGGATCAAATCCATCGTCATTGATGATCGGTGGGAGGTCTATGTATGATAGCAGACACAGAAAGGAAGATACAAGAAACCCTTGAGAAGTTATTAAAAGAAATCGAGAAGAATGGAGTAAACATCGCTTGCAATATGCGGAAGAAAAGCAAAAGAGTGAAATATACGCGAATTATAAATTAGAGAAAACAAAATCAAGCAAATGCAAAAATGTAGATAACTGGATTGTGTCTTGATCGGGGATTGAAAATGTAGCACCAAAATCAAAAGGTGCCTTAGAATAGAGAAAGATGCTTTCCAAAAGCTAAGTAAATTAATGTTGTGGTAAACCCTCTTACAGTATAATGAACTGTTCCTTCTCCCAGAAATATTAGGTTGGTGCAAAAATAATGACGTAATAATGTCGTTTTCTGTCGTATTTTTCAACGTCAAAAAACGACATTATTACGTCTTTATTTTTGCACCAACCTAATACAAACTGCGAGAGTCGGATACCAGAGCGCAGAGTGGCGTGATGTAGTAGACGCAGTGCTTATCTACTTATTACTAACACTATTGCTTTGTATATATCTTCAATATACTTTTTCAACCTACCTTCCGTGTCTTTCTTTCTGGTCCCTAAACATGCAACAACAATTATTAAGATACAGGAAAATTTCGTTAGAAATCAAGCAAAAAAAAAAGTACTCCTCTATGGCACTGAATGCTGGAAAATCTCTTCAAACATTAAGAAAAGACGATGCAACAGAAATGTGGTTATACAGAAGAATGCTGAAAATACTATGGATCGAACATTTGAGCAACGTCGAAGTTTTAGAGAAAATAGAAACAAAAATGATACTTATAATTAGGATGAGACATTCAAAATTTCGTGGTCACATAATGAGGAAAGGGGGCTAGTAAAATTTGATACTCACAGGACAGATTAAAGGCAAGAAGAACAGAGGCAAGCAATATAAAACCGACCTAGCGAGCTTCAGTTAATGGATGACGGAGCAAGGTTTAGGGGATATAATATGTATTAGTTAAAAGGACAGGAAGTTTTAGAGAGCCATGATCACACTGAAGAGACACGGCGCATAGAAGAAGCAGTGTGTGTCAACCAGCCAGCTTTGGATTTTTCTCAATTTACCTCTGATTCCAAGGGACCCGTTTCTCGAAGAAAATCAATGGAAACTACACAGTGGTCTCAAAGTCTTTCGACCATAACCCTCTCTTACAAATTGCAGGAATTCATGTCAGCCGCCTGGAATAAGAAATTATATTGTGCAGGATTGGCAAGAGTTTTGGACCGCCCTGTATTTCTGTGTATTTTGCATATCGTTAATATCTGTGGCTAAAGTTCGAATGGCCTCTATTCTTTAGTTCCACCAGTTCAGAGGTACATCTAAACCAGCCATGCCACATACACGGAGTTAGTTCTCTGTCATTTCCTGCGTTTTTCAAAGACAACCTTTTCCACACGAACCGTACTTTGAGGAACAGACGTGGAAGCCCTCCTGGGAAGAATCTTAACCTAAAACCTCAATCATTATCTATTATCATTAAAAATCCCCACTTTTTACTACAACCTCTTTAAATATATTAATCAATTTACAAATTACATCCTGTAATGCTTCAACTTGTATGGTTCTCGTACAGAATATTGTGAAAAATTTATATATATATATATATATATATATATATATATATATATAGATAGATAGATAGATAGATAACGACTACTGGAAGATAGTGACCATTATATATATATATATATATATATATATATATATATATATATATATATATAAAGAGACAGAGAGACAGACAGACAGACAGAGAGAGAGAGAGAGAGAGAGAGAGAGAGAGAGAGATACGAAGTGTAACAGCAAAATTCTCCAAATCGTGTAAAAGACATCCCGCAAAATGTTTAATATGTAAAAAACCACTAAACCAATTGAGTTTCTCCTTTCCAGGTTTTCAAATAAGACGTTTAGACATCTTGATACCATTTTTCGTAAGAATCACCGAAAAACCCTTTCAGTTATTCAACCAGAAAAAGTACAGGTTAAAATAAAATAATTAGAAAAGATGGCACTCTGTGAGTAGCAATTCATAGTTATCTCCCTTTGAGATGCTTTTTTTTTTTGTATTAGGTAGGTGCAAAAATAGTGTCGTTTCTCACATATGTTACTAGGTGAGAAAACGACATTATTTTTGCACCAACCTAATAGTTCTGAGCGAACGAGACTACACATCATTTAAATGCATATAACTTAGATATTCAACGTATCTTAGGGACACCTTCATTTAATATCAATTATTGAAAAGTAGCGTTTAAATGTTGCATAATAACGGAGAATATGATACTTTTATTATTATACAGCACTGTGTAACCTGTGAAATTTTTGAAGATACCGGAATACACGGCTCTCACCTTAATTAAAAGTGACAATCATTTAGTCACGCGCCTGTTTTAAGTAACAGCTATTCCAGCTACCTCATTATGCGCAAATTATGCGTAGAAGCTAATTCACGGCACTGTGCCTAAAGTAAGTAATTTACATGTTTATAAATAATTGTTATGGAAAGAAAATATACGACAATTTATTGAATATATTATGATAGTAACAATATCAAAATAAATATATACTTTAATATTTAATTTGGTCGAGTCTGTTAATATTATATGAAATAAATTCAATACATTCATCATTCATCTAACGCATCTATTTAATATCTCTTTACTTAACTATATTTACACACACACAATTATAGATATAAATATATTTTATATATACAATAGATATAAACAATAATGATATAGAAATCAGCGCTCTCTCTCTCTCTCTCTATATATATATATATATATATATATATATATGTATATATATAATGAAACGGTCTAAGTCCGACAATTATTTTCATATATTTTCTGTTTACAAATATGTAAGTAAATGCTCTGTTTATAATAAACAGTATTAACTACATTTACCGGCCTGAATGTCCGAGAAATTTCTCAGAAAATGTGTGTCCACCGACAGGAATTGAATCTTTCTCCTACACGGAACTGTCACATAACCCGACGTGCTATACAATTTAGATAAAATAATTTGATTTTGGTAATCAGGTGCTTCCTCTGTAGCTAAATATGACGGTTCCGTAGGGTATATATATATATATATATATATATATATATATATATATATATATATATATATATATATAATTTAACATCTATCTCTATATCTATAATAGTTTAACATCTGTCTTTAAACACACACATAAACGCACACACACATATACATATGCATACATATATTATATATAAATATATTATATAAATATACATCATGTACATTTAATTAAGTATATAGAAATCAGCAGTACATATATATGTATGTGCTTGTGTGTGTATTTTTATGTTTGTTATGTGGTACACATATAGATGTGTGTGTCTATGAGTCTGTCTGTGTATATGTGAATAAAATGATAAGTGGAAAAAACTCCTGTTAGCCGAAACTTTTCGTCCTCTAAGTGACATTTGACTCGATAAAGTTCCTTAGAAGAATGTCTGATTAAATAAATTACAAATATTATGTCTGCTTAATTTTAACATAATCCCTTCACATTCACGAATATTTTTCCCTGTATTACAAGCAAATAATACAAGAAATGCACTGAAATTTCCCAAGTACTTTCCATCCCTTTCTGAGATCATCATCCGTTATAAAACTGTAGTTTTCCTATTCTTTTTCTTTTATTCTTATATATATATGTGTGTGTGTCTGTGAGAGAGAGAGAGAGAGAGAGAGAGAGAGAGTGTGTGTGCGTGTGTTTGCTTAGTAGACATTTTGTTTATGTATGTTATTTATATATACTTCCTCTGTAGCTATATATATATGCGTGTGTGTGCATGTTTGTGTTTCTATGTCTGTGTGTGTACAGGAAAAAAGACAATAGGAAAAGCTGTAGTTTTAGCCGATGCGTTTCGTCCAATGTGGACTTTGTCAAGGCAACAAATGAAATGAATTTATTGAAATAAAGTATCTATAAGCAACAAGAAAATGTCGTTAGCAACAAGAAGAACTTAGAAAAGTTAAGATGCGTTTGTTTTTTATTAATATTTTTTCGTCTTAATTTGAATTAATTTTCATCGCAACAATCCAGACCTTCATTCCACAGTCGTTAGCAAACAAGCCTGTTATCTGTTATCTTGAATTTATATAAAAGAAATGTTATTATTATGAATTTTTTAATGATATTTTTTTCATCTTAATTTTAGCTTATCTTCATCGCTACAGTCCAAACGAATTTATTGAAATAAAGTATCTATAAGCAACAATGTAAATGTTAGCAACAAGAAGAATTTATATCCATATAGCCAAGGGATAAATTATGTCAATTACTTTATGTTTGAAGGGAATATTTTCGCGGGTAGAAATATTGTTTGTATTGTTGTATTGACAGATTAAACCATTTTATTTTGGTTTCTTGATATATTTGTTGAATAATCCGCTCTGAATGAAAGGCGTCGATTATAAAATTAAACTTTTTTCTATTTCTTTAATCCTTTATGCGTATTGTTTTTTTTTTGTTTTTTTTTCTACAGTTAATTCTGAAAAATCTTCATATATATATATATATATATATATATATATATATATATATATATATATATATATATATACATACATATATATATATATATATATATATATATATATATATATATATATATATATATATTCCAGTCGGTGGATCGATATAAGTGTGTTTTATAATTAAATAGACTACTCCACTATCTTACCAGTAGCTTATAACCATTAATATTAAAAAATTAAAACAGCCAGTTTTCAATTTGTGGTGACGACTGCCAAGAGTGTGAAACTCAGAGTTGCCCCCAAACATTGAGGAAAAATATGGCTTTCTTTATAGTATGAATTTTAGTTCTCCTATTTTAAGTTTAAAATTATCTTGTTAACATAAGCCCACCGTATGCATCGCTTCATACATATAATTAATTATACTATATCATATTATATGTGTGTGCGTTTGTACATGTGTGTGGTTAAAATAACCGAAACGCAATGGTAAATAATTTATCTTTATATATATATATATATATATATATATATATGTAAGGCAGGATATGTGTGTGTGTGTGTGTGTAACGAATACACGGCTACAATTTTCGACGGATTTGCACCAAAATTTACATGCACATGCTCCAAGTTAGCGGGAAGGACAAAATCGACTTTGCATTTCCCAACTCCCATCGATAGTGGAAATAATCGATTTTTTCATGATTCTACGACACTTTTCATGTAGTTTGCGGCCATTTACTACTGCCCAGAGTGAGAGCCTATATCTGGCTGCCACAAATAGGCAGGAAGATTCTATTGGCCAGCGTGAGAGCCAACAGCTGACTGATACGAATCTTAACTAGCATGCTAGCATGCAAAAAATTATCGATAGCTGCATTCGTCACAAGTGGGAAAAATTTAAATCTCCATGGCACTTTACTCCAATTGGCTCATTAGCTTCCTTAAACTCAACATTAATTCTGATTCCGTAGAACTGGGTTTGGTGTGAAAAATTACTAGTTGTTAACATTCTATTTTCATTAGGTTTTTCCAGTTACGAGGCCTTTTTTAAAGCTGATCGTTTTGTGTTCATTTTGTTTAGTTCTTTTTTTTGTAACAGATTTAATGTTTAGTATAGAGGTTAGAAAAAATTCGCAGTGTGAGATAGGCAAGAAGTAAGGCATGTAGCAACATCAGCCCGGCAAAGGGCACTCCTTTAACGGCAAGGAAGGGTAAAAATATTTTAAGTCAATTGATAGCGATTGCTGTATGTGTCGTACGATTTTTAATCAAGTACGGGCAACGCCGGTTCATGCTGCTACTATATATATATATATATATATATATATATATATATATATATGTCGCCATTTTATATTTTCATTTCGCGCATTGTTTGCTTTTGCTTGGCATTGGCACTGGAAGCTTCAATACCAGGAACATCAGCGTGTTTGGAGGTCAATGTAACGATAGTGCAGAGGATTCGGAAACGGATGGATGATATATCCAGTGAACATCATTATGTTTGGAGCGATCACTTGTGATGCTGACGTTATGCCTCTATACACCTTCCAACGGCAGCTCAAACTCAACACAGAGGACGACATTAAGCGGCTTGAGGTGGCAGTGCTACCATGTGTCAAGAGGATGTCTTCTGGAAAACCTATCTCTTGTCAGAAGATTCTGCATCATGTCACACAAGCAGGAGAACCTAGTTCTGGCTGACAGACAATTTCTGCGACCTCATCACCGCTTATATCTTTCCAACTAACTTCCCAGTTTGCAATTAGACCGTCCAGAAGAGATGCAGTAGAATCCGAAGTCGTCCGGAGGCCTTGGTTGAAACAAATGGCGATTTTATTGAATATATTTACTCTTTAATATTTAAAGATATTTTTGTGTAATTATGGTAAATATATCTGTTGAAGTGAGATATCAGAGTTATTTTCATTTTTGCATAATTTCTACAACAATTTATTCATCACAACCTATATATATATATATATATATATATATATATATATATATATATATATATATATATATTATCACATATTTACGGCATGTAGTAACATATCAGAATTCCATCTATAATGGTTGAGCTAAAATTTACAATTAAAATAAATCTAAATTTTGCTCTTTACCGGCAATATATATTTATTATTAGTGTGTATATATATATATATATATATATATATATATATATATATATATATATATATATATATATATATATATATATATATATATATATATATATATATATATATATATATATATATGTTGCGATGAATAAACTGTTGTCTAAATTATGCAAAAATGAACATGACACTTGCGTCTCACTTCATATATATATATATTATATGAAATGGACAACGTCCGACAATTATTTTAAGACATTTTTATGTTTATACATACTATTTATAGATGCAAATATTTACGTAAATGCTCTGTTTATAATAAACAGTATTAAACAACATTTACCGGCCTGAATGTCTGAGAAATTGTCATAGAAAATATTCGTTCTCCGACAGGAATCGAACCTACGTCAGGCTATATGACGGTTCCGTATAGGATACAGGTTTGATTCCACACTTTGCTAAATACGTTTTTACTTATTCTTGTCCATATTTAGGACAATTTCGTTGGTTCAAATTTTACGTTCTTGGAATCAATTACTACGCCCTAAAATTAATATCTCCAACCAGCACAACAAACACGCTAGAAATTCGTCAAATCTGGACCAATAACCTAACATACTATATCAAATAAAATGTAAAAATAATTAAAAAAAAGACTACAAACAGTCCAACATCAATAAAATGTTATCAAAATTAGGAACAAGCACACTACATAATTATTTTTTTTTAGCATTTCACCTCAAGCAAGGCGGGAAGCCACTAGCACACAAGGGGTTACAGAGAGTTGGACCGAGAGCAATGAGGAGTGATAGAGGAAATGATGAAGAGAAGGATAGGGGATAGATTGACGATAAAATGAGCTCGGCACTGATCCAGGTGTTTTCTAGCCAATACATCATCATTTTTCAAATATCGCTTTTTGAACCCTCACCTGATAGAACGTGTTATCGTTATTTTTATTTTAATGAAATATATGTATTTGTTCCGTCTCACGTCAGCAGTCAATGTAAAACAGAGCAGTCACAAAATGATGCTCTCGTGGAATGTCTGACGCTCAACTCCACGAGAGCACCTCTTTACGACTGCTCGGTCTCACATTGACAGCTGACCTGAGATGGAACAATTACATTGAGTCAATAGCTTCGTCCAGGGCAAGAAAATTTGGCTCCCTGTGCTGCGCCAGGAAATTTTTCTCGCCAGAGTCGATCCTTCAAATCTACAAATCAACTATTCGCACTTGCATGGAGTATTACTGTTATATATGACCTGGAGCACCTTTCTGTTTGTCTCAAGGTCCTTGATAAAATCCAAAGACGGATATGGAATGTAATTGGCCCTGATCTGACATCTCGTCTGCAGTCGCTCTCTCACAGACGTGCCGTCGCCTCCATCTGTTTCTTTTACAAATACCTTCATGGTAACTGCTCCGATGAGCAGCTTTCGCTGGTTCCCAGACTTCATGAATTTAAGCGTTCCACTAGGCTGGCATCTCGCTCTCACCCTTTCACTGTCGAAACTGTTATATGTAGCCCTCTCTTCTACTCCAAGAGCTTCATGTCTCATACTTCTCGCCTGTGGGACTTCCTCCCCTTTTCCTGTTTCCCTGATAGCTATAATCTCCAACTACTCAAATGTAATGTCAATCGACGTCTCCAGATGCCTTGGTGTATCCCCTTTACTTCTCTTCATCCTTCCTCTATCACTTCTAATCGTTCTCACTTCAACTTTCTGTAACCCCTTGCCTGTTAATGGCTTCCCGCCTTGTTTAGGATGAAACGCTTAGAAAAAAGAAAGAAAGCAAACATTATACGTGTTACAAATAATCAAGAGTGGTCTCCCCTTGTTTTGTTCCTCTACACTTTGTGTGAGCTATTTCTGTTTACTGGGGCTATAAAAGAAACCTTCTATACTCAGATGAATAAACTTTTCTTAAAGCCTACACCTCCATACTTTTGTCATTACAATATGCAAGAAAAATAGGCAAAACCATGGTAATAAGGCAAAAATGGTCACAACTTATGAATGTTGTTAACACACAAAAGGGATACTTAGAATATTGCTACCATATATGGTCTGGTACTCCAGCAATATTATTAGTCATGATATGGCCGCTCTGCTTCAGTGACTCTCCAACCGATGCAAAATGAGATTGCATACTAAGTTACCCTCATTACTTTTAATGTACTAGTGAGATACTTAAGATTGTAATCTAGCTGACGACTTCATAATTACTCTTATCTAACAACTTTTATAAACTTAATTACCTACAACATTGCTATTAAATTATGATCGGAACATAAGCTGATCAAATGGAAAACAAAAATGACAAAATTGTATTTTTGGAACGGATATGGATTTATCGATTGATTTGTGTTTTACGACTTATCAACTTGTTGCAGGTTATTTAAAGTCAGATGTATTTCTTTTTAGCTTCTAAATGTTTGGAAAAAGTAATGCTTTACTAATACATATCCTACTAATTAACCCATAGATGGTGGATTCATACATTTTTCAAGTGTATTTGCGTGTAAGTGATTGTACAGAACCTGAAAGGGAATGGAACTCGGCTCTAGAACGGATAAAAGGAAAGAAAACTTGGTTAATTTAACACACGCAGCGCATATTAAAGGCGACAAAACTTGGGAGACAGTAAGCAACCTACTTAGCAAAACGTTCTTTGAGTGAATAGATTGCAGAACAAAGAAAAAGAGGGGTGTTAAAGCAGCAGGATTTACTTAGAGTAAGACATATAGGGAGATGCGGAGAGGCATGAACGTTCATTCCCTGAAAGTATATAACATATAAAAGAAAAGTATAATTGTATAATTTAATACTCTGCCATTCATTAAAAGAGAATTCTTTTACGACAATTCCTTTCGTGATAAAATGTGCCATTTTTCTTTACACCTGACACTGGCACTGACTACAGCAATTTGTTTGGAACGTGAAGCTTTAGAAAATCGATGTATGATTAACGCGCGCTGATGTCTACACAATCAAGAGATGTCTTCCCAACAAACGCCAGTTGTGGCTAGTTATGCCTACTTTGAAAACGGGAAATTTAATGATCTGCTAGTTCATCGGATTAAGTATCGGATCATTAATCATCGGAAAATCGATTTCTTACCTGTATTAATTCTCTTTCTCTGCTGATTTTCTAAATTTGACTCTTTACTTTAATAAATGCATTAAACGAAACCCTGCACTTGTATATTTTTTTTGTCTTACTCAGATTTATGTATTAACTAACAGCAATGCCCAGCTGGTCGATCAGAAAAAAGCGTTCAACTCGAATGGAGCAAAAATATCCCTAGGTTTAGATGTAACACAGTCTATCTTCTTCAATTACTTTCATTAAAAAAAAAAATTTGAATTAATACAGTTACTGATATAACAGAAGTAATCTGCATTTATTCAATCGAAGCTAACCGAGGACATGAAGGGGTAAAACAGACAACATGAAGACCCACTTGAGACCACAATTAATTTGGAGTTTTTGAAACTCAATTTGTCAGTGTGTTGCCAGGGATGTAAAAGAGGATACATTTATAAAACATTTTTGTTACGTTTGATGAAAATTGGTTAAAAGATCAACGAAAAATAAGAAACCAGTAAAAATTGTCATATGTACGCGGATTTTCACTATATGAGTGGACTCAGTATCAAATTAAATGACAGTTAAACAATCAAGTTATTGTTGGTTACAATTAAGTGAAATGTGTATCAGATTGCTTGTAAATATGGGAAGATTTAGTTTAAAATTTGTGTTTAAATCGATTTGTGTTGAAATCGATATTTTGTTTTATCGCGGTTTTTCGTTTAAGGCAGCGGCAAAAAAATAAAAATCAGGTATCGTTCAGCTCGTCATGATGTAAATAACCTACATACCGAGTGTTAATGAAATTGGAGGAAAAAAGTTGAATTTATTGATTTTTGATCGGTTTTAACGGTTATTGATTTTGTTTTTAAACTATCGATTTTTTACGCTAAGATCCAATCTCTTGCATTGTATAATGTATGTGACAAGTTTGGTCAAAATCGGTTGGATGGATCTCGAGTGAAAAGGTATCATACAGACAGACAGACAAACACACATACATCCTTTATTTTATATATATAGAGAGATATACGCTATGGTCGTGCAACACCAGTGCAAGCAACGTGCAGTGATCAGTAGAAGCGGAAAAGGAAAAGCAATTTGCGGTTTTGTGACTGAGAAATCTTGCTACATTTGCATATGTTAGTTTCTTCCGAAAAATAATATCCAACTTTAGAATAAACATTTTAATTATGTTCGAAAATATTATTATAAACGTTGCGCAAAATATATTACTCATTCCTAATGATTAAAGTGTTCTCTGTTAATTTTATTTCATTCTTTTTCAGAATTTTGGTCTCAAATACTTGACGCATACTTGTTAAATATTATTAGATTAGGGACCTACCCTAAATTTTCGATACCTAAAGTTTAAAATAAATTAAAAAAAAAATGAAAAACCATACTTGAAGCTTTCTTTTTACTTTTATTTGAAAGCCAAATGATTAAATTTAATATTTCTAGTAAGAAAAATATTCTGGTGAGAACTAGAAATTATATTGATTGGAATCTGAACATTTTGGTCGCTTTCAGAAAACCGATAAAAATCATTAAATATCGGCAATTTTGACACATTTTTAAGCAAAAGTTACTTCTCGGGTTTAAAAATAACCCCAAAATAAAACATATACTTGAGACATGTTATTTGAGGAAAATTAGCAAATTTAAATTTAAATTAATCTGATTTGAAACAAATGTTACTTATAGCATAAAAAAGGTATACAGGCTTTTTTTTTTTTTTTTTTTTTAACCATGGAGTCTTTTTTTCGGACGTGTGGTTTAATTTATTGACAGACTAACGTGTTGAAAAGCTAAGTATGTTTGACCATAAATTGATATAAATTTACGAAATCTAAGCGCTTCTTTTTTTTTGGTGGGGGGGTTAACTACTCTGTAATTTAAAAAAAAATTAACATAATATTTTCAGTAATTATCTAATATTTTATTAAATTTTACTTATTTTAGCTTTATAGCCTTAGGTTTCTTTTCAAAATAACTCAAATAAAAAAGAATAAACATGAAAAAAAAAAAACTACTAACAAAAAAAAAAAAAATATTTTTATAAAATAGGAGTTAAAATGTAAAAATAATTTGAAAGGAAATTTCAAAATGACATAAATTAAAAAAATAAGAACTTCAAATAGAAATTGAATAAGAAAAAAAGTGTTTTAAGTTAAAGTAAAAATTATTTTTTAGTAGAATTATATTGGGTTTTGTTTCCGTGTTCTTTCTTAAGTGAAACTAAAAATAATTACTTAATTGAAGTATGAACCACACTAAAATAAATGAATAAAATAAAAATATTTAGTGAAATAAAAATTAAAAAAGAAAAAAAATTACTTCAAATTTTAAATTTTAAAATTTTGAAGGAATAACTTTAAAAGCCTATTGAGACGTAAGCATGATGAAACATAGAAAGGAATAATGAGAGAATTGCAGACGGCCAAATTTTTCAGTGAGGGCAACTCTTAAAACAAGTGATGGACTCACATACTTACGAGAATGGCAATGTTTCTACACTAAAAAAAAAATTAAGGATTATTTTAAAAACAACTGACAAACGACTCTTATTAGGCTTTTCAATTTTCGATTCGTCAATGTAGTTTTCACTTTAATAACAATACCACTTAGCCGGATTAAAGTAATGCAGAAAATTAAACGATTTAAATTATTCTCATCAAATATGTTTTTAAAAAAAAAAAAAAATGGAAACACTTCTTGTAAAATTAATTATTCATCGAAAAAAATGTTTTTTCTTGCGAAAATAGTGCCCTTAATAAATCTTATTTATGAAAGCAATTAAAAGTTTTTTTTTAATTAAATAATACCATAGTTTTATTGCATTTTTTATTTTACAATTCGGAGCAGATTTTCGAGAAATTAATAGTTTAAAAAAGAAATGATTAATTTGCATTCTCTAAGGAGTTTTGCATTTAACTAACAAAAACAACGTTGGAATTTAACTTCTGGAAATTACATGAAATATAGAAAGGCGGGTTAACAAGTGTATAAAATATATATTTTTACCAAGATTTTCCCCAAAAAAATAATTTAATTCAATTATAAATAAGTCCTAAAAGTTTCATTAAAATCCAACAATTATTTGATTTTTGCAAAAATTATCAATGTTTTTTAACCTGTAAAAAGCAATAACACGCTAAATATTATATCGTAATATATATAATATTGTAATTATTATGTCGACCGCTGACGAAAAAAAAAAAAAACACGATTTTTAACCAAAATTTCGAACGTGCTAGAAATGATTTAAAAATGTAATAAAATAATAAAAAACAATACTCTGGTCTTTCGTCTTAATAATAATACAAATATTTAGACGATAAAACTTTTTTTATTAAGTCTAGGGTTTTTCTTTTGTCAAGCTTTGCTTTTTTTTTCTGCGACAAAGTGGAAGTGCCTGTATTATTAGATTGATCGGCAAATAATGTCCCATTTTAGAAGAAACATTTTAATTGTGTTCTAACATATTATTATATTAGATGCAGAAAACATATTATTCGTTCCTAGTGATTAAAGTTTCCCCTTTGTTCATCCGTATCGATCTCTTTCAGAATTTTGTTCTCAAATACGCGATGCACCCTGTGAATACGCCTGTAAATAGACATAGGTTGTTCGATAAATAATATCCGAATTCAGAATAAACCATTTAATAATGTTCTAATATAATGTAAAAGATGCACAAAAATATATTTCTCATTAATAATGATCAAATTGTCCTCTTTGCTAATTTTATATCAATCTCTTCCAGAATTTTGTTCTCAAATACGTGGCTCACCCAGTGGATAAACTGGAAAATCATATTAGGTTGTTCGGAAAATAATGTCCGATTTTGGAATAAATAATAACTGCACAAAAATATATTACCCAATCCTAATGATTAAAATGACCTCTTTGCTAATGTCATATTTTTTCTCCATTTAACTTAAAACGTTTTCTACACGCCATCTTTGACACGGGGGAGGAAGATTACTTTCCTTTGCACGAGTTCATTTTCTTATCGCAAGAAACAAATTCTCAACGTAAGCAAGATTCCATGAATATATTTGCCGTATCCAAAATCACATATACCGAATGAAGGATCTGAAAATATTATCTTCAATAAATATGTTCCTATCTTGAAAGGGAAGAAATCAAACTTGCAAATATTAGGCGAAACCTTCTTTTCTTTGTTTCTATCGGCAATGCAGATTTGACGTTCTTACTTTCTTCATTCTTTATAATAAATATGCAAATCTTTTCCATGACGATGGCCGTATTTCGTGACAGTGTCCTGGGATAGTTCAGTGCATCATTGGAGTGAAAATCTTCAAGTATCCATCACTGGAGTAGCACATGTTCTCTTCCAATCGACAAGAAAACAACAGCCGAAACATGATTAAATGGATTATTTTAAAAACTAAATAAAAAATTGGGGTCGCACACAGCAGCTTCTCTTTCCACATATATATATATATATATATACATATATATATATATATATATATATATATATATATATATATATATATATACATACATACATACATACATACATACATACATATATATATATATATATATATATATATATATATATATATATATATATCTGTTAAGTGGCCTGAAAAATTACCGTACCAAAACCGGACATTATTACCATGGTTCCTCTGTGTCTAACAATTTGATCTATATAAAATTTGGTAATATCGGGTTAGTTTATTTTCTTTTAAACCATGGTAATATCCAACGTTACCTATTATTAACTTTTATATAATTTTATTTATTTATTTTCAGATTTATTTTATTACATTTTAAATTGAATTTTCTATTTTTTTAATCTTTTATTCTTTTTATTTATTTATTTTTATTTTTTTATTTTTTGTATTTTTTAAAAAAAAGCTGATCACGCAAAAATTAAAATATTTATTCCCAAAAATGCTAATGGTAATGTAATCGTTTCTCTACAAGGAAGCATTTTGCATTCATGGACTCTGCTTTCCTTTCTTTGTCCTGTTAGTAAAATCTTCCTCTTAAATTTTTAGTCCATTTACTTAAATAAATTGTAACTGTAAAAATAACATATAAGCGCATTAGTAAAAAAATAAAATACTCTCTTTATAAATATAAAGGTGAAAATGTAAAAAATGAACAATTTAATTTTAAATGTAGTCACGTTAAAACGTTTTTTATTATTTAAATATCAGGTTATAATATCTTTATTATAGAATAAGTTCGAAAACATATCAATTATTAGCGTTTGTGCGGGGCTTATGTAAATACTCTTGTAAGTATACTGGAAAAAATGACGGCAATTGTTAGAAAGTTTTCATAGTGAGATGCAGTGAAACAAAAGTCTTGAAACAATGTATTGGGATTCATTAAAGAGGAAATAAAGAATTCGCAGCTAAAATAGATGCCAATGAACCCTCTAATAAATCTAATACCTTTATATTTTTAGACGTTCAATGGCATCTATACTTCACCTAGTATTATATAAATTGCATTTTGCTTAATAACTTTTCATGTAAAATGTTTATATGTTTGATATAACAGTGAAATGAAAATACTGTGCCTCTCGGAAGAAAAAAAAAGATTAGTAAAAGAACAACAAAATCGGTGACGACAAAGACGGCGACGACACCGCCTATTTCAAAACCTAGTGAAAGCAAAACGATCACCTAATTGAAAAAGTTATCTGCGTACCTCACATGAAAGGCTTTAACAAATAAGACTTCAATCTCATAAACGTAGGAAAAAAGGAACTGATTAATTAAACGGTCCATTTTGGTCGGGAACTAATTTTGTCTAAATGCAGATAAATATTTTATTTTTATAGTTTATTAAAATGATTACGGGATCTAATGAGTCATAAATTTACAGACTTAAGTATATTAGCCTCTCTTTCAACTACAGATGAGACAAGACATATAAAAATAAATACACGGTAATTAGATAATAAATACACATTGATAATTACTTTTTGGTTGGGTCATATCAGCTAAAAAATCAATAGATGTACCTTATTCTGACGAGTAGTGTATCTACGTAACATGAAATCGTATAGATAAATCTTTTGAACATTATCTATATATGTATTTATGTACGTATATATGTATGTATGTATGTATCTATGAACTTGCTAGTGATTGCGATGAGTGGCGCAGGGCTGTTGTAGAAGGATGTAAATCAACAGAGGAAATGATTTTAGGACATGCAGCACTGAAAAGGGATTTGAGGAATGATATTACCAGGAGCCTGGATGACAGCATTGCAAGCTGGAAACGCGGGACATGTGGTCGTGTCCTTCCGATAAAAGCTGGGTATGTTAATCATCTGAAATCACATGAGAGACGACCTCACTTTGTGTTACCTCCACGACCCGGTGCATGTGTGATCTGCAGGGAAGTAGGTGAATCGACATCTGGATTGAAGAGCCATATAGTGGTGCACAAGGATGACCTACCGCAGCAACATACGCTTAACCCTATGAAGACTCTGGATCACATATGTCATCTATGCTATAGGCCTTGCAAATCAGCTGCTGGTTTGAAGAGACACCTTCGAAGACATTCGAGAGGAAACAATGATCTAGATTGAATGTAGATGTTGAGGGGCAAGGCGGCAGTCATCTGGGAAGATGGGGCAATCATCATGTATGTATCTATTTATCTATCTTAGCATTTCCCCGAAACCGCCTTAGGAACATTGTTGTTAATAACACTTTCATTAATGCATTTCTTCTCTTTCTCTGTCTCCCCCTCTGCTCACCCTCTCTCTCTCCCCCCTCTCTATTGTTGCGGTAAATAAACATGAGGTGTTCAGTTAGCGTACACAAACGTTTTTCATAGACAGGAAATCTTTTAGGGTTATACACCGTCAAAATTACTTACCCCTAACGTCCTTCTGTCAGATTAGATCACACAGGTAGAGAAACAGGGATTGCTTACCTATAAAAGAAAAGAAAAGGAACCTTACCAAGCATAAAGTCAATAAGTAAAATATCAATAAAATATAAAAGGTTCAGTAATTTGTCAATTTGATGACCGCAATTTGTTTCACCCGAATGCTTTCCACCAAATTCTTACA
>OZ010610.1:42314298-42321798 GCA_963932145.1 Acanthosepion lycidas
TTCTTCTTTTTTTTTTAAAGTGAGGAAATAATTATATTTTTTAACATACATACTTGTTTCATAATCCCATTTATTTCAAGTCATGTTACACGATTTTCCAGGCAAACAGATTTCTTTTTACAATGACACTGGCATAGAGTCATCACTTATCAAGTACTTGGCAAACATCCAAGATATATCTGTCTATATTTCTGGGATGAGGTATTATGTACACTATTTACATTATTCGTACTATTGTGCTCATCTTTGTCGCATATTTATTCCAACGTTTCGGCCTTTCAGTATCTGTCTATATTTCTGAGATGAGGTATTATATACACTATTTACATTATTCGGACTATTGTCCTCATCTTTGTCGCCATATTTATTACAACGTTTCGGCCGTTCTACTCTCCGGCCTTTTTCAGGTGGTTGGAATGTCGAACTGAACCCTTTATTTCTCTCACTGGGGTAGACTGTTCTAGTTCCACGTGCCATGTTTAAAGGATATCAGTTATCCACTGTCAATTTCCCCTCTGAAAGTTCTCCACTGTCTTAACCGGGTATTGAAGTAGAGTTCCAGAAATTTACATATCTGAGAAGTGTTCTAGCAGAGGGACGGAACGTGCGGCACTGAGATATAGGTATTGAAGTCACACTCTTTGGGTTTCCTTCACTGTCAGGCAGTGGAGAACTTGGAGAGGGAAATTAACAGGAGATAACCGACAACTGACATCCATTAAAACATGGCACGTGGAACTAGAACAGTCTACTCCAGTGAGCGAAATAAAGGGTTCAGTTCGACATTCCAACCACCTGAAGAAGGCCGGAGCATACAACGGCTGAAACGTTGTAATAAATATGGCGACAAAGATGAGGACAATAGTCTGAATAATCCGAGATATATTTTTTTTTTTATAAAATTGTTCTCATGTAGCATGATGGATATCATGAACCGAACATGTAAGCAAGCAATGATGAGGTCTTAGGTTACAAACAAGGAGAAGGCTTATACTTAACATCAGAAAGAGACATCTATAGTTTCTGGGACACATAATGAGGAAAGAGGTCCGGGAGAATCTGATACTCACGGGTCAAATAGAGTGAAAGAGAGGCAAGAGAGAGCAGCGCGTGACATCCCTGACGAGCTTGAGTAGGTGGCTGATAGAACGTGGTCTGGGGGAGGAAGCAGAGGGAATGATTTTGCTGAAAGCTGCAAGGGATAGAAAGAGGTGGAGAGCCATGATCACCTAAGTCCTGAAAGGACATGTCACATAAAAAAGAAGTGAATTGTATAAATATATGGTGTTTTTTATGTATCAGGTTGGTGCAAAAATAATGACGTAATAATGCCGTTTTTGACATATTTTTTAACGTCAAAAAACGACATTATTACGTCATTATTTTTGCACCAACCTAATATATTCAAATTTAATTAATAATGCTGTTATAATGTTCTGTGAATTAATTATAATAGTTAAAATATAATAAGCAAGTGTTTGTTTATATTCTCGGATTAATATAATAATGTGTATCGAAAATAAATATTGAATTTTCTATTTAAAATACCGTAATGAAAAACAGAAAAAAAAAAGTCCTAGCTCAAGAACTGTTTGTCCAAATTTAATTAAATTTTGTACTGCACTCGACAGGAGTTCAAGGCACAATATACTCCTAAATCGGTTGGGATATTGTAGTGTGCTGACCACCAAGCGGACGGGGAGGTCGTCTCATCCTTACTTCTATGGCGGCCTTCTGGGAGTGTCATCTCGCGAAAAATTGTCTTTCCCATACACCATAGCTTTCGTGCTAATATTAGGTTGGTGCAAAAATAATGACGTAATAATGTCGTATAATTGACGTATTTTTAACGTCAAAAACGACATCATTACGTCATTATTCTTGCACCAACCTAATAGGAATATATACTTGAAAAACAGGGTGGACAAAGTAAGTAAAGTTTTATTGTAGAAGCCAATGCAATAAGAATAAAGGTAGCAGTTATGCACAAAGTCGTCGCAATTCAATCCAGTAGTCAGTGTTACTCTTGCAAGGTCGGTTGTTCGCGCGCAAGTTTGAGGCGTACTCAGCAGATCCCAGCTAGAATCTGTCGTCTGTTGACTTACAGATACTTATAGATAGTTACTACCTATAGTGTAGTCTTTTATGGGGGTGACAGGCTATTCCATTACATCAAACTGTATCTCCGTAAGACACATAAAGATATGTTTAAAGGTGTAGTGTTATATAGATTATGGCATTATGCAAATGAATACATAAAAACAAAAAATAAAATTCTTCACTGGGAAGCATCTCTCTGCTGTTAAATTCGCTTAATATTCCAGTCCAAAAACATAAAGGCAATCTTATTTAGCTGTAAGCTTTTTGATGTCATGATAAGCGTTTCGACAATCTGATATATATTTTTGCAATTAATACTACATTTTACACGCCTGTTGTTAATGAGTATTTGCTGTAATGTAATGACGTCAATATATAATTACACCTGAATGTAATTAACGGCCAATTCTGTTTATTTCTCAGCAGTGAGAGTGTTCTGGAACGATTTCCCCATTTTTTTTTTTTTTTTGTCTTTGATTTTGGGCGATATAAATGAAACACAATTTTTTCTGCAAAATTCATCATTAGCATACTTTTTGGATCCAATAAGCCCGCACTTTTGAAATATAAAACCACTTTGTTGTTAATTAACGACTCATATCATTAAAAGTTGACTTATAACTGTCGTTTTCATATCGCTTTAATCTTCCCCGTCAAGAAAGTCACGTGAACAATAAATTATATCGATTAGTCATAATTCCTCTAAACCTGATCCTTTCACAAATGTTGTTTAGATGATTCAATTTGGTATATACCAGCGATTAAAACAAGTATATTACACCCCAGAAAGACATTTATTTCATATGCTGTAGTGCGGATCTATTACGCACGAACGTACATACATACAAAAATACAAATCACATGCAACGCCAAGCATTCATTGGTTAATTAATCACCACTACGTTATTATAGGAAATTTACAAATCGCAGTATTGCGACAATTTTGTAATCAATTTATTTTTAAGTAGTCAATTTGATGCACTTTTGGGAGAAACGGATCACAGAAGCTTTCTTAAGTCTCCCCAAATCTCGTCCGCTGATTGGTCGATGCCAACCAAACGGATCGTTTGCACGTGAAGGATAATTCTTCCCGCGCAGTGATTTGGAGCCTACAGTCACTTATTTAAGCAAGAGTTTTCTATTCCTCATTAGTGAGATTTCAGCTGCCAAAGGAATCCATGACAGTTGAAAACATACGCCAACTTTCTCACACACAAACACCACTCACATGCCGAACATACCTTGTATACATTCACACAAATTCTTCTCACACAACAATATCTTTCAAGAACAATCATTACAAGAGACTCTCATGAACATTCTTCCAGTGAACTTTGGAACACTAAAATAACAGATAAAGAGAGACAACTCTTGGTTAATTCAAGGTTTTTTTTTCAATTAAATGCATGCTTTCCTTGTATGATATTCTACATCTTGTTAAATACATATTTTATGTGTAACGATGTCTTTTGCTTATCCTTTTCCTCGTCAGTTCTGTTTCCTAATCTAAAGTTAAATTAATGTGGTGAAGTCCGCCATATTGTCACTGCTTTTACTTAGCAATATTCTCCATTACTGAAGTGATATTTATAATGAATTTTCATTCAATTCTCTTTCACAATTATTCTAAAAGTTCAAAGCATTTGACCATAAAATATTTCCAATAATTACGAAAATGCCGATGTTTTCTTTTATATGGGGTGTGGGTATTTGTACACCGCTTTTAATGTTGTATGCAGATTAAATCGTCGCGTTTTAAAGCGAATATATACTTTGTGTTGTTGCTTTTTTTTCATTTCATTTTCTTTTTTCAATCATTTTTCCCCTGCTGGAGATTCCGAGCGGTCTTTACCCAGACATGAAGCAATAATCGCAGATACATGGTCGATCACTATTCATAAAGTGACATCTTTGTGTAGCATACGATCCACTTTGAAATATGACGTTGTTAATTTTAATCTACAGCCAACCATCAGTGCCCATATTTTACAAGGCTTAAACTGCGTATTATACAAAAAAATGAAATAGTATATCTGTCCCTCTTTGAGTTTACGGGCGATATTAATTTACTAGTTGATACTGCGCACGCGTTGGACTCGTTACATTTGATTTCACTTAGGCTTACCTAGATATTGCTTAGCTTTAACGACAGTAATATGGATCAATTCACGCACAAATGCACACACATGCATCGATACACTCATATATATATATATATATATATATATATATATATATATATATATATATTCCTATCCAGACGGCTTACGTTACACTTATTTGACCACAGCTAAATTAGAATCGATTTAAACAAACACACAACCTTACTAGACTCCATTCGAAACATACTATTAGAAAATACAAACAAAAAACTAATTCACCCCTAAAAATATAATTGAAGCCTTAATAATGAAAAAAGAAAAAGCCAACACTTAATATTATTAAGTACGAACAAGGCCACAATGTGTTGTCTTCGGAATATAAAACGTAGTCATAACATTAAAAAACAAATTAATACAAAACACACAGAGTCCATGAAACTGAAAAAAAAAGCATCCTTGATAATGGCTAAAAGTATAGCTGAAGTGCTCGGCATTACAGAACATTTAAACAGTTTTTACGCATTCAGTGTCCCAAAACACACATACACACACACACATATATATATATATATATATATAGATTGATAATATTAGTGGTTAATATATATATATATATATATATATATATATATATCCAATTCATCAGACCTACAATTATGAATCTGTGATTCCAATTCCAATCTAATAAATCATAACCATGGATTAGTGTTTAAGCTTTATACACACACACACACACACACACACACACACACACATATATATATATATATATATATATATATATATATATATATATATATATATATATATATATATATGAGCAGCCAACTTTCTTTTATTTATATTTCATTACATCTTATGTATATTATTGTTAATGTATTTATTTAGCTTTTCTTACAGTTATTTATAAGGACTAAGGGTGTGTAGAAACCTTTTCGTACCAGGAACTTTCAGTTAATTCTTTAGCTTTTTTCAAGAGGTTCGTTCTTAGTATATACTTTAGGCAGTATTCAATGCAGAGTTTTATAGGAATAGTACTAATTCCGTGTTTGAATGCTTTGCTAGTACGTTCAGAAATATCGAGTATAATAAAAAAGTGCTTGAATTATCTTTGAACGTCTTTTATAATTATTTCTTTTAAAATGACAGTGTGATCTACAGGATTTTTCTTAAGGATACAGGGAGTTATGTATACATCTTTAAGGAATTTCTTATCGAAATATTCAGGAGTTTGTTGTGTGGCTAACATATTCTTTTGTTGTTTTGTCTTTATGATAAGATTCCAAAGCTTTACACTAGACAATGGGGTGTGTAGATTATGGGATATGCTAACCAGATCTTCGAAGAATTTGAACAGAGTAAGCGTACCTCATTGTGGCCCGGATTCTGTCGCTTTCTCTAGCATACGGTATATAGCAGACCAGACGCGGGAAACTTGTAAAAACATTGCACGCAACTCAAGGCTGTAATTATAGGGGATCAAGCAAAACTAGATCAGCTTTCATTTATTATCTAGGGATTAAGATCGATTCAAGGTTAAAAAAAAAATCTTCAGTTGCCTTGAAACAATTAGATTTTAAATAACTGAGAAGAAGTTTATCTTTTGTATATTTTATTTCTGTCGAAAAGCCTTTGGGAAAATCCGAAACGAACTTCTTTGAATGTTTACAATTCCTTAAAAAACGTGCTTGTTAATCTATCTATAGTAAATAGAATTTTCGATAATCTCTTACGGATAATAAAAAATGGAGAACAAATTAGAATATATACAAATATTGAAAGCCTCTTTTTGTCAAATTAAGATTAAAAAAATGCTCTTAAAGCTGATTATATGATTTTTATCATTTTCATTTAAGAAAAGCAGGACGCGAAAACGAAGAAGAGGAAAAAATTGCATGAATAAATTATGCAAATCGATGAAGTAAAATTAAAACCAATAAATAGATGAGGATTCGAAAAACATATTGAGAAAAAAAAATAAAGATATATAAATAAATAAATAAAAAGAAAAAGATAAACAAAGGCCGGAGATAGCAAAAGGAAGAAAGTAGCAAAGTTTTCCAAATTATGAATTATATACACCACACTCTTGCGTTGAGTGTAACAGATATTTGCTTCAGCTAGAAGAAAATAATTGGATCATCTCGAAAAGAATATGAGAATACAGCAATGTCTTCAGATACAAGCGTACCGATATACGAGTTTGTTTTTTGTTTTTTTTTAGATACTAGCTGGTGTTCGGCCGATTTTGTTGCTGTGAGATACGAGCTGAATTTTGAGATTCGTGCGAGTTTCCGTAATGCATCCTCTCGTTGGCGCAACGAACGCCAAGCTTCGGGAGTATTTCCATCCGCAGTACACGCGTTCACTTCGCTCTGGAAGTATTGTGTTGCGTTGTGTTGTGTATTTTTTTCGTTATTTTGCAAAATTCCTTTAGTGGCAGGATAGATCCGGAAAAAAGTGAGTAGAAAGAGCAATGGTATGATTTTGCGTGAAATTATTAAAAAAAAAAAGAAGAGCAAGACGTACGCGTAATGGATTTGGCGAGACAGTATGAACGTTCTACATAGACCATAAATAAAAAAAATATAAACTTAAAAAGCAATTATTTACAGTAATAGATAAAAAAAAAGTAAATGTTTAAAAAAAAATAACAAATTAAGTGATAAAGTTAATCTTGGGTCTCGAAGATTAGGCTAACCGATGCTTGGATAGGTTATCAGTTGCTAGGTTAGCTGTTACTGTCCCGCCCTTTTTCTCTCCCCACCGCCATTTGGCCTATGGATTGTTTGAACTTCAAGATTAATACAGTTAATTTCTTTACAATTTCGTTTGTCTTTTTTTCTCTTTTATATTATTGCTTGTAAACTACATTTCTTGTTAATTCATACGTTTTTTTTCTTGTAAGAAACCCATAAATATAGGGGTAAGTTTTAGGAAAATAAAGGTGATTTTTAGGGGCCTGGAACGGATCGGAATTATTCCTATTAATTTCAATGAGGAAAATTGATTTGAGATACCAGTATTTTGAGTTAGGAGCTCGGTCTTAGAACGAATTAAATTCGTATCTCAAGGCATTACTGTTTATAGAATTATTATAACCTAGGGAAGATTACTGAACAGACTAATCAAACGAAGGTTGGTAATGAACGATAATACTTAGCACAAGAACAACACATATAAGATTCGCAAACGTCGAGTAGAAGTAGTCAAATGCTAGAAGTGAGTCAAGTGAATTCCACAATGAATCTCCAATTGCAGGATATTTACCAAACACCCTACGGGGCCCAATATGGCA
>OZ010610.1:42326798-42351798 GCA_963932145.1 Acanthosepion lycidas
ATAAATCTTGATCCTCATTGTCAGGGGTCCATACCTATAACTACAGAATGAACTTTTCCTAACACTATGTAAACTACGGCTCTCAAGAGAGAGGGTAGAATCGGTCGAACTCTCTGCCTCTGGGCAGAGAGGAACCCGGACAAGGCTCCGCCGAAGGACAGAGTCTCGTTCGGGGAGGTTGACGAACCTGTTCTCGTTTATACGTGTTCTACAGGCATTTTTTGGCCGAGCCTACGGGCTCGGGAAACCTACGTTAAACTCGGCCTTGTGCCACATGCAACTCTCGTGGGGTGGGGTGGCTAGAGACCGAATCGAGTCGAGCTTCTCGGCTTGACGGTCGAACTCTCTGCCTCTGAGCAGAGAGGAACTCGGACAAGGCTCCGCCGAAGGACAGAGTCTCGTTCGGGGAGGTTGACGAACTCGATCTCGTTTATACGTGTTCTACGGGCATTTTTTGGCCGAGCCTACGGGCTCGGGAAACCCACGTTAAACTCGGCCTTGTGCCACATGCAACCCTCGTGGGGTGGTGGATGGATAACGAATCGAGTCGAGCCCATAGTAGTTCACTCCAAACCAGACTGACAGTCATACTAACACCTTCCACATCTTGTATTATTATTTCGTGTAATATACCTTCGTTATTTCTACTCTTTTGTTCGTGTTGTTCTTCCTTGGTCCTAACCTGGACCATAACACTCATTTATCAATTTACTTCTTCACTGGTGAAAAAAAAACTCTAGGCAACAGAGATGTGGTTCTACAGAAGGATCCAGAATATTCTGTGCACGGGCTGAGTAATCAACAAGGACGTCCTTAAGAAAGAACCCTTTCTTTGACACAAAATAAGAAAGGAGTGCTTGCAAAACCTGATACTCACGGGGCATAATGAAAGGTAAGAGAGCTTGTGGGAATGGATAGCGGAAGAAGGGGGAGAGCTTTAGAAAAACGAAAAAGAGATAAGAAATTGTGCATCGCCATGATTGCTTATGGCTTGAAATGTCGCGTCGCATTGAAAAAGATTATTTACGTTCTCCTTCAAACAGGCACACTAGGGACAATATATACCGCTTATAAGAGTGTTTCTTTCTTTTTATGTGCCATGTCCTTTCAGGAGGTAGGCGATCATGGCTCTCCACCTCCCTTTATCTCTTGCAGCTCTCAACAAGTTCCTTCCCTCTGCCACCTCCCCAGACCACCTTCTGCCATCCACTTGCTTAAGCCGGTCAGGTATGACACGCGTTGTCTCACTTTCCCTCTATTCGCCCTGTGAGTATCTGATTCTCCAGGCCCTTCTTCCTCATTATTAGTCCCAGAAACTTCAGCTCTTTCTGATGTTAAGTATAAGCCTCCTCCTTCTTTGTCACCTCTCTAAAAGCCCATCGTTGCTCACACGCTCGGTTCATGATATCTATAGCATCCTTCTGTAGAACCACATCTCTGTCACCTTAAGTCTCTTCTTCATCTATGAAAAAATCGTCCAAAATTCGCTGCCCGTCCTGGGTATGACGATAAACTACATCCGCGTTCTGGGTAAGACGATAAACTACGTCCAACAGCAAGGTCTCTGATCAGGAGGTTTTGAGGAGCGTCGAGCCACCTCTTAATTGCTGGTGTTTTCAGATCCATCCTGACCGGGGATGGTAGCACTTGTTAGGGTCCCAGCTATGGAAAAATTGTTAACACCCAAACTTATGTGAAAATTATGTTTTAATTCCAGAAATCCTTTGTAATAACAAAAATTTACCAGCAATAATTTTTGAAGAAAAACTTTTTATCAGCTATACTTAGAAATATTAGGTTGGTGCAAATATTAATGACGAAATAATGTCGTTTTTTGACGTTAACAATACGTCAAAAAACGACATTATTACGTCATTATTTTTGCACCAACCTAATATATCAATAATACATGCAGCTACACATACTTTGAGAAAAAAATTGGAGAATGAAACTCAGAATGTAAAATAGTGCGAACAAAATATTACCAAGAGAGTAATTTAAAAAAAAAGAAATTAACGAAAATAAAACCATCCAAGACTGTAAATTTCCTAAAAGTTAGATTGTACTCTAAAATATGAGTTATTTAAAAATGGTTCAAATATATATATATACATGTACACATTTGTTTTTACCAAACTATCGCTATGAATCTAATTTTAAAAAATTTGTCGCATTAAAGGATCCACTGAAGTTTTGATATGCCATAAAACAACCAACCAACCAACCAATATTTGCTACCGTAAAGAAGGGCAGATGTTACGAAACAGATCAGTATTCTTTTCTTTGTTGCCAAAGAAATCCTGCTGTCGCGCAATACTCTGCTTAGCTTTTGGAATGTGCTTTTGGCCATCCAAATACGTCTACTGATCTCACTGTTGCACTTACCGTCCTCTGTTCTGCTTCATTCTAGTGTTCCCAACCTGCAAATCGCATTTCGGGCTCATCCTCATAAGGGTACTGATCCTAAATAATAGGCCGTACCACACTTTGTTTTCACACGCTGAACATTTGGGTAGAGAAAGTTTTATCGATTTCTTAGCTTTTTAATTTCATCGAAAGTGATCGATATTTTCTTATTTCGCGATGTGGCTATGTCATGAACAACGCATTCTTAGACTTTCTTTAGACATCGTTGTCTATTCATTTTGTAATGTGGACTATTGACACCTTCGTTGATCTCAGAGAAGAAAATGCGTAAAGTTCTGAACATTCAATATTTGGCAGATAAAAAGAAAACAAGTGATACCCGGATGTAAGAGACCCGGATATAAGAGACTCGGATATAAGAGAAACCCGGATATAAGATAGATTTTCTCTGGTCCCAAATGTGTTAATGTATATAAATTAGACCAAACCCGGATATAAGATAAACCCGGATATAAGAGACTTCTTATCCGGTCCCGACAGCTTTCTTATATCCGGGTTACACTGTACATAAACAGATCTTGTGAGCCAAGCAGATGATCCTATAATGAGAAGTTCGATTTTTTTTTATCCTTCTCTTTTCACAGATATTCTCTTATTTTTTTTTCACAGTTTGAAAAATTGTCACTCTTTCCCGCCACTTTTTTTATTTTTCGATTAAAATTTTCTCCCCTTTTTTCTTTAGTTGATGTTTTTCGCATTATTTTTTTTTCATTTGTTACGTCTTTACAATTATACATTTCTTGTTATTCTTTACACGATTTCATAAGAATATGAGAAACGTAAAAAAAATCCCCAATTTCGAATTGAGGGCATTACATTAAAGAATTCGATTATAAAATTGACTGAAGCAATTTTGTTAACGGAGCTGATTTTTTTGAATGTCATATGAATGAATTGAACTCACGCAAAAATTATATTTAAATTCATAAAAGCTATCTTCGATTCTACCCAACACACCTGTGCAGAACGGCCATTGCCCAATCGACAGCCTGGTTCGTAGGAGCTCATAGGTTAACACGTTTACCAGTGTGCGGGAGAACTTCTCTGAGGAGGACGGGGTAACCTCAACATTCCCGGTGCAAAATGTACCGGCAAGAAATTGGACTGTTCTACTTTGAATGTCGCCATGAACAATAATTGTGAGATGGAGGGGAGTGGTGACCACACAGTGGCGCAATATATTCTAAATGAATGAATGAGTGGCAGAAATAGTGTAGCCAAGGCAAGGATACCCTCAAGGAAACTAACTCTCTTCAGGCTGGTTTTGAATTCAGTCTTTTCCTTCTCTTAGACTGATTAACGCCTCTAGGCAAGCCAGCCCAGTCTGTTCTGCTATTTAATCCTTAACTAAATCAAAATGGATTCATACCTTTTCCAAGAGCAATAGTGTGAAGTGAACAAAACAGAATCAAGTGGGAATTGAACTTGGCACGTCATATTCAATTATTGGAGATATTCATTACCCAACCCTTGTCTCCTTAATCTGTTGAGAATCCGACATAAAACATAGCAATTATTTCATTCAGATTAAAAGTCTGAACAAAATCTAAATTAGTTCTATCGTTAGGAACAGGAAAAATTAAATAAAATGTCATTGTATTTTATTTTTCAGGAACAAAATTGGTGAAAAGAAAGCAAATTAATTATGATTCAAATTAATATAACAAAAACGCCATTTCTACCATTTTAAAAGAATTCTTGACTTTTATGAAATTGTCTATTCTACATGGACATATTGGTATACCTATGTGATTATATGCGGTCATCGGCTAGTCGACAGCCTGTTTATAGTTGCTACGCCTGAGAAGTCAATGGCTTGATGAGTGGGTGGAGCAACATCTGAGAGGAGGGACGGAATAACCACAACACCCCCGGTGAAAAAGGAACCGGCAAGCCATTTTACTGTTTTGGCTTGAATGTCACCAGGAGCCACAATTACAATAGAAATCAATGGTAGTTAAAAAATGCGTTAACTGAATGATCCACGTGTAAGGCATGAAACCAAAAATTTATCTCTAGCTTTAAGAATAGACCGTTAATTCTGTTTATTACTATGTTGTTAACACCTTCCCGTTGTTTCCTTCTAGAATCATCTTCAGGTGAACCAGAGGGGAGTTTTCTCTGGAAGATTTTTATTCTTTTCAAACTCCTCATCCACCGACCCATTTCTTGATAAGTGATTGGTTTTATTACAGTTTTTTGTTTTTATCAATTGACCTCAACCAAGACGATAAAGAGAGGGGAAGATTAGGAACCGTGTGATAGTGGGAAATATCTGCACCTGTCTATATTTCTGAGATGAGGCATTGTAATTATTTACATTATTTACATTTTTCGGACTGTTGTCCTCATCTTTATTGTCATATTCACGACGATTCGGCCGTTGTACGCTCCAGCCTTCTTCAGGTGATTGGAATTTCGAACTGTACCCGTTATAGCACGTACAACTAGAACCCTCTACACTTATGTAAGAAATTAAGGGTTCAGTTCAAAATTCCAGTCACCCGAAGAAAGCTGGAGTGGACAACGGTCGAAACGTCGTTAATATGGCAATAGTAACGAGGGCAACTATGCGAAAAAAAAAATAATGTAAACTAATTACAGTTACTGAGAAGGAAATATACTAATAACATTCTTCCATAACAGTTTGATAGTTATATTTTTGCTATAATAAAATAATTGGCAATACATATATATATATATAAATCATATATGCAACGGTACACCCTTGTGCAAATTAATTAAAACAAAACGAATAATTCAGTTATTATTTACATTTTTTCGTACTTTTCCAATGAAAGGTGAACCAGTGCACATGTTAGTATTTCATATGCCCATTACACGAAGTCGTCCCTTGCAGATTGACCAGAGATTCTCGAATGGATTTAAATCAGGGGAGTGTCCTGGCCAATGTATAGTAATTTGATTTTCTCAGTGGTAAGGTTTGCCAGTGTGTTCGTGCAGCATTACAATTATCGTACAGTTCCTCGGGGTAACGTCCATCGCAGACAATGGCCGTAGGACAAATAATCGACAGTCGAGACAATAGTGTCTGAGTATGATGAAAATCTGAGGCAATCACAGATGACGCAATATTTTTCAGGCCCAAACAAATTTCATCATGCACCCCGAAAATCGATTCATATTACTGCACACAACTGCAAATGACTTAATCTGAGGAACAAAATAGAAATTACACCCTGTCACTTCAGTTCGTTTTAAAGTGACCTTAACGTGAAAGAAAGGAAACAAAAGCGGTTGTATGAATTACTTTACACAATGGTGTACCTTTTGACGTTTTCACCAATTATTATTCTATCTGACTGTTCATGTATTTTTATATTAAACTTATTAGCGATTAATTTAATTGGCCCTATACTGTTTAAAAGTTTTCCATTAATTCCTGAACAATGATAATTCTTTTTTTTTACTACATTTTCATTATATAGAGTATAGTTATATTCTGTGTCTACGTCTAATACACTGTCTTCTTAGAATTGAGTTGTCTCTTCTCACTGACTGAAGGTCAGTCAGTTTTTAAGTGCCATACGTGATACACGCTTGGGCGATCATGTCGCTTTAGATCCAAGACTGTCTATGCAGAAGATTTTCTCGCAGTAGCTTGCACTTTCTTTCTGAGGTAGACTGGTTGCCAAACCAAACTTATAAGAACCATTCGCCTATTCTATTCAACCCATAGCTCAATGGTGGAGGAGATGGATTCATACCCTTCTCATGGGAATTTCACCGTAAGGAGATATACAAAAGAACACGGCTCCACGCTTCTCACTCCGAGCCGTTATCCATTAAATAAAGACGCACATGAAGGTTCTAATGTTAAGGACACATGGCACAGTGGATAAAGGCGTTGGTTAGATCCAGTAACAGGGCCCAAAGAGTTCAATACCCAGTGAAGGCAGTGGAGAATTTGAAGAGAGGAATTAACAGGAGATAACTGATAACAGACATCCATTAAAACATGGCCCATGTAACTAGTAGATCGAAATAAAGAGTTTAGTTCGACATTCCAACCACCTGAAGAAGGCCGGAGCTTACAACAGCCGAAACGTTATAATAACTACCATGTCTTAAGAAAATATGATGGCATCTAAATCTCAATCAGAAGGAATTCCCCTAGGAGTGGGGATTTCAGGGGAGAGATAAAAAAAACTTATTTTTTCAGTTTTTTCTCAGTGACTGTAAACTTCATCATAATAACATCGATTTAAATACCTTGAACTTTTATTGAACATTTTTTGCGTATTGAATTCCAATATCCCGGCATTCTATTGATTTTTGTTTTCTTTATTGAAGTCTGCTTCAGTTTATTTATTTAGTAATTAGTTATGAATTATGTATTCAGATTTTAAAATCCATCAACATTTTCTGTCGCTATTAAATTTGTAAAAGTCTTCTATAAAAATAATCTATGTCAATATACTACTATGGAAAAAGAATGAAGATTTTTCAATAATATATGCATATTATTAGGTTGATGCAAAAATAATGACGTAATAATGTCGTTTTTTGACGTATTTTGTAACGTCAAAAAACGGCATTATTACGTCATTATTTTTGCACCAACCTAATATTTGGAATGTACGTTTTGAGTCGGGCAAGCTTGGAAAGGTCGGGGGGATGACGTTGAGACTTGTGATGAAAATGGGACACTGGACAAAAAAGTTTGCAGATCATTCATCTAAAGCATCGCCTTCACTTAATCTCAGATATATATCTGTGCATAACACAAACACACACATTATATATATATATATATATATATATATATATATATATATATATATATATATATATATATATATATATACAATTATTATTATTATTATTAATTTTGAACTTATTACTGTTATTAGCCGGCAAATTCGACACTGGTGTAAGAAGTATCAATAAACTTTACAAACATTGGATAGAAGGAAATATTTATTTATAGAAATGACATGACTAATACATTCGCATCCTAATACAGATACACAAAAATATAACTATATATATATATATATATATATATATATATATATATAAGAAATATAGTTTTAAGGTGTGCTATATTTATGTGGTGGTAGTCGATTGGAAAAACCTCGGATAGCTCAACTTGCAGTAGAACAAAATGGGGAATAACAAAGGTAAGAACCAAGAACATTAAAACAAGATATATATATATATATATATATGTGTGTGTGTGTGTGTGTGTGTGTGTGTGTGTGTATGTGTGTCCATAAAGTTTCTTCACAATTCAAAAAAATATTTAAAAAGAAAATGAACAGACAAATAACGCAGAAACATTTACAAAACGAAGAGTAGATAACCAAGTCTTTTTTAACTAATTAAATACACCTCTATATGGTGACCATTAGTTGCACGAAGCACATTAAGACGGTAGTCGATTTCTTGTCATGTCCGCTGTAGCATAGCCTCAGCAATGGCGGCAGTAACTTCAGTGATCTTTCGATCAGTGATGTCCCGTATCTTTGTTCGATACACGATATCTTTAGCATAAGTGCACACGATGATTTTTCAGGACAGTGATATTTAGTGAACGAGGTGACTAGGGAATTCGGCCATCTTTTCTAACTAACCGGTTTGGAAATATTTTCTTTAGAAACCCACAAACACACAGTCCGCGATGTGGTGGGCCACCATCTTGCTGGAAAATGATGGTTGACTGAATGTCATCTAGTTCTGGCGTCACGTGTCTTGTATTTTTTTGAATTATAAAGAGACTTTATGGATATATCTACACACACGTACATATATAAACTACGAAATCTGCACAGTCTAAAATGCCTATAATTGATAACCGAAGCCATTGGTTAATACGAATGGCATCCCATACTTAATACTTCTCATTTTCACTCTCACGTGGTCATGTGTGACGTCATGTGTGACGTCACGAGCTGTTACGCGATTTCCGCATCCGCGTTTTGTATACACGAATTAGTCGTTGCTTTGAAATTTTTCATGCAACAAAAACAGACTATCATTATTGTTCCGTATTAAAGATTATATTGAAAAGTAACTGTCATCTTTGATAATGGCTTATGTAAGCCGAAAGCTTAGATTGCATTTAAACATATATCAATATGGTGATTTCCTTTGGTCTTAGAATGATAATGCTATTAAACTTATCATACGAAATCATTATGAAAGGAACTTACTTGAAATAGTCAAAACTTCTCTCTATTATTTAATGAAATATGCATCAATCAAAAATTGCTGCCTAAATATACACTATATATATATATATATATATATATATATATATATATATATATATATATATATATATATATGCACATTTCATTGAATGCGACAGACAAGATGCATTTATTTAGTTTTTTATCAAATTTCTCATGCGATCTATTATTTTTATTTTGTAATCAGATGATAAATTATATAAAAACTGTCCAAATGTTCTTTTTATCCGAGCGCTTTCGGCTATACATTTAGCCATTTTCAAAGATTAAATATCTTAACTGTTAAATCTGAAATAGTTTGTTGCATGTATGTTTTATAAAATGTTTACATTTTTCAAAACACATTCAAGTTATTGTGTCCATGTTCAAAGTTAATATTAATAAGTGTTTTTTTTTTTTTTATTAATAAGGCTTCCATTATTTTTAGTCTTTTTTGCATGTAGATGAAGCTATTATATTAGTGTTGTCAACAAGTATGTTACGAATAGTGTTCGGTTGGTCCCCATCAATATTTAAATGAGATCTAATTGAGCTATGATCAGAAATATGTAGAGTGAGTCTGCGTGTCAAACATGTTGTAGTGTGGCCTATATAATTATTTACGAATTTTGATTGATCAGGAATGCAATTCTTTAATGAGCATTTAAATTCGTAAATGATAGAAGAAATAGAAGAAAAATAGGAACGGTCTAAAGGTGAAGGTGGGGATTAAAATTTAACAGGGAGAAGTTTTAAAGAGAGGAGATAAATAACGGTTTAAATGAGTGAGATACAGATAAATATGAATTATTTCTCGATACATAAGTCGCTACCGAATCGCTGACCTAGATTAAAATTTAAAAAAGCACACACCGGAAATGTGTGTATACATTTGTGGTACTTGAGCTTTTTATTATATTATTACTCTGTCCTGGACATTGAGTTCTGCCTGGATTCTCTCCTCTTCGAAATTTATATATATATATATATATATATATATAGGTACCTCTACGAAATCGCTAAAAAAAGAGCATAGTCTGATGAAAAAGACGCCAAACTTTATGAAAACAAAATTTTATCGTCTAAATGCTTATGTTTTTATGAAGAGGATAGACCAAATTTTTTTTTAATTATTTTTCAAAATTTTTTCCATCTTTTTAGAATATTCTAAATTTTGTTTTAAAAACTTTGTTTATCTTTGTTGCAAAAAGGGGTAGTAAATAACATAGATAATTTTAGCGCGTTTTTTTTGTATTTACACACATTAATTTTGAAAATCTTGTAAAAATAAAAATAATTGTCAGATGTTAATGAAAGTTTCAGAAACTATTCACAGATGATCGAAATTATTATAAATATGTTGTTTTTTATAAAAGTCATGGCAGAAATTTTTTTTTTCATTTTTATTAACACCCCATAACTAATTTTATGAAAAACTCTAGAAATTAGATCTTGCCGCCCCCTACAAATTGCAATAGTTAAAAGCACAAGGCTTTGAAGAATACAAATCATGTATTTTTTTTTTTAATTGTGGCCAACGTACCTGAAAATCAGCTCTGAATTGTAACATACAAAACTCAATAAAACAAATATATTATTTAATTTCAAATGCTTTTATCTGCTTCTATTTGTTTTTATGAATATGGACAATATTTTCTGAAAGCAAAAACTTTTTCCAATGAAAATTGAATTTTTAATACAATTATTTGTTATTTCTTTTAATTATAATAGATTTTTACATTAAGTATTTAAAAATATTATAAAATTAGTTAAAAGCAGTGCCTAGCTTTCAATTGTGTCCAGATGAGACCGCCATTGTCTAGCGCTTTGAAAATTGTATCGTTTGGACCAATCGGATTAGCCAACGTCATTAAAAATGTAACTTTTATGCTTATAATAGAGCGTTAATTATAAAGTACGGAAGATCAACCAGGATACAATCTAGTTGCATTATTTGAGTTCAGCATTGTTCTCCGCTCTTAAGGCCTTTACTTTTGCGAAACACGTATGGAAAAATATAATTATATATAAAATTATAGTATTTTATGTACACTTCTGATAAAAATTCATAAGGTACGTATAAATAATAGATACCTCTTTCTTATGAAATTTAATCTCACTCTTAACAGTCTTATTTTTTAATTTCTTTATATTTTCCATAAAGCATCGTAAACGTAAAGATGAAAGCTAAGTACAAAAAAAAAAAAAAAAATGAAAAAATTAGAGCGCTGAAAGTTTTTCTTAAAAGTAACGAGGTAAATAATTTGTTCATTTAAATCTAAATAATTTCACTTCCTTCCATCCGTAGAAAGAATTATCCTCCCGTAAGTTATCTAAACGTCATAAATCACAGCTGTCAACAGCTGTCAACGAGGCGAAAGGTTATGACCTGCTTTGTTTTATTTTCAAATTACATTTTTTCGGCGCAGAAGCTAAGTTAAGCTTGGTTCAAAATGTTTTAAATAAACATTATAATTTCTGATTTTATTAAAATCAGTTTTGAAAAAATGATAATTGATTTTTAAAAGAATATCAAAGTCAGATTTTCATCTTTTTAACAAATGATTGAAAATGATTGATTATCTGTCCTTTTTTGGTGACAAAAAAAAACAAAATTTGTAACGAAAATTTCGGACGTGCTAGGAACGATTAAAAAATGTAAAAAAAATACCCCAAAAATACTTTGATCTTTCCTCTTTAATAATAATATGAACATTAGACGATAAAAAATTGTTTTCGTCAAGTTCGGCGTCTTTTTCATCATGCTATCTCTGTTTGTTTACATTTTCGTGGAGGTACCTATATATATATATATATGTATGTATAGTTAAATTCCCAGATCAATTCTGTGGACAAGACAGATTGGTATAAATAAAATGACCATTGGAAAAAAGATCTTAGATTTTGCTGACGCGTTTCGTCTTCCAACTTTTTTTTTTAATATATATACTGACCACTAATATTATCTCTCTCTCTCTATCTATCTATCTATCTATCTATCTATCTATCTATCTATCTATTATATATATATATATATATATATATATATACGCTTTTTATATATAATTTAGCACAGTTTCTATAATTAATATAATCCGAGATATACAAAAGTTACTCGGGACTCTCATGCGTTATATTAAAAATAGGGACTCACCCATCTGAGAAAATAGTGTTGCTATACGGTTTCTGCAATATTACATAGCGCTTGCAAACCAAAGCTTTTTTATACTCCCACTCACTATGTACGTAACGTTACCCTATGTCAGATACCCCGCAGAAAATTTATAATACATCCCTGGAAGATATTAAAAATTGCGTCCATCATCTAAATTAGTATTTCTCAATTACAAAAAAAAGAAAAATACGAAAAATGAATTTTTTATATCTTCCATGAATATTGCTAACCAAAGAAAAATTATTCTGGTGTTATTTGACCAATGCAGAATTTTTCAGCTACACCTCTTTTCAACGCTACCCAAACTTTGTGACAACTTTGCAAAATGTCGTTTGGTTTAGTCACAGGAAAATAGTTGCAGCGTCACAGTAACATCATAACGTCACATATGTACCACCATAGTATTGTAATAGAATTGTTTGAGACAATACGAATTTGTTTAACAGTAAGCTGACTGGCCACAGACTTTAATGAGTGGCTTAGACCTTCCGAAGGGTATTTCTTACTAATGAATATTGGTGAAGAAATGACCGAATATTACGTCACATCAGAGATCTTTCACTAGTAGACATTTTAGTCCTTGGTATAAAGTACCCTTTACTTGTCGATATACTAAACACTATGCAACTATTTATATGGAAAGAGATGGGTTAGCCATTGCCACTTTGTTTAGGCAAAGGTAAATTTTTGTCAATCAGTGCTTTTAGTGGCTGTTCGTTAAACTTGATTTCTATCGCTGTAGTTGATAAGTATCCAAGTACATCCAATTGTACCGAACAAAATACTGTTTCGTTCCCCTTTTTCTTACTTTTACAAACTTTAGCCCTATGCCCCTGCTTTCCGCATGTATAACATTTGTCTTTTCTAGTGGAGAATAATGACCTTGTTCGTCTCTTACCCCCGCAGAGAAAAAAATATCAAGGCTGATATTTTCAGAGAGTCTCTTTTTTTCATACTAGTGGGGTGCAAAATAGGTGAAGAGGTATGTAACTGTACAGTAACTTGTAAAAGGAGGTTCTGCTAAATCTATTAGGTTGGTGCAAAAATAATGTCGTTTTTTGACGTTTACGTCAAAAAACGACATTATTACGTCATTATTTTTGCACCAACCTAATATTACCCCGTGCATTGCCTAGATTTAGTAGCAACCGGTTTACAATCCGGTGTTAAATTGTTGAAAAGAGCTGGGTACGGCATTCACATAGCTGCTAGACTGCATATTTTAAATAGTGGCATAGGGCCTCCGAAGGTTATTTCTACTAATGAATGTTGGTGCAAGAAGATGTGCCCCAATATTAGGTAGCAGCAGAGGTCTTTCATTATTAGACATCTTACTTCTTGCTATAAAGTACTCTTTACTTGTCGATAAACTAAACAGTATCCACGTATTTTTATGAAAAGAGATGAGCTAACCATCGCCACCTCGTTTAGTCATGGTTAAATTTTCCACAAATTTATTTTTGCAATACTTGCATTAAGGAAGTTTTCTGTTCTCCCCGAGTCAATCAGTGCTTTTAATGGCTATTCTTTAACCAGGATTTCTATCATTGTGGTTGATAAGCAGGTAAGTGTATCCAATGATGCCGAAGAAAATACCGTTTCGCTCCCCTTTGTCTTACTCTTAAAAACTTTAACTCAAAGTTCCTGTTTTCCGCATGTATAACTAATAAAACATGTTTGCCACATCGCAAAAACCTTCCAAGTTGTCGATTTAATGTTCAAGTATCTTTAGTTTTGGAAGGAGAATTCTTGCCAACTTTAAATGTCAACGCAGCAGCTGTAAAGAAGTTTATTTTTATTTTTTATTTTTTTATAAAGTTTCATTCGTAAAAATCAATTTATTTATACATCGGTGGAGATGGGAATTTAAAAATCAGATATTTTCGGATGTTTTACTTTTTGCCTCTTAACACACAGCACTTATTTAAGTATGAACGCTTGTAGGATAGAAATATTGATAGCGGGGAGAGAAATCCTTGCTAAAAAACCATTATTGCTCGAATTTTATTTCGGAAAATATTGATAGCGATTTACTAAAAAAAAAAAAATGCGTTTCTGTCAATGAATTCTTTCAGCCGTAAATGTTCTAATCCATAAATGTTGACGATATTTTAAGATACTTTTCTTCATATGAGCTAGCGAATCTCGAGGGAAAAAAAAGCCTGAATTTACTTTAAGGCAGAAGCAGTAAAAAACGAATTAGCGTTAGGATTTGTTATTTTATTTTTACTGATTTTATTGTTAAATACCAGTTCGTGTTTATTTTATCTCTACTGAGAGGTCTTTGCACAAGGAAAAACCCTATAATCCCTTGAGTTATTAAGTAGGGGAACCACATCAATTACAGCTACAATAGCATTTGTGTTTTATACGCAAGACAACATGACGTAATCCAAACCCCTCTAGGCTAGTTTGACTTCAGAGTTTTTCTTCCCCTAGACTACTTACCAACCAAGTCTAGAGGGCTAATCGGTCCTGCTGTTTTACCCATAATGGAGTAAAGATAATGATTTCAAGGGTATTAGCACGTACATGAATGTAATGAAACCTACTGGAATGCGAACTCGGCTCTCCGATTTCAAAATCCGTCCCGCAATCCATTACGACACTGTAACTCCTGTTTGAACAGAGGACGAAAAAGGTGACATCAAAATCTGAAGACTCATTTGAATAACAATAGATGCCTTCCAAAATCTAAGCAAAGAAAAATGTTCATTAGAAACAAAAAGAAAATTGCGCTAAACTCTTATGTTTAAGATATGTGGCATAGAATGTTGGACAGCCTTTCCACCGATGAAATATAAACGACATATATGTGGTTCTACAGAAAGATGAAAATTCTATGGATTGAACATGTATATAACGAAAATGTTTTAATTGGTTATTTCGTTTTTTACGGTTTCTCAACCCTTTGCATGCTATTCACATCCAAAATATTCTTAGATTGTAATATTCCTTTGGTGGGTGAGGGCACATAAAAATGGTTTAGTAGTACAAGATTTACTATTTGACACACAGCTGGGGGGGAGGGGGATTCATATCTTTTCCCAAGGGTAATTGCGTGTAAGTGAATATAACGAACCCAACGGGAATTGGTACTCGGCTCTCCGATTAACAATTCCGAGCCATTATCTATTGCAGCACCCGCACATCCAAGCTTACAGTACCTGGTATTCCTAAATGGTCACCCTTCTAGATACTGACCAGACCCGAAGTTGCTTAACTTCGGCAATTGTACGGAAAAGTTTTAAGGGAAATTTAAACTGAAAGGTTTAGGATCAGAAAGACACATTAGAAATTTCTTAGATATATAGTGCGAAAAGAAGGTCTGGTGAATAGAACACTCACATAACACATTGAAGGTCAGAGAAACAGATTTAAAAAAGCTAGTAACGTAACGTGTAAGCAACAGATAGGAAGTTGCGGAGAGCAATGGTCGCCGACGTCCTTAAGGGAGACGTTACATTGAAGAACGAGTATAGTTGTACTTTCTTTTGCATCATTTTTTTTTTGTCACTTCTTTTGCAACATTTTCTTTTTATCCAATATTTACCGGCATTGGTGATAAAAAAAAAAATGTTTTCATTTCACTCTATTCACAGACTGATTTGGTAAAAAAGTATAACAAAATTAATCGAATACTGGACTGAGAAAAAAAAGAAATGAAAAAGATAAGAAAAAAATGTCTATTCTCCCTCTTCAATTTTCTTAGAACATTGACTGGGGGTCAGGGTTCTTGTTGGCTGGTTAAACAAATCTATTTTCTCTTAGTTCAAGCGTAGTTTACAATAGCAAGATCACACAAACATTTATTTATTTGTAAATGCACCGCACTTTCCGTCCGTGGGCGATTAGAATTCTCCACATCAGTGAATTCAGTTGACTTATATGGGAAGATAGCAGAGTGTTTTTTCTGTTGCTTTCTCTCCGGTATTGAGTTTATCCCCACAGAGAACCTTTTCTCCCTCCCAGCCATACAGCTGATGCTAACCTCAGGGAGAGCAATACTCTACGCCTTAAACGGCTTATGTTTTCAATTGAGGAATTATACCAAATCATATTGCAACATCTACTGCGAGGAAAGTTCGTTCTCTTTGCCGTGCAAGAACATTTTTCTCCTCAGAATCCAACTTTCACATTTATACAACTACTATTCATCCGTGCATTGAATATTCCTGCCATACCTGGTCTGTTGCCCCTGTTGTCTATCTCGAGATTCAAAGAAGGGTCTGTAATGGATCCAGAACTGGTATGTCGACTTCGGTCGTTTTCACACTGCCGTGACGTGGCTTCTAACTATCTTTTTCACAAATATTATCATGGAAGCTGTCCAGAGGATCCTTGACTGCATGAACTTTAGCGAGCTACGTGAATAACAACTTGGCCTCACCGTTTTACTGTTGAACCGCCACTCCTATTCTGACGCTTCCTTTTCTCGCACTTCTCACATCCGATTTCTTGCTTCGCTGCTACCTGCAATCTTCAAAAAAACTTAAATGAATCGTCAATCAACATCCTGTCTTCCTGGCCCATTTTCCTTTATTGTCCTTATCCCATTCTCGTTCAGTCCCTGTAACAACCTACGTCCTACTAGCATTATCGCCTTGCATGGAAGGAAATGATTAAAAATTCAACCGGAACTAAGCTCTTCTCAAAATAGTAGTTGTATAAATCGCAGTATAAGCTACAAATATACTTGAGTAGAAACACAGTTACGTGAACATTGTTTGAAAATGAATTTTCAAAAACAATTATTTTCAAACAATTTTTTGAAAAACATTTATTTGAATTGTAAATTGTTTGAATGAAAATTACTCGAAAGGACAATGATAATTTTTCAAAATACCTGTTTGAAATACGCATGTAGTCTTGCTTTCAGACAGTCAATACTGATTAACCTAGAGCTAATAACGCCATTGTAAGGAAATAACGCAATTGTATGACTTAAACTATAGATAAAATGCATTGTTAGTCATTTTGTTATAATATATATTATTGGTAATTCTACTATAAAATATATTGGTCCTAATTTTACTTTAAAAAGATGTTGTTGACAATTTTACTATAAATCTGTATTGTTGGTAATTTTTTAGATTCTGTGGACACATTTCGAAAATAATTGCTTGAAAACAACTAATTCTAAAACAATTATTCGAGTTGTAAACTGTTTGAATGGAAATGAATCGAAAGTTCCTTGTTTGTTTGTTCAAATTATTCCGACTACTCCAGCCAGTTTCAGAAAAGTTAATATCATCACCTACCATAGTTCACTTGTTGTTGTTTTTATAAAATGGTAGTTTATTTTATCTCTTTAGTATATGAAAATCTGTTAGAAGAAAAAAAAAAGAAAAGAAAAGAAATCAACCATTATGAATAAATAAAAGCAAATGAAAGATTTCTGTAAATGTCTAAATTCATTTCGTTGCGTTTTATTCACCGACAGACCAGTTTGCGAGCGATGTTTTCAACTGCGAAATTACGGCAGAAACAATTTGCCCAACTTTTTCGAGCGTAAACAAAATCTAGCCGCTCGAAGCGTGACAAATTACGAATCATCACCTGAAAGAGATGCCCGGACAATTTCCTTCAAGAAAACTCACAATTGAAACTTGAAGGCAAGGCATTATGAAAATAGACAGAAAATAACTACGGCACACTTAAATCAACGGGCGCGCGCGCGCACACACACACACATACATACATACATACATACATACATACATACATACATACATACATACATACATACATACATACATACATACATACATACATACATACATACATACATACATACATACATCGTGCGCCGACGGCTTAGTGGTAGAATCTCCGACTGACACCAATTCAGTCGGGTTTCGATCCTAGCTAGAGGCAACCGGATGTCTATCACACTGATGAGCTGCGAAACAGTCTGACGATGACGTTATATATATATATATATATATATATATATATGCATGCTTCAGTCGCTTCCCAAACGTCATAACTTAGCTCTGACGTTTCTATAAAAAAATCTTCCATGGCAACTGTTCTAATTTTAAACGCAGTACTTTGTTGGCAGATGCAAGGAGGAGGCACATAGTTAACATCAAGACGAGGCAGGTAAAGTACCTGGGACACATAATGAGGAAAGAAGGCCTGGAGAAGCTGAAACTCACGGGTTGAATAGAGAGAACGAGAGACAAGAGAAAACAACGCATGCTATACCTAGCGGCCTGAAGCAAGTGGATGACAGAACGTAATCTGGGGGAGGTGGCGGAGGGAAGGAACTTGTTGAGAGCGGCAGGGGATAGAGGGAGGTGGAGAACCATGATTGCCTACGTCCTGAAAGGACACAGCACATAAAAAGAAAGACTAAGTTGTCGGAAAAAATTCTCGTCATTTCACAGTTGAAATAGCTAGACTGCAACCGTAAGTTCTCTGATAAGAGTTTCTTTTCATGCACCACTCGATTGCGGAAGAATTTTCGACTTCGTATTTTCCAGTTAAATTTGTTCTTCATAACTTTAAATGCAATATTAGCTATTATATTTTGTCTTCTTTATTTCTATTCTTTTATTGTGATCGCTATTTAATAATGTTTATTTTAATTTGTTCTACATTCATTAATTCACTACATTTTCGTGGTTTTGCTGCTTTGCTTACTGTAATATGATTTAAAAAAAAAAGTCCATACACTTCTTCCATCGATGCCAGAGTGTTTGGACTCCATTGCTGAAGAATCTCTCATCCTGTTGAGCAGTAAAGACATAAACAGCAGATACAGGTTACTAGTGTTTTCTTCATGTTAGGGAAAATCTGATAATCACATAGGGTCAGATCAGGAGAATAGGGGAGATGATCAACTAGTTCAACACCACAATCATGCACAGCAGTCATTGAAACCAAGTATTTGTGGGCCGGAGCATTGTTCCCATGAAATAAGGCCCCTTTCATCAGTTTTCCGGTGCATTTGGTCTTGATATCTTTTCGTAAATGCCAGAGCAAGTTGACACAGAACTCTCCACTGATGGCGTGACCTTTTTGAAGATAGTCAATAAACACAACGCCTTTGCATCCCAAAAATGTGAAGCCACGCCTACCTCGAAGATGAAACAACCTTGGCCTTCATTGGAGCAGATGAATAAAGATGTTTCCATTGTCGCTTTATCTGTAGCACGAAGTGATGAACATACCACACGTCCTGGTCTGGGAAATGTTCAAGGAAGGCAACTGGATCTGCTTCAATCAATGTTTGATTTTCCTGAGATATGATTATCCTGGTGCGCTTTTAACCAGATTGTCTCTTTGAACCCAACACATATCCTGGATCTGCCTTAAACAATGTCAGATTTTCCCGTGATTTAACCAGCCCGAAATGTGTAAGCCACCGAGCAGAAAGCTTCGTCTTTCTAATGCTTTACTCTCAACTCTCTCACGGTATATGATAATAGCATCTGCTATTGACTTATAGTCAAACGCCTGTCGTCCATCAGCATGTGGTGAATATGATCAATGTGTACCTAGCTGGTTGCAGTTTCAGGACTTCTAGATCTTGGAACATCTTCAAGAGTCTTCTAGCTGCCCACTTTTGCACTGTTGATAAGGCTGGAGCGTTAGCCCCTAATGTAAGAACGATGTCAGCATGAATCTCTTTTGAGGCGAAAACTTTTTTTCTGCGGGTAATTGATAATACCGCGATACCAAATTTTGTCCATTTTAAAGCGATGTCGCTATTAGGTACTTTTGAAGAATTCTTTGAACAATTCGATGCCATTTTATTTGTAAAAGTGCAGTTATTAATAAGAAGAGTTAAAATTAATCCATGCAAGATTGCACAGTTCAAGCGTCACTAATTCACAGTCAGCCTATGAACGTTTCCACTCAGCTCACCCACCTGTATATATATATATATATATATATATATATATATATATATATATATATATATATATATATATATATATATTTATTTCGTCCTATATTTGGGACACATCAGTAGTGCTCATTCACTACCGAGAACTGAAACACGAACAGTTATGATAGAAAGCAAACGCCATACTAACTGTACCAACTGTACCAACTGTACCAACTGTTCTCGGTGACAAAGAGGTAACGAATTAGACTCGATATAGAGTCGCTCGATCAAAAATTCCGCGGTGGAATTTTACCCATAGGACTGTGCCTTCCCGAGCTACGACTACTATCCCCAAGCCGCTCACTCCAGAGAAGCCGGTTCAAGCAAGGACATATATATATATATATATATATATATATATATATATATATATATATATATATATATAAGAAATATAGTCTTAAGGTGTGCTATATTTATGGAATAAAGTGCTCAATATCAGAGATAGAGCGTGTGTAAATATAAAAGTGAACATAGAAGTCAACACTTAGAGGCGACAGTCTGTTTCATGCTATATGCAATCGTCAGGCCACATGTGCTGTTATTTTTCTCGGCTATTTATATATATACGGGTTATAACTATCATTACTTTCCCCGACCAAAATAAATTATTAAACAAAAGATCCGAACTCATCTCAAAATGACATGAAAATAATTTTTTACTACGTAACCTAAAAAATTAAAAACGGAAAAAATAAAATAAAAACAAATAAATATACTAAATAACAAAAAAAATAGAAATAAAACATAAAAAAATACTACGTTACTTAAAAATCGAAAACCGAAAAGAGAAAATATACAAGTAAAATAAATTAACCTAAATTCATCCAAGTAAATAAATAAACAAACCAATCCCAAATAAAGATAATCAATTAAAAACTGTTCCCGCCAAAATAATACTTAGAATGAACTACAACAATCAACCCCAAAACTGAACAAATAGCTTTAATTAAATTCCCAAACCAAAACAAAACTGTTAAACGTTAATAAATAAATAAATAAATAAAATAAGAAACAAAAATAAAAACAAGCAATATAATTTGACCTAAATAGATAAACAAACGATTTCCGGTGAAATAACCGCCATAACAGAATACCCACAATGCACCACTAACCCGTATATATATAAATAGCCGAGAAAAATAACAGCACATGTGGCCTGACGATTGCATATAGAATGAAACAGACTGTCGCCTCTAAGTGTTGACTTCTATGTTCACTTTTATATATATATATATATATATATATATATATATATATATATATATATATATATATATATTCTGTTGTCGTAGAACTTACTTTGAGGTTAATTAAACAAGAATGTGTATATATTTTGTATGATGTCCGGTTGTGTTTCGTTTCTTTTGTTTTAAAGCATATCAATCTCAATGAGTTATTTAATGGCGACAAATTTTTTTTTATTGCTGGTACTAGTTTTTTCTTCAAAAATGTATTGCTGGTAAGTTTTTTCTTTAATAATGCATTGCCAGTAAATTTTTTTTCTTCATTAATGTATTGCTTGTAATAATCTATTTCTGCTAATAATTTTCAGCAAAAAATTTAATACTGGTATTAAAACCTACTTTTACACTTTCTTAGTGTTTTGAACCCAGTTTGGGGGTTAACTATTTACCCATAGCTGGGACCCTAACAGATGCTACACTCTAGGTCTGGGTGGACCTGGGGAAACCAGCAATTATGAAGTGGTCCCACGCTCCTCAAAACCTCCTGATTAGAGGTCTTGCTGTCATATGTAGTTTATCGTCTTACCCAGAACGTGGATGTGGTTTATCATCTGAGACAGGATCCGTATTATGTCCGTTAGAAAGAAACAAGCAAAAAAAGAAACAAAAAAAAATTAATTACTATTTATTATTTAAAATAAGTGCATATTTACACAGAGATGGGTAAATCTGAATAGACTCAGATAGATAGATAGATAGATAGATAGATAGATAGATAGATAGATAGATAGAACAAAAGTTGACAGACTACGATAGACATTTAAATAATTAAATAAATAGATAGATAGATAACTTCGATGAACAAACTAGAACAGACACATACACACACACACAAGCATATATATATATATATATATATATATATATATATATATATATATATATATATATATATATATTATATATATATATATATATAAATATATAGATAGATAGATAGATAGATAGAACAAAAGTTGACAGACTACGATAGACATTTAAATAAATAGATAGAGAGATAACTTCGATGAACAAACTAGAAAAGATACACACACACACACACACACATATATATATATATATAGATAGATAGATAATAAAATAGAATAAACTTTGATGAATAGACTACAATAGATATATAGATAGAAAAAAAAACTGGTGTACAAATTACAATAGATAGATAGATAGATATGAACAGACTGAGATATATAGAAATGAACAGACTAAGATAGATAGATAGATAGATAGATAGATAGATAGATAGATAGATAGATAGAACAAAAGTTGACAGACTACGATAGACATTTAAATAAATAAATAGATAGATAGATAACTTCGATGAACAAACTAGAACAGATACATACACAGACACACACACACATATATATAAATATATATATATATATATATATATATATATATATAGATAGATAGATAGATAAAAAGATAGATAGATAGATAGATAGATAGATAGATAGATAGATAGATAGATAATAAAATAGAATAAACTTTGATGAATAGACTACAATAGATATATAGATAGAAAAAAAAAACCGGTGTACAAATTACAATAGATAGATAGATAGATAAACAGACAATTTAATAAAAACAAAAAAAAATGACTATTTATTTCTAAACGATTGTTCAGGATTACTTCCGTAATAAATAATACTACCTTATGATATTTCTTCAATTTGTGAGAAAACAAAATTAAGAACTTTCGTGGATCTGTTCATCTTCTTAGAATGCAACTGGGAGCTGACCATGCATTAAGCAGTATCGTTAAACGTCTTACCAAATAAAAACTATCGAAACTGAAGATCTAATTACCCATGAGACTGTTACACTGAAAATTAGATTTTTTTTTCTTTTCAGCACGCTGAACAATCTTGTCACCCAAGAGAAATATCTTTATATTTCTTATTTCTAATTCGCTTTCGCACTTGTTCCAAAGTAACCACACGTGATCTAAGCCTTTTTGAATATATGAACTATATTCCGATTATGTCATCTTACATTCACGATTTACCATTGTCTAGTTTAGCGGAAGCATACACGAGGAACGCTCAGTACCTGCATTCTTCGACTTTTAAATGCCAATATGGATAGCGGCTCGGATTGAGCAATCGGAGAACCGAGTTCGAATTTCAGTCGAATCCATTACATTCACTTGAGAAAGGTATGAATCCTCTTCTTCTCCACCTCCAGCTATGGGTAAATAGCAGGACAGACTGAGTTCTATAGCCTTGGATGGCAACTAGTCTACCGCGAGAAAAATATCTGCCTTGTCAGTCATATATCGAAAGATACATGATCGCCTAAGCGTGTATCACGCATGGCAAATAACTGAGTGAATATTTCTTTCTTCTGATACCTTTTATAAATCCGAACTTCTTCTATAGATCTGAAGAATTCAACCGAATGATAAAAGAATGGAAATGTCCAAAGACAGAATTTCTGGTTAGAAATGGCTGTTCTGCGTTAAGAAGTGTGACGATAAATACCTTAGAATTTGGTATTTTTCAATGCAATTTGAAAGATTAATATGTATGAAATGGACAAAGTCCGGCAATTGTTTGAAGACATTTTTATGTTTATACATTCTTTTTATAGATACAAAATTTAAGTAAATGATCTGTTTATAATAAACAGTATTAACAACATTTACAGACCTGAATGTCCAAGAAATTGTCATAGAAAATATGCGTCCTCCTGCAGGAATCGAACCTGTATTCTATACGGAGCCGTCATTTCGCCTGACGTGCTTTTACCGATTTCGCAACAGAGGAGCGTTTCGGTTAGAAAGGCCGATTTTACTGTTTTTAAACTACAATTTATCCATTATTTTCTCTCGTACATTCATATCTGCTCAACGCATATTTATCATAAATTAATGCGCATTCATTGTATTTAATCATGTCACCACATGTAAGGCGATAGACGCATTAAAACGAAAAGGGTTATTGGGTGTGAAAGAAACGTTAAAAACTTTTAGAAATAAAAAGAGGACATTAGAAAAAAAAGACAAAAAAAAAACAGAATTCAAGGAGACAGAAGATGATGATTAAAAATACATTTACAGTTTTGAAGATTATACTTGACAGCATTTCAAGAGTTCCACAAGCGACAAATGCCAAAGAATTTGCATATATGATAGTTTCTACATCCTGAAACGTTTTGAATTAATTCTTACTTTTTATCACACCACGATACAAAATTTTCTTACCCAGATTTTCTCGAAGAACAGGATTATAGAAACAAACGTAAACACATTGATATAAACCTACTTTAAACTGGACTAGTATTTTTTTATAATAATGTTCACCATGTAAAGGCGCAAGAATCAGTCATGTTTTAGAGTTAAGCAATAAGGGGTGAGGCACACTTTATGGGGACAAGCGTTGAAGAAAACGAATAACCCTTGACTTGAACAGGTTAAGATTGTAGTGAGTCAGTTCCAGAATTTAATCAAACAGAACTTGCATCTAAACAATGAAATATGCAGGGATCGAGGATGATTTGTTTTGTTTTGTTTTATGGCATATGAACTGCAATGGCTTATTTAATGGTGAAAAGATTTTTTATTGCAGGTAATGTTTTTAAAAAAATGTATTACTAGTAATAATCTTTTGCTGGTACTCATTTTGTCTTCAAAAATTTATTGTTGGCATTAAAACCTATCTATACACTTTCATAGCGGTTTGACCCTCGTTTGGGGGTTAACGATTTGTCCATAGTTGACACTCTAACAGCTGCTATTACCCACAGTCAAGGTGGAGCTGTGAACACAAGCAATTAAGAGATTCTTCCACGCTCGTCAAAACCACCAGACCAGAGGCCTTGCTGTTTGACGTAGTTTATCGTCTTACCCAGGACGTGGATGTAGTTTATCGTCATACCCAGAATATTCTACGGGTTGATCCAAGCCGTTAACGAAAGTAGGTAGACATAACTATTTGGGCGCCATCGATGTTTAAGCTAGGTTATGTTTTGTCTTCCTCTATCCGTCCTGCCTTTAATATATCGTGTGAATGTCAGATATTCCAAATTACCTAGAAATTTCAACTCTCTTTTTGTG
>OZ010610.1:42356798-42364298 GCA_963932145.1 Acanthosepion lycidas
ATCTGTATATCATTTATACCAAGTATATATATATATATATATATATATATATATATATATATATATATATATATATATATATATATATATATATATGTGTGTATATATGAAAATTTCTCCGAATTAATCAGTAGAGAGACAATATTTATGAATAAAAATGACAATATATATATATATATATATATATATATATACATGATATAAATGATATATATTTTATTTATATCATTCATATATATATATATATATATATATATATATATATATTATTTATATCATGTATATATATATATATATATATATATAACATTTATACAGATACAAACACACACACATATACTGTATATATCTGACAATAATAATAATAATAATAATAATAATAATAATAATAATAATAATAATAATCCTACTGAAATGGCACAATTAATAGTAAAATAATGTTTGGGAAATTATCAACATTAAACAGGAAAGTGATACACTAAGAGGAATATTGTGGACATTGAAATTGACTGTATTTTAATGGGCTCTATCGACCATTCTCATGATTTTTATCCTATACATAAAGAAAGTTTCAACAATATAATATATATATAAATGATCAGTGGGCTCAACACCTAGCGCAACAGCCTACATTATACTTAAAAGCAATCTTCAGGCCATGTGTTTATATTTATATACGCTCTATCCGCTTTTAACTTTTACTTTCTTTTTTACCAAGCTAAATATGAAAGAAAAATTATAAGCTCCTGAATGGATGAAACGCGTCGGTAAATAAAGTTTTTCCTTTGGTCTTTATTCATAGTGTCTTTATATATATATATATATATATATATATATATATATATATATATATATATATATATATATATATATATATATATAATAAAATATATATGTAAAAAGAGAATGTCAATAAAGACAAAAGGAAAACTTATATATATATATATATATATATATATATATATATATATATATAATAGATATAATAAAATATATATTTAAAAAGACATTATGAATGAAGACAAAAGGAAATCTTTATATATACACTTCTTAAATATCTTTGTTCTACATATTCAATTTTGAATTTAGTATTGAACACTTTTTTTTATCTATACCTTTTAGACGCGGCTGTTTTCAGTCATCCTTTTACATTATTATCCGCATATATATATATATATATATATATATATATTTCAGAGATACTTAACTTACCACAAGTAAAATCAGGCAAAAACACTTTTAAAACAAATATGCCCAAGAAAAGGAAAAAAAAAGAATAAGTAAGATATATAAGAAAATGTACCTTAACTTTAAAGAACCCCAAAAATTCAATAATGCACACAAGTAAATCCAATTTGAATAAAAAAAAATACTCCTAGGTCAGTACAGGAATATAGCATCTAAATGCTCTTTCTCTCTCTGACACACACACACACACACATATACATACATACATACATACATATATATATATATATATATATATATATATATATATATATATATATATATATATATATATTCATGTGCAGATATACTCAAATATATGAAGATATATATTTTCCAAATTGGGGAAAGTGCATAAAAGTAATTTTGTACTCTATCAGCTTTCAACTTTCTCTTTTGACAAAATCAAATAACTACTTCAATACTGTCTGACACTCTGCCTCAGCTGAACAAATGACGCCATTCTGATCTTGATATTAAATGAACTTGCCTTCTACCATTTCCTTCATTCAAATAATCTGTTGTTGATGTTAATATCCGCAGCCTTGCTGTTGACATTGCCCTGGGACCTAAATAATGTCGGCCAGTACAAAAATCATTCAAACTTTTGTACAATCGACATCGGGAGTAAATCATTTCACTTGCAATTCTAACCTTCATCGAAAAGTTTCTTTATAAAAGGCATGAACCCAATATTCCTTGCTTTTTGACGTCTCTTTATTCGTCTTCATAGTTCAGTTATCGGCATTCTTAACTAGGGGACACTAAACAGACAATTTTTTTTTCCGGATTTATTTACAAAAATAAAATGGAACACATATGAATCATAATTAGAAAGTAATGCTATATTTTTGGTGAGTATAATTTCCATTGCTTTTAGATTTTAAGTTTATATGAATGTTGGTTATTTAAAGAAAGAATCACCAATAGAAAAACTACAACCATAGAACGACAGAACGAAATCCACCTAATATCCCTGTTCTAAGTGATTAATATTTTGCAAGCACAAGCCTAATGACTACTACATTTGCAATGTTTTGAAAGCTCATGGCATAGGTTCTAATTCGTATACAGAAATCTATCTAAAACTTTTAGTCTTGTTCCATGATATGTAAAATTTTAACTATCCATAGAGCACTAGTTATTATCCTTATATGGCGGAAATCCTTTCCTCCTACTTGCTTCCCTGATAGCTATAATTTCAAATATTCAACTGTAATGTCAATCGACATCTTCTAATGCCTTGATCTTGATCACCGTCCTTCTCTTTATCCTTTCCTCATTTTTTTTATTCTTTTTCTCACTCTCTGTAACCATTTGCGTTCTAGCGACACTCCCGCCTTGATTGGGGTGATAAGCTTAAAAAATGCCATCATTATATTCGGGCTTGGTCCACCTAAAAGTTCATTCGACTGAAAACCAAATATTATCGTAGATCAGAAGTGAGAAACTAATCTCGTAGCCCTTTGTAGAGAGTTTCATCTGAACTGGCAGCTCCATACATGTGTCATTATGCCTTACTCAGAAAGCTTAAAGATCATTAAATGTTTGAATGTACGAATGTACATCCCAATTGGAGATTTTTCGATTGTTTTCCTTTCTTCGCCAAAATGGAACTTTTAGTTGATTGGTGAAATATGGTTGTGAAGCGTTATACTGGTAATTAATCTAACCCGACAGATTTGCCGAGAATCATGAAGCAAAACAAAATCCTGATGGTTTGTAATAATAATTATAGCCATAGATTTGTTAACTTACAATCGTTTTGAATGAAGGTCGATTTAGAAATGCAAATAAATGCAAAATTAATTGATGGTAAGATTCGAAAAAAAAAGTCAATTTATCGGATAAATTGATCCATCACTGAAATATTTGATCCGTTGCATGAATATCAGTGAAAAGATTTTTAGTCAAGTTAATTGCAGCCATTACTAAGTTTCCGATTTCATTTCGCGTTAAACGATAGATTTTCCCTTTCATTAGTAAAATAATCATACGCGGTTGATGCGGCGCCAAAGAATAGTGATTTTCCAAAGCGTAGGTTAGATTTGGCACATGCTGGATGTATGGGGCATAGAGTGAGGATCGATCTCACTATTCAGTCGTAATAGCTCTAACGAGACTCAGCGAACTAAGCAGTATACTACGTCGAAGTGGCCTGAAAATGATTATCTAAGCGTAGCTTAGATGTGGCACAAGTCCAATGCATGGGGCACCCTGTGAGGATCGATTTCACTATTCAGTCGTAATTGATCTAACGAGACTCAGCTTACTAAACATTAGATCACATCGAAGTTGCCTAAAATGATTTTCCATGCGTAGCTTAGATATGGCACAAAGCCGTATGTATGGTGCACACAGTAATGATCAAACTGGGCGCCCAAGAAGCGAATAATAGTGAGCAATGTTTGAATCATTACTAAGGAATAGTGAACTTCGTTTGTACCCCTATATTTATGACCTTGTACCAAACTAAGCAATTCGTATCATCATCATCATCATCAAACCCATGTCTATGGTTCGTAGTTTCCTCTACATATCATAGCTGAAAACTGGAGCGTTATCTATTCATGCGTAGTTTCCCTTGCGCGAGTAGACCTGCTGGACCCAATCACTCTCGAGGGTAAGTTACAGCCGATGTACTCCAACCTATAAGATCAATCTTGTTTATTGAAACATAACTGATGATTATATCTGTGGAACCTTACGCAACAGCCTTTGACTTCTGTGTGGGAAGCCATTCACCTTAACTTGATTTCACCCCACTAGACAAGTAGATATTCATGGAGTCCACTGACCAACGTAATAATTAGATCGTTATTAGTGTCTTTATAGATGGACAGTTTCAAATATGGCTCATAAATAGCCCGTCTTTATTTTTACAAAAAGAAGTATACAGACGACAGAGTCGTTTTTTCGAATTTGTTGCTATACTATACAAACCTTCAGAAATAAATTAGAAATAGTGCAATATTGGTAAGTTTGTCTGGCTATCTAGGTTTAACTAAGTTTGCTCTACTTACCGTTTTGAGCACTTTATTTAGTTATTTTGCTTACTCGTATCGGTTTTTTTTTCTTTGGACTTAGGACTTGCATGCTAGACGATTATTTTTCGGCTAACGTCCATGTTCTTGCTTCTTTCTTTTCTTTATACTTTTTTTCCCTTTGGTATTGGTTTGTTTATTCATAAATCAAGCCACCGAAGTTTTCCGGACTATTATAGTTTCTTATACTTATAAGATTATTACTAGAATACATATATATATATATATATAATATATACCCAACTAAATAAAAATTACGCACCACATAAACATGATTATATATATATATATATATATATATAATATATATATATATATATATATACATATATATATATATGTGTGTGTGTGTGTATTATTTTTTCAAATAGGTTTCTTAAATCGACTATTTGTTATTGTTTTTTCATTATTGATGAGAGGTGCTTTAATAGCATTTCGTTTGTTGGTTGATTGTTCTGTCTTTAGCGGCATATCAGTGTCTATAATTATTTATGTCGAAATCTAAATATTTTGACCATAATTTTATACTTTCAGTAAAGATATCAGCAATATATTTTTATATATAAAAATAACTAACAATACATAATTATAGTAAACTTACCAGCAATACGCAGATAAAAGCAAATTTTGGTGATTTCACCCAAATCCGTTTAAGATGCTACCAAGCAACCAATATGAAAGAAATGACATTAAACCATAAGATAGCCGACATTTAAAAAAAAATCAAACTGAGGTGAGTTATTTACATATGAAGTAAAAAAGAAAACAAACTATAAATAGTTACGGCTATTACCCATGAGGCAGTTGAGTTCATACTACTTTCCGCGAGTAGGTAGCACTACACAACAATGGCGTCGCCGATCTCGAACAAACAATTATCACTAGATAATTATGAATACACGCAAGCCTGGCTTAGGATACTAGCAGCTAAAGCTAGAACAAAAAATCTGAAGGATTTAAACTCGGAGGAGTAAACCGAATAAAGGGCTCCTTGTTGGCAACTGCTGGTTGACGCCATTATAAAATTATTAGCAATTGCACACATAAGAAGGTTGGAGGAAATGACATCTGACGATATAAGTCAATAATTAATAAAAAGCATGGCACACAAGAAAAAACTAATGAATGCCGAGAGAGCTAAGTTTTTGAATGTTTATTAAAAAGTGAATGAATCAGATATCGGATATGTTCTTCGTTTAAAACCGTCCGCTAAATATTATGAATTTGAGAAAGTGGAATCGTAAAAACCAGTCAGTCAAAAGGTTTTTAATCCAAATGAACTAACTTCCAGTTCTTTTATTGTCCTCTCCTCTTAATAATGTTTTCTTTTATATATATATATATATATATATATATATATATATATATATATATATATATATATATATATATATATATATATATATATTCTTTCACATTCAGTAACCCATTGTGACTTAGTGACTTTATTACCTTGCTTGGATTGAAAAGATTTATTAGGTTGGTGCAAAAATAATATCGTTTTCTCACATATGTTACTTTTATATATGATTTCTGAATTCATTCATCGATATATATAGCTATGTTATATATCATTTTGAAGCGCGTTTTTCGCTCTATCGAATCGTTATTCGTTACTATTCTCAATCTCTTCATTCATTTTTTTGCAGGCTTTTCGACAGCATGGACAAAATTCAAATCCGCTCGATTTTCTTGTTCCAATTCAAACTAGGCCGAAAAGCTGCCGAGACAGCTCGTGATATCAATGATGCGTTTGGCCCAGGAACCACTAACGAACGTGTGGCACAACGGTGGTTCAAGAAATTTTGCAATGGTGACGAGAGCCTCGAAGATGAAGCCGGTCGCGGCCGGCCGACTGCGGTTGATAACGAACATTTGAAAGCCTTAATTGAAGCCGATCCTCGCAAAACCATACGAGAAGTTGCTGTTGAACTCGAGGTCGACCACTCAACAGTCATTCGCCATTTAAAGCAAATAGGGAAGTCAAAAAAGTTGGATAAATGGGTGAACGATAATCAAAAAAAAAAAAAAAATCGTCAAAAAACGACATTATTTTTGCACCAACCTAATAAAAATGAGAATCTCTGGATGTTTTCAAATATATCTATTTATAAAGGATTTACATCAGAGAACATGAGGCTGCGCTATTCGATACAAAGACGAGCCTTAGACTTATATATGTGCAAGATAGATTTGAGTTTTTCCCGCCGAATATATCTTGTACATTTATAAGTCTACTATTCTGCGGGCATGTGGCCGAGTGGTTAGAACGTTTGCATTCTGACTATGAGACCCGGGTTCACCATGGTCGATTTGTCAGTAAGGTTATCGGATCCCATCCTGAAAATGCCTGAAATCATACCCACGGGTTGATCCAAGCCTTGTGAGTGAAATAGGGTAGACAATAGCTCTGCTAGCATGAACTCACAAGTCATCGTGGCCTTGTTCAAATTGTAGATCGGGGTAGATAGTACGCTCTTTCCGAGAAAGTATAACTAAGGTCTGCTCAGTATAGATGCAGTATAAACCACAGGTTGGCTATGTTGGTGGGTGTTGAACAAACACAATTGCGCCTGAGCAAGCGTCTGCAATAGGGACTGGATAGCCGCCCTGTTAAACAGGTATCCCCGAATACGAGTGGCCAGCTACACTACTATTCGCCCATACATAGAATATTACTGTCACATATAGTCTGGTGCCCCGGCTATACGTTTAGAGGAACCTTTGATAAAATCCAAAGAAAAATCTGCAATGTTATTCGCGCTTTCCTTGCATCTCGGTTTTAGTCATTTTCTCATCGCATTAAAGGAGATTCCCATGTGTCTTTTCTATAAATTCGTTAATGGTAATTGTTCTTATGAAATTTACTCTATGTTAGCTAGGTTTCATGTACTAGATTGGCGGCAAGTTCTCATCTTTTATACTTGAAAGGTCAAGATGTAACCGTAAGTTCTATGCTGAGAGTTTCTTCTATCACTCTTCTCGCTTGTGGAACGCACTTCCGGTTTCTTTAATTTCTTTCAAACTTTGATTTTCCAAAATTTAAATTCAATGTCAATTCTTCTCTGTCCTTTTTTTTTTATCCGTGTTCTTTTACTGTCCTCTCTCAATAATAGCGCTTTTCTTCCTATATTTTCTTACACTCGGTTGTGTCTTTATGACTTTATAGCCTTTCAGAGAGTGAAATGATTAAAAAAAAAAAGATTCACTCAAAAATCAGGACAGCAAG
>OZ010610.1:42369298-42374298 GCA_963932145.1 Acanthosepion lycidas
AAAGAAAGAAAGAAAGAAAGAAAGAAAGAAAGAAAGAATCAAAGAAAGAAAGAAAGAAAGAAACAAAGAAAGGGATTAAGGAAAAAAGGAAGAAGAAAAGTAAGGACTGAAGGAAGAAAGAAACAAAGAAAGAAAGAAAGAAACAAACAAACAAACAATGAATAGAAGGAAGGAAGAAAGAAAGAAAGAAAAAAGAAAGAAATTAAGGAAGGAAGAAAAAAGAAAGAAGGAAATGTAGAAAGGAAGCAAAGAAGAAAAGAAAGAAAGAAAAAAGGAAAGACAGAAAAAGGCGAAGGAAGCAAGGAAGGAAGTAAAAAAGATAGAATGAAAGAAAGGAAGGAAGAAAGAAAAGTCGGAAGGAAGAATGAAAGAAATATAGGAAGAAAGAAAGGAACGAACGAAGGAAGATCGAAAGGAAGGAAGGAAAGAAGACAAAGAAAGGAAAGAATGAGATGTCAAATAAAGAAGAAAATTTAATAGGAAACAGAGAGGAATGAGATATATACAGAAGGAAGGAAGGAAGGAAGGAAGGAAGGGAGGGAGGCAGGGAGAAAGAAAGAAAGAAAGAAAGAAAGAAAGAAAGAAAGAAAGAAAGAAAGAAAGGGAGGGAGGGAGGGAGGGAAGAAAGGAAGGAAAGAAGGAAAGAAATGAAGAAGGAAAGAAAGAAGGAAGGAAAGATGGACAGAAGGAAGGAAGGAAGGGAGAAAGGAAGGAAGGAAGGAAGGAAGGAAGGAAGGAAGGAATGAAGGAAGGAAGGAAAGGAGAAAGAAAGAAAGAAAGAAAGAAAGAAAGAAAGAAAGAAATAAAGGGAAGGAGGAAAGGAGGAAAGGAAGGAAGGAAGGAAGGAAGGAAGGAAGCAAGGAAGGGAGAAAGAAAGAAAGAAAGAATGAAAGGGAAGGAGGAAAGGAGGAAAGGAAGGAAGGAAGGAAGGAAGGAAAAAATACGAAAGAATAAAAGAAAGGCATAAATATTGGAAAAAGTAATAAAATTATTTGACAACTGGATATTAAAAAACTAAATTTACAACAACAAAATAAAAAACAAAGAAAAATAGAAAAAAACAAAGGAAGAAATAAGGAGAGAAAGTTAGTGACACAAGTATATAAAATATATAAGAAGATTAAAGCTGAAAATCAAGAAAGGTTTACTCTCATAATTCCTTGTTTATCTTCCTTTTTTCTTTTCCTATAAAGATCGGCGTTTCCATTTTAACCCACCTGTTTTTTTATTCTGTTTGCCGTTCATTCATTAAGTTCATATAAAATAACTTTATATATAAAAACTAATAATAAAAAAAACCTCACTAAATGGAATTAATTAAACGAATGACTCATTACATCATATTTGATCTCATGGTGACATATAATGGCAAGGCTCACTTAAGCTGCAGGGGAAAAGGAAACCTTGTTTATATTTTAAAGCCTGACTGTATCAGAAAGAAGGAAAAACTTAAGCAAAGTTCCGTTCTTATTTTCACAGTTCAGGTTATATTGAAGAGATGTTCCCGCTTTGCCATCGATAATTTCTTCAAAGACAAACTCAACATTTGGCGGTATGAACCAAACGTACATAATGCATCGAATGTCGACATTCAGTTATGAAAGCGGAAGTTGTTTCTAACGTTCCGGAAGTAGCGCTGGAAATAGCAAGATATTGGCGCTAGTGTATGCATACTTTTAAGAAATAGAAAGAATTCACTAGAAACAAAGAAAAGAGTAATGATCTTTTAAAGTTGTCCTATATGTCAGTGAATGCTAGACAAATTCCCCAAAATGAGAAAGAAACGTGAAGTAACAGTAATCTGGTTCTACTGAAGGATGCTGAGAATACCATGGAGTAGACATGTGAACAAGGCCGAAGTTTGCGAGAAAATGGAAAAAAAACGGATACTTATATTTAGTATAACGAAGAGACAGTCGACATTTCTAGGGCACGTAATGCGGAAAGAGGGCTTGGAAAATGTGATACTCTCAGAACAGATTGAAGACAAGTGGGGCAGATGAAAACAATTCATGACCTGCCTAGCGAGCTAGGATGGTGGAGAAAATTTAAGGATGCCCTGTTCAGCGAGTCTTCAGAATATGACAAATACAACTCTGCAGAGGAGTAAGACCCCACCCCCAATGAGACGCCCTGGGTATGACGAAAAACTACATTCGGCAGCAAGGATTCTGATCAGGATGATTTCAGGAGAGTGGAACCAGGTTCACTCTGATCCGGGGTGGTAACACCTGTTAGGGTCCTAGCTATGGGCAAATAGTTAACACCCAAACTGGGATCAAAACACTATGAAAGTGTAAAGAGATATTTTCGTGTAATTTTGATAAATATATCTGTTGAAATGAGATGTCAGTATCTTTCTAAGTTTTGCATAATTTAGACGACAATTTATCCATCGCACATGCCAGCCTAGAACGTTAGCCTGAGAAGGTGCAACGGACCACTTTCCTGGAGGTTAGCATTTTAACTTTGCATACGTTTCAATTAATAAGCCATTTTTTGCTCTAGTTAACAACAGATTGAATGTCGTTGTTAAGATCAGCCGCCAATTTGACTTTAACAAACTGATCAGACTTACTATAGAGACAAGAGTAAATGAATCATCAGCATAGATAGTAAGTTGAGAGCTGATGCCATCGAGAAGGTCATTAATGAAAATTAAACACAATGTCGAACCAAGTATCTGCTAACCCGTTCCTACTTATTTTACAAGAGACATCTCTTGGAAATCAACATATTGAGAGATTAAATGTTGTGATGATATAACCCAACTTCCCCATTCACGATAATGGACGGACTGGTTGCCGATTAAGTACGACCACAGCGGACAGTCAGGGTGAATTTCGTTTGTTAACACCTATTGAGGTTAGGATACTCTCGACTCCGTCTCTGTACTTGTCACACATACATCCGATTATAAATCTATTATTGAAAACCTACACTGGGGTTACTTTGTTTGTTATATCTTGCACGAGATATAACATTAAACATAGATAAAAATGAATGTTCCTATCTTTGCAAACAATGATGGACTGAATTCAACTATTACCTTTCGTCTCCTTAGGTATTAAATAATTTATTTTTAAAATCAGATGCAGTTCTCTGCCTATGGCCTTTGGCTAAGAGTGGAGTGCGTTTGTCTGGGAGAAAGACGAATGTTTGTTTTGCAATTGTCAATAGATTCTATATCTTTAAGGTATGTCTCTGAATTAGAATTTAAAGAGAAAGGGCATTGAGTTACTTGGATATAACAAATGCAAGAATCCCTCTTAAAAGAGTCACATTAGTTTTGAGCATTCCTGCTGTAGAAATTTATATAATATTTGCAATTAGGCCTGTCTCGTATTTGAAGCTGTTCGGATTAGTTGTTGCCAACTACACATGGTGTCAAAATCTTCGGCGGAAAGGCACTAATTTCGATCGCTTGATATTCAATATATGTCTCCCACGTGTACTTGGAAGATTAGCCCCACAAAACGTTTCTATTATCATTTTAATCACTGTAGACTTTCGTCGAACAGCGCTGGACTCAGTAATTATCACTATACACAAACTACTGAGATAGTTGTACGCTTTCCAAATTTATATTTTTGATCGATTTTCCAGTTTAGAAAATTAAAAGCCTATATCTTAGAATTAGAAAAAGCATTAGTTCATATATTAACCAATGTTGTTCGTTGTGGATACAGGGCACGCTCATGTTTTATCTCCTGAGCGATACGGTGCTACAAATAACTGACTGACGTGTAAGCACGACCTTGTCTGCACCACTTTAAGAGGTATATAATCACGCTGATAGAGTAGTTTGTTGTTTTATCTCTTTCGCTTCCCATAGTGTAAAGAAGACTGTTTATATTAATGGCCTCATCTTTGTTGTTTTTTATCACATTTGAGTCGCTGTGCACCCCGGCTTCCAACAGATACTACTCTATCTGTATAACCTTTAAGGAAATTCGAATTAAACCCTTTATTAAATCGAAGTGGGTATATTATTCTCGTTCTAATGCCATCTCTTGGGGTATATCGTCTAGTTTGTTTTTTTGTTTTTTTATTACATACTGCTCAGTTATTGCTCACGCCGTTTATATTAACTCGAAGTACCCAGTGCCAGATAATTATTCAAATGTGTATTGTTACGTATAACAGACAACGAATGTCTATCAGGTTTGATCAGGAGCCGTTCTAAACTTCGTATAGTTGCTTTAATTTCGGGCGAAAATAAATTACAACTGAAAAAATTACGGCACATACAATCGAAAGCGCAAACAAAAGTAGACATTCATGAACGGGCGCGTGAAAAGGAACGTTTAAATTCATGAATGGGAACAAAACGGATTAAAGAAGACGGGGAATGAATTGAAAGAAAATTGGAAAAATATTTTAAAAATCAGAACCCATTGAAGAATGGATTACCAAGAAACTTCAAAGTCGGGGAAAAGAAGAACATTTTTATTTAATGTTCACTGAACTTTAATTTAAATGAACTTAAGCAGACACACACACACGTGTGTGTGTGTGTCTTTGTATTAGGGAAATATAAGGGAGACGGCGTGGTTACTTTTACGGAAATGAAGATACATTGATATGTGAATACACACAAACACACACACACACACACACATATATATATATATATATATATATATATATATATATATATATATATATATTATAAATAGATTTATTTAAAATATGTTTTTTTCGCTACTCAGTTCTAACCATGTTTCAAAAATGGAAGCTAAAAGCTACGAATTTAATTTTGTAATTAAATTAAAGACATTAAATATTAATGCTCTGTAAATTTACATTGAGGACTATTTTGTAAATATAAAAATATCAATAAGAACACCGGATTATATATCTTACTGTTCTTTCTTTTTATATATATATATATATATATATATATATATATATATATATATATATATATATATATATATAATATTATAAATTAATTGATAATATGTTTTTTCCGCTACACAGTTCTAACCATGTTTCAA
>OZ010610.1:42379298-42399298 GCA_963932145.1 Acanthosepion lycidas
ATTAGGTTGGTGCAAAAATAATATCGTTTTCTCACATAGTAACATATGTTAGAAAACGACATTATTTTTGCACCAACCTAATAGTTCGATCCAATTAGTATTATTGATATCTTCTATAGATGTTCAACATTTTTAATTTTATCTACAGGTTTCTTTAAGAAGCTTCACGTATCTGAATCTTTTATATATATAAAAAAAAAATTCTGTTGAAATTAATTTACGTCTGTTTATCCCCCTACCTCTCCCCGACCGTCTTTTGAAAAATTGAACATGTCATATTTGTCTACGATACATTTGTTGTGGACTAGTTTTCCGCAATTGTCAATGATGCTCTGTCTAAGTTCCGGTGTATCATGTCTGTAAAAATAACTTCCTCAATTCCCCACGGTGAGCTTAATTTTCTATATAACGTAGATGTGACAATTAATTCGTTGTAGAGGAGAAATCCACAAGTCTATTTTTAATTCTGACTTTGTCTTTCCTCACCCTCACTCTTTGCTTTAAAACATTTTTTAAAAATCATTTAATGACCAGTTGTTTACCATCGCCTGAGGAAACATAAAGATCCGAAACACGAAAACTATTGTGTAGCGATTTCAACACGTTTTTTATTAATCTCTTAATAACCATCTATCTATCTATCTATCTATCTATCTATCTATCTATCTATTATATATATATATATATATATATATATATATATATATATATATATATATATATATATGAATAAACTGTGACAGTTATTTACATAAAGAGATATGAATAGACAGCGTTAGATATATAAAAAGATAACATTGAGATAGATAAACAGATAGAAGAAAATTCTGATAGACAGAAGCAAACTTATATATATACACACACACACACACACACACACACATATATATATATATATATATATATATATATCAAGAAAATATTGGAGAAATATGTATGACAAAGTGTAAAAAGTTTTCGTTTTTTTTGCGATGCGTTTCGTCCTTGAGCAAATCAACCGGAAATCATCGAAAAAAGACGATTTCATAAATTTCTATTCTCATTTTAGTAACAAAACAAAATCCGGTAAAACATTGGCTTCTACTGAAGAACACTCAGAATTTGCAGCCCTTAGTATTTGCATGAAGAACGGTAATATATTGAAAGTATTTTCAAGCTTCTACGCTACTCTAATGATTTTATATTCAATACGAAACAAAATGCTCTTAAAATATTCCAAAATAGAAAAACCTGCCCCTTCTGATAATACCAATGAACCAAAAAAAAATATTATCCTATCAACTGACTCTATCGGATCTAGAATTGGAGAGAATCTCTCTAAATCCAACATAAAATTTATTACTCCTACATCTAAAAAATAAAAACTTAGTCTATACTAACAATACGGTAAAACTTAAAGGAGGAATTTACTCGATTGTCGGCAACAATTGTAATAATAGGAGAAACCGCAAGGATTCTAAATAAAATAATATATGAACACAAAAGAGATATTTTACAAAACAATACATCAAATCTTGTGCACCATAAAGAAACTGAACATAATTCTGACATAAAAAATGCTACTTTGATCAAAGGAGAAACAATTCACTACGAAGAAAATTTCTTGAGAGTTTCATGATCGCAAATTCATCAAAAAAATCACCATTACTTGATAAAACACCAGAAGTGTTGAAAGAAAATGGTTATTTTTGTAGTGATTTTATAATATATTTATGTCATAATTTTCGAATAAATAATTATATATATATATATATATATATATATATATATATATGACAGACACTGATGTCAACACCGTACAGCGACATTGTTTTTCATACTTGAATGCAAACTTGAAGTATGTAGCACACTATCCGCTCTCCGCATTGACGTCAGTTTTCACTTTTATATTTCCATAAGATGTATCCCTGATATTAAACTTAAGCACTTTTACCCATAAATATAGCATACATTAAAATATATAGAGATTTCATCATATGAATAGACCCATCCTTATTATAGGCATTAGCGTTGTTTTTGCTTTGTCCAGATGGCCTCTTTACTTTGCAGAGTAGGTAAGTGTTTACCTTTTTATTTTAATCTTTTTTCTTTTCCTACTTCTGTCCTTGTTCAAGGGTTTATATTGTTTAAGGGTATTTAGTTCTTTTGACGATTTGTTCGTGTGTTCCAACAATGATGTTTGTTTCCCTAAAATTATATATATATATATATATATATATATATATATATATATATATATATATATATATATATATATATATCATCTCAAAAGCCGCCCTGTCAGAGGAGATTTAACTCCTTCATTACAAGAGGTAAGGGGGAGAAGATGCGATAAGCAACAATAAACTACAGAAGAAGTCAAATTGATCTCTGCATTTGAGTATTGCAAAAATATTTAGCTTACCTTTTAAAAGTTCAGCGATAATAATTCTGACGCCACTTAATTTAAAGACAGTTTGGTGTACGCAAGTCCTTTGATTCCGTACAAACAATTCTTTTATTTTGTTGGTGACTTTCGCAAGATTTCGCAATTCATTTCAATTATTCCAAGATTTATTTACAAGTTATAAAAATTGTTATAGTACAAAAACATTTGTTGAAAAAAAAAAATCACGTAATAAATTGCTGAAAACAATCGCAGTAATGAAAACTTGGAAATCCAAAATTTAAAGATTACGGGTCTGGATCCGGACAGGAAAGTTTTTAATTTGCTCATGGAGTCAGTCTGATTCCAGAATGACATGGTATGCTAGTCTACGGCCTCTAGGAGTAAAGTTGAAAAATTGTGACACACGGATACACTGACATTCGTATTAATTACACACACACACACACACACACACCCACACACACACACACACACATACACACACACACACACACACACACACACATATATATATATATATATATATATATATATATATATATATATATATATATATAATATTCAAAAGGGTTTTTCAATGAAGTTATATTAAATGAAATAAACTAATATTAATTCCATAGTAATTCTATTAACGCACTTTCTCTGTCTTAAGCTTTCTACCACAAATCCTGCTTGTCTTAAAATGTCTCCTTATCAGCAAAACACTGAAAAAACACATCAATCTTTCTTTAATATATATATATATATATATATATATATATATATATATATATATATATATATATATATATATATGCAATTTTTATATATATTATTTATATATTATATATGCGAGAGAGATAGAGGGAAAGAGAAAGAGAGTGTACTTCAGGCATTTTTATTAATGGGTACTCGTGTTTGAAATAGACGACCAAATTCCTTCCACATTGCAGCAGTTCTAGCAAAGAGGCAGTCTGATGTAAAACTTCTTTTTACCAAGGGAATATGAAGGGAATAAGAATCAACCGTCGTCACGGTACACGTAGCCGGGCTGTGAAATATGGACAGGTAAAAGCAAGGAATCAAGTTCCACCGTTACATGTGCTACGAAATATAGCGCCGGCGCATCGAGAGTTTAGCAAGTCTCCGTCTGTGGGAAGGGGGTTGAAAAAATGGAAGACTGTTCCTCACTCATAAGACGTTGCAATTGGTTTTCAACTCCGTTGAGACTTGAAAGTAAGGATTGGGCAAGTCATAAGTGGGAGTAAAACTCTAGTTTTAGTCAGATCTGACTATTGTACAGACAGCGTACTCACACACATATATATTATTATATATTTTGGCAGCAACCTTTTTTTTAAATATGTTTCGTTGAATATGACAGACAAAAAAAAAATTAATTAAATTTGTTTTTACAGCATCCAAACTAAAAAACGTGAGAATATTGGAAAAATTCAATAAAAACGTTTTAATTTTCTTCGCCTGTCATATTCAAGTTTATATATATATATATATATATATATATATATATATATATATATATATAACAGTAAAATTGTCCAATTGTTGGATTAAGATTTGAAGCGTTGTATTAGGTTGGTGCAAAAATAATGACGTAATAATGTCGTTTTTTGACGTTAAAAAAATACGTCAAAAACGACATTATTACGTCATTATTTTTGCTCCAACCTAATATCTTAGAAATGATTGAAGATATCTTACCGGAATTCTGCGAAGTTTGTATAACACTACTGAACTGTACTGTGACCAATAAGAATGTATACCCTCCAAGCTTATTCAAGATGATCCTCGCCCTCTCTCACCTTTCAACTTTCTGTACTGCAGTAATAAGTTGCTTGACACTTTTCACGTCCGATCTCACTTTCAAGTCTTTTTTCACTGCCCATTGAGCTGTCACAGGTGAAACTCCTATCTCACGTACCAAACGTCTTATGGATTGAGTTGGATCTTTTCTAATTGATCTTTTTAGTTCTAATTTGAAACGATGATCCCTCTTCCTGTTGTGACCTTCTCATCCAGCTTTCCTCTCTACTGTTCCCTCTTTTTTTAAACTTATTCACCGTTCTCTTGATGGTTCCACAATGTGTTTCGAAGTTGGAATCCAGAGTATGAATTTTGGTACCATTATTATTTTTTTCTCAGCATTGCTCAATTGAGAAGACAGTGAGGCTGACACAAAGCCATTTTAAGCTTTTCTCTTTCTAGCTGAATAACTCAAATTGTTTTTTCAGTGAGTCTTACGGCAAATGGCGTCAAAATACCTAAACATCTTATCTGAAAACCTGAGAAAAAACTCAATTAGTTTAGTGTTTTTTTTTTTAGATATTAATCAATTTGTGGGATGATTATGCAATAACACGTTTTGGGAAATTTTGCTGTTACACCCGATACACACACACACGCACACGCGCGCGCACACACACACACACACACACGTGCGATGGATGAATTGTCGTCTAAAATACGCAACAATTAAAATAACATTGTCATCTTATCTTATTTGATGAAGAAGTTACAAAAAAACGTGCACAAAAATATCTTGAAATACTGAACAGTATATTGATGTAGGCCTCCGTGCTGAGTCGAAAATGAATGGAGGAATAACTTCGCCATCACTCCAAACTCCTTCGTAATCACCATTAAACACATCCAACTCTTCTGAATCCTCTGCATTGACCACAGATTGACATCTAAACACTCTGAATTGTATGTAATGTCGATTCCGGCGGGAATGTCAAGCCGTAAAGCGCACCAATTACAAATTTCTGGCTGACTGAATTTGGGATCATTTTCTTATGGACGGTGCCAACTGAATATACTATTCATTGCAGTCAACAAAATCAAAAATAAGTAACGAAATTAAAAATATTAAATGGCTATTTACTCATCGCAACCTGTTTGTATATATATATATATATATTTATATATATATGTGTGTGTGTGTGTTTGCGAACTCCTGCAAGTGAGGATTAATGATAGCTATCAATCAACCTAAAGTTGAAATGTTCAGAATCAATCTGCTGGCAAGTGATGGTGATGGTGGGGGTAATGGTGTCAATAATTTAGCAGTTGTTCAAACATTGACTTAATTGTCGGCGATAGATTTTTCAAGAAATAATGTTTGGATTTCTTTACTGTGTAAATAATGTAATCGCTGTTTTCATTTGAAGAACATTGATCGATAAAAGCAAATGCCGAAGATTTTCAACCGTTCTCCATTTCTTGTCTCCTTCGTTCAATGAACACGTCAGATCTTTATTGTCTGTTAGTTTTGTCAGTTAAACGCGCTGAAAGACTTGTGCAAATACTCAAGAAATCGGAAACACACAAACACGCACACAAAACACTTCATGCTGATCTATCCACACACGGAAAATTTGGATTTAAACTTTTGAGCACTGACCATCGCTTTAACGCTGATAGAGAAAAATGACTTAATACCCAGCCACCGGTTGAATGGTGGGTAAACACTTCTAACTATTTTTATATCTACCATGAAAAATTACATATCAATTTGACTCATAAACTCTGGCAGAAAGGTTAAAATTATTAAGGAACCCAAGGCTCAAAGGGTTAATAAAAGCAACGTATGACGATTCAGGTGGGGTCCAATTACAAGTCCCCCCCCCCAGGTAGAGTAGTCCAATCTTCTGAGACGGTCTCTGATTGAAAGAGTCCCCAAATTTACCAAGCCCAGTATGAGACCCAGTTGGATAAGTGTATGCCAAGCATATGCCTTACAGCCAAATATGCGTGAAATTGCGACCGGTTTTAACCCTTTACTCCCTGACCACCGCTTTACCGATGATAGAGAAAAAATGGCTTATTGCCGAGCCACCGGTTGAACAGTCGTAGAGAAAAAAAAATGACTTAATGCCAAGCCACCGGTTGAATGGTGGATAAACACTTGGAATTATTTTTACATCAACCTTGAAACATTAGATAACAATTATTTGCGAATTTTGAATTTTGAAGCCCAGGCAGAAGGATAAATATTCTTCAGGAACGCAGGGCTCAAATGGCTAAGCTATATTATGAGAGGGGAAATCAAAGTCTCAGAGACTTTCGAAATTTAGACAAGGCCAGATGACTGGAATTGGTAATGGCAAACGAGGAAGCTAAAAATATTCTAAATTGGGCATTTCACTTATCCGGCTAATCACAAAGTAAAACAAGAAGGAAAGGGAAAATAAACATAGCTTCTTTGACTGCAGTGGCGGAGAAGATGCTCAACATGAAAGTGACTGCCATGTACGTATTTAGTAGAGAACCGGAAACTTTTTCGAAGAAACTATTAAAAAAAAACAGTATGAATATATATATATATATATATATATATATATATATATATATATATATATATATATATATATCGCACGTATTGCTAGTGTTAATAAAACAGTGCTCGATGCAATAAAACCGAGCTATTAAGTGTATGTATATATATATATATATATATATATATATATATATATATATATATATATTATCGCGAATCAATAGCCCAGTTCTGAGTTTCATGCACAGCATTGTCTTTAGGTGCTGAATATTAACTTAGCTTTACGTTATTTCAATTTTACTAAAAAATCTGCTTATGCGTTATACAAAGATTACAGTTTTTTCAATTTTTAAAAATATATTAGGCATTTAAAATAAATAGGACTTTCATATATATATATATATATATATATATATAAGAAAAATATTTTAGAGTTGTCAATATATATAATAATGGATCTAACCAACGTCTTTCTCCACTAGGCCATGTGTCCTTCAGGGGATAAAGATGTTGGTTAGATCAAGTTGTGAGTTCAATACCAGGACAGCTGAGGTGAACCAAAAACTTGGAGCGTTGAACTGAAGAGAAATAACTGAGATATCCGGAAGAGGCATGGCACGTGGAACTGGAAAAATCTATCCCGGTGGAAAAATAAAGGTTTCAGTTCGAAATTCCTATCACCTGAAGCAGGCCGGAGCGTACAGCCGAAACGTTTTGACTAGTGTAATGAATATGAGCATGACAGCCCGAACAATGTAAATAATACCTCATCTCAGAGATATAGACATATATTGAAAATGTTTATCTTAAAGTATAACTGTAAGACTGCAAAGACATCTTACCCTAGAACTTAATACAATTCGGTTTTTATCTTGACATCGAAATATCTTCATACCATTACGAATACTGAAGTGACATAATATTGCTGCCTAAAAAATTAGAGAAATTACAGAACTTCCCTCGTATTTAACTGAAGTATTGTCTGTTGATTATTTCTGTTATAATGTTAATAGTAATATTAACGATTTCATTATGATGACAAGGCCGGCAATCACTGACCTAGCAGCCGAATGCTAATGCCGTTCTGGTTATGACGGTAAACTACGTCCAGCAGCAAGGCCACAGTAGGTTTTGAAGAATGAGGAACCATCTCTTAATTGTTGGTGTTCCCAGGTCCACCCTGAGACAAGGTGATAGACCCTGTTAGGGTCCCAACTATGGGCAAACAGTTAACTCTCAAACTGGGGTCAAAACATTATGAAAGTGTAAGAATGCGTTTTAATAACAGCCACAATTTTTTTAGGAAAAAAATATTACACTTTTGAAGAAAATAAATATTACCAGCAATAAAAATCTTGTCGGCATTAAATAAGCCATTTTGTACTTTACCATGACCCATATAGATGTCGGCATACTGTGAACACTTTGTCTTTTCATATGTATCAATTTTTTTTTTTTTTTTTAATATCAGGAAGGTCATCTTGGTTGGGTCCAAAACTCTTCAGCACCTCCACAGACTCATTAATGATAAAATATTAAGGTTGATAGGCCGTGAAACCAAGCAAACCAAACCAAACCAATGCTACTGTAGGATAAATTTCATAAAATCTTTATCTTCAAAGGATTTTTCAGGAAAGTAGCTTTTCTTAAGTCCACTAACTGTCATCGCTCTTTCCAGTATTAATGGGAGCTCCATTCCTAATCTTTTATTTGAAATATAATAGACTTCCTGTCAACCGGACTAAGAAGGTCTCCCGGTTACGAGGAATTGCTTACAAAGTCCGGCTATGAGGGCTTATATTGAGATTAATATGAAAGAACTGAAATCAGGCTTAACATTTATTTTCAATGTTTTATAATAAACAAAATAAGTTAATATTGGGTGAAATATATCAGAATTGATTTTAAGGAAAAAGATATAAATAATATAATGTTAATAAAAATTCATTAAATTAATTATGCCACGTATGCAAGACAAATAATGTAACGAGGATTTTTAATCGTTGTTGCATGATGATTCTTTCTCTTCTAATGTCATTCTCAAATTTTCCACATTTCGTTTTGCTTTTGTTCTGGATTTTTTTAAACGAAATTTTAAGAGATTTTAACTTTGCGTGCGTTACTGCAATCGTCAGAGCTGAATGCTGGCTTTCTTTCCATAAAAATGACACTTTTTTAATAGCTTTTTTAGTTTAAGTTCAGTTTTCATCACAATGATGTTTCTTTTTTTATTTCCTTGTTCACTTTTTCAGTGTGAACGCTGGAGAATAGTTTCTTTGGAAAATTTTATATCATACAATTTTGACTTTCCAATGTTAAACTCAGCTATTAGTTACAATGAACTCGTCTCGTCTATTTAGAATTTATAAATTTTGCGTTAACTCCAAATTTGTTAATTTCCTCTCATTCCCATCATTTTTTGCACCATTACAAGCCATTAGGGTGGAATAAACATGAACAATTAGCCAAATTAAATTTCCTGAAAATCAGAAGTTTGAAACCAGTTACATATCATGCAAATAGTTCAAATATACACATCAAACTCATGTCCGGATATGCGGGATTCCTGATTTGAGGCACTACGGATATGAGGGATTCCGGATATGACGTACTCTACTGCAGTGTGAAATGTGAGCATCTAGATTAAGTCATTATTTTCTCATCGATTTTAGTCCTTGCTGTTGTTCAATATCCTCACATGGTGTGAATTCTGTTATTTAGGGCAGCAAAACATCGAAAGTACTCGGGGAAAATAAATATAACCATAGTACCTTTTTTGCTGTCTTTAATCAAGAAACAAGAAAGCTTATACGTGATTACGAAAGGAGTCTATTGAAAATAAACAAACACATGTCTAACTTGTTTAATCAGGCTGACTGAAAAAATATTCTGGCAAAATATACGGAATATGTATACATATATATATATATATATATATATATATATATATATATATATATATATATATATATATAGAACAAAGTACAGGCACGTACAGATGGAATAAAATTCCGATAACCAAAAATGATATTCTTAAAAGAGTGCTCAGTACAGAGTAGAGCAAATAATATTTATTCAAAATCGTAACATAGACATGTTATGACATCCCTACAAAAATAGCCATTTTGTTTCAACACTTCAGAGGTGTTGAAAGAAAATGTTTATTTTTGTACTGATGTTATAACATGTCTAGGCTATAATTTGGAATATATATACATATATATATATATATATATATATATATATATATATATATATATATATATATATATAGAACAAAGTACAGGCACGTACAGATGGAATAAAATTCCGATAACCAAAAATGATATTCTTAAAAGAGTGCTCAGTACAGAGTAGAGCAAATAATATTTATTCAAAATCGTAACATAGACATGTTATGACATCCCTACAAAAATAGCCATTTTGTTTCAACACTTCAGAGGTGTTGAAAGAAAATGTTTATTTTTGTACTGATGTTATAACATGTCTAGGCTATAATTTGGAATATATATACATATATATATATATATATATATATATATATATATATATATATATATATATAGAACAAAGTACAGGCACGTACAGATGGAATAAAATTCCGATAACCAAAAATGATATTCTTAAAAGAGTGCTCAGTACAGAGTAGAGCAAATAATATTTATTCAAAATCGTAACATAGACATGTTATGACATCCCTACAAAAATAGCCATTTTGTTTCAACACTTCAGAGGTGTTGAAAGAAAATGTTTATTTTTGTACTGATGTTATAACATGTCTAGGCTATAATTTGGAATATATATACATATATATATATATATATATATATATATATATATATATATATATATATATATATATATATGAATGATGTTCCAGTAATATGGATCGATAAATTTGAATTAAGTTTAAGGGTCTATTGCTTTTTCTTTTTCTTTCACATTTAAAAGCTTAAAATTTGAAATTAAAGAAAAAAAACATTAGACGCTTAATATTAATTCATATTTAAAATCGGTCTAAGTTATAGGAACACCAGTTATATATATATATATATATATATATATATATATATATATATTGTGTGTGTGTGTGTGTAAATGTTTGCAATATTCTTTTTTCTTTAAAAAATAAATACTGAATATACAATTGAACAGAATTCTTTTTAATTAAAATGCGAAAGCTATAACAATATCTCTCGGGAAATCTTCGCACACATGTAGATTAGATTTACATTTTATTTAGGCTTTGAAACTGTTTATACAATTATTTTGCTCTAATTTTTTTGGCAAATGAATCCGTCTTCTTAAGTTAAACTAAAGTTTAGCATAATTATATTTTAAAGATCTTCCTCGGTGATCTCAGAATATATATTGATATGTAACGGAAAGGGATATATTTGTTCGACGTAAGAAAGTGCTTTTGGACTACTGTAACCGGGTATGACAATCTAGCATGTGGCTTAATGGACTGGTCCTCGTCATAGCGGTAGGCAATAGGCATCCTCCTGTACCTCCACATCAGTCTGTATTTATGGCTGACACCAGCCAATCATATTACTGTGAGGGGTAACACAAATGTATCATATTCATTTCATCATATATAAAAATAGAAAGGTGTGTAAGACAAAGATGATTCTTCTCAACGAATTTGTTCAACCTATACAAGGATGCAATAGAGAGAGTACTAGAAGTCCTGCCTCATTCATTATTGGCAGTCACAATCTTAATAGCATGAGGTATGCAGATGATACAGTGTTGATAACAGACACAGAAAAAAAAATCTACTAAACTCCGACAGAAGGAAGTGAAAGCGAGAAGACAGAATCAAACATCACCTGCAAGAAGACTGAATGTCTGTTTGTTAGTACAAAAAAGATGAACCGAAAGTAAGAATTGGAAATCGGAGATACCAAAATCAAAAAATGACCGATAGTTTAAATATCTGGGAAGTGTTTTAACAGAGGACAGAATGTGAGACACTGAAATCCGAAAGCGTATTGGTATAGCCAAGGAGGCATACCAAACGCTAGCCAGATTATTAACACATAGAAAATCTTCGCTAGAAACAAGAAAACGTTTACTAAACTGTTACGTGATATCTGTCCTCCTGTATGGCAGTAAATGCCGGATGATCTCCTCAAAGATGAAGAGGAGACTTGGTACAGCAGAAATGTGGTTCTACAGAAAGATGTTAACGTTACTTTGAGCTGAACTTGTGAGCAATACCGAAGTTTTAGAGAAAATGAAAACAAAAATTTATACTTAATATTAAGAAGAGACAGTTGAAATTTCTGGGGAACATAATGAGGAAAGGGGGCTCGGAAAATCTGATACTCACGGGACAGATCGAGGGCAAGAGGGTCTGAGGAAAACAAAGCAAAACATGTGAGCTTGAGTAAATAAATTTGCGGAACAGAGAAATACATGAAAAGAAAGCACATTAATGGCTGTAAGAAGGGAAAGTTGCGGAGAGCCATAATCGCCTATGGCCTTCAGCGACACGAACATAAAGAAGGAGAAAAGTTTCGAACGGCACATCTTACTTTTAGACCTTTGAGTGGTGACCAGGATACACGGAATTTGGATAAAACCCCTTACCCAGAAAGCTTATCTGATTTGAATGAGTTAAGTTGTTTGACTACCTTGCCAGTGAAATGGTTGATGTAATCCTACCTCTGTCTTTCAATCAAGAAGGATCGATAGGATATAAAGGACAAGGAAAATCCGATTCCGATCAATCGATCAGCAATAACTATGATCAAGATTAATGATTAACATTGTTTTGATTCCAGGCAAGTATTTCGCGCTAATCTCTCTCTCTCTCTCTCTCTCTCTATATATATATATATATATATATATATATATATATATATATATATATTTGTGTGTGTGTAAAGTGAAGGGTCTGTAGTCAGAAAACTGACATTTTCCCCCTACAAGCCAGGCTGTCGTTGAACGTAATGTCATATATAAGTATACATATTTAAAGCGATTTATACTGAGTTTAAACTTCATTGCTTTTATAAGAACTTTCTGTTCATTCTCTCTGTTACTTGAATTGCCAAGACCGCTGTATTTGACTTTTAATCGGCTGTCGTGTGTAGATAATTATAGTGTTCTGTAAGCTACGAGTTCCCCAACGACATCAGGGAAAACGTTCTTGTCGTAAAGAGTTCGATATTTGGCTGAAGGTACTTCTCTTCAGTTTCTTTAACACGTTGAAATCGACTTCTCTGTGCGTTATCAATCAGTTTTTTTTTTGTTTTGTTTTAAATACCATACGCTTTCAAAATCTAGAGTCATGACTACCAGCACAAGATACATCAATAGATAACCTGAAAAAAATCGTCGCGAGCCAGTCAAGATGGCCGACGCGGAAGAAATTCTACGAGAAAATACCTTGGAAATATTTTAAATTTCAGGACTTAGGCGATCATGATTTGCGACAGATTCCGTTTCTTAATTTTCTTAGATGTTTTTTTTTTTTTTTTTTTTTTTTTTTTTTTTTACCATTTCACCTGAAGCAAAACAATAAAAATTTATTCAGATGCAAAAAGTTACTGAGATTGAAAAAAAAACAACAGAGGATTATAAAAAAACAGGAATTAAGACGACAGAAGAAAACGATCGACATTGCATATAAATTTTTGAAGATCGTAGTCGACTGGAAATCTAAAAGCCGGAAGAGAGTTCCGGAAGCGAGAAGTGCAAGTGAAGAAACTGTTAGCATAGAACTTACGGTTATATTTAGTATAGAACTTTACAGCGAGCAATTATGAGACTAAGCTTCCTAGCTAGACTACTTCTTCTTTCATGTACTGAGTTCCTTCAGAACGTGTGGGGGTCATAGCCCTCCACAATTTCCTGTCCATTGTAGCTCTTAGCAATGTTTGTCTTTTTGCTATCTTTCCTAATTCATGTTATGTCAACCATTTAACCAAGTTCGTTAAGTAGTTTATTTGCTAAATTTTCCAAGCCATCTTTCCTGATTATGCGCCTTAGGAATTTCAGTTGCCTCTTTCTGTTTCTTTCCATTTTCTCAAAATCGTCGTTGTTTCTCATATTCTCAACATCCTTCTGTAGCACCTTATTTCTGTTGCTTCAAGTATATTCTTCACCTGTGAGGAGATTCTACAGCATTCACTGCCATATAGGAGGACCGATATAACATAAGACTTCATTTCTCTTTTCTTTATTTCTAATGAAATTTTTTTCCTGTCTCTTAATACTTTGCTTAACTTTTGGAAGGCATTTATCGCGATTTCAATGTGCCTTCAGATTTTTAAATCACAATTTCCTTCCTACGTTACAACTCTCTCTAGGTATTTAAATTTCTGTACTTCTGGGATTTTGGTGTCTCCAAATCGTAATTTGAATCTTGAGTTCTTCTCTTTTACAACCAAACGTACATTCTCTCTTCTTGAAATTGATGGTTAGTCCTTTCTTCTTGCTTTCCTTTACTAAATTCAGGAAGACTGCCTGTAGTTTACTCTCTGTGTCTGCTATCAACACTACGTCATATTTATATTTTTATTGCTAAGATTGTAGCCGCTAATTGTAAATCCGGATAGGAGTTCTAATTTTCTAACAATCGCCTCATTAATGCTTGAATAAGGTAAAATATTTCAAAGATGGCACTGATATATTGAAGACCTGTTCTATGACGAAAGAGGAAAACATGCAATAAACAAAAATAAGGAAGGACTAAAAATATTAATTTCAGAATTTACATTAGCACCTATCAAATTAGGAGGCACGGTGGAGTAATAGGGAAAGGTATGAATCCTCTTCTTCTCCCCCTAGCTATAGGTAAATAGTAAGACACATCTGGTTCTATAGCCTTGGGTGGCAACTGGTCTATCGCAGAAAGAAATGGCACTACTACGGGGAAAAATCTACCTCATCAGTCATGTATCGAATGATACATGATCGCCTTAGCGTGTATCACGCATGACACATAACTGATTGATTTATGAAGACGCCTGTTGAGGAGATGTTCGAAAATTTCCAATAAAATTTAAATTTGCTATAGTTCTTCTGATAATGTCATTCATGGATGTCTGTATTTACAAAAATTGACACGTTTATGTAAACACACCTACAAAAAATTAAAAATCCTGGCAATTGCTGAGTAAGTTTTTCAATTTATAATTAGTAAACAGAGTTTTTACTTAATAAGCAGATTACATAACCTCTACAAATTAATACAGAATTTTAAAAGGTGTAAAATTTTATAAAATATATATATATATATATATATAATTATAGTTGAAATATCTAGATGAAAACCATAAGTTCTATGCTAACAGTTTCTTCTCTAGCATTTTTGGCTGTATTTGAGTAAAGAATAAAGTAACCATTTCCCATAAAATTGTTTTGATGCTATGATTATTTTTATTTTAATAGATAGTGGCTCGGATTGAGGAATCGGAGAACCGAGTTCGAATTTCATTCAAATTCCATTACATTCACTTATGTGTTAATACCCTTCGGAAAGGTATGAATCCTCTTTTTCTCCTCACCCCTAGCTATGGATAAATAGCAGGACAGACCTGGTTCTATAGCCTTGGATGGCAATTGGTCTACCGCAGAAAGAAATGGCAACCTACCACTGGAAAAAAATCGGCCTCGTGTTTCATGCATGAAAATTGTTCTGATGAACTCTTTACTATGAAATCTAGACTTTATAAATTTATTTTTGAATCCATTATTCTACCAACAATTAACAATTATACGGTGGACTAATGGATAGCAGCTCAGCTTGAGGAATCGGAGAGCCGAGTTCGAATTCCTGTCAAATCCATTGCACTCACTTACGTGAATACCCTTGGGAAAGGTCTGAAATCCTCTTCTACTCCTCACCCCCAGCTATGGATAAATAGCAGGGCAGACATGGTTCTATAGCCTTGGATAGAAACTAGTCTATCGCAGAAAGAAATGGCAACTTAGAGCAGGAAAATATCTGCCTCGTCAGTCATGTATCGAAAGATACATGATCGCCTAAGCGTGTATCACGCACGATACATAGATAACTGACCGGTCAAATTGAACAGAAACAAAGCAACCGGATCAGACAGAATTGTAACTGCTTTATATGATTTCGGCATTGACAAAATTAAAGACATTTGAAATGACAGTAGTGATATGACGAGTGATTTAAGTAGGTCTAATTTTATAATCTTGTCCAAGAATCCATGTACAAACAAATGTGAAGTCAATTGAGACGATCAGCGAAGATAAGCAACATCGAGACTGATCAGTATCTAGACGGCTGATCGCTTGGGAAAACCAGGTTCTGTAATATTGGATGTGCAAATAATGGCTCGCAATTGTTAATCGGAGAGCCGAGATTCAATTCCCGTTGGGTTCGTTATAGTTACCGTTAGTAAAGGTATGAAGCCACCTCTTATCACCTAAATACGGGTTAATAAGCCAGACATGTATCAATAAACTATTATTGTCCTCGTCTTTGTCGCCATATGTATTACAACGTTTCGGCCGTTGTACACTCCGGCCTTCTTCAGGTGATTGAAATGTCAAACTGAACCCTTTATTTAGCTCACTGGGGTAGACTATTCTAGTTCCACGTGCCATGTTTAATGGATGTCAGTTATCTCCTGATAATTCTCCTCTCCAAGTTCTCCACTGCCTTAACCAGGTATTGAACTCACACTGTCCTCAAGGACACACGGCACAGTGGATAAATGCGTTGGTTAGATCCAGTGACAGGACCCAAAGAGTGTGAGTTCAATACCCGGTTAAGGCAGTGAAGACAAAGATGAGGACAATAGTCCTAATAATGTAAATAGTGTACGTTATACCTGATCTCAGAAATATAGACAGATACTACACTATTATTATATATAGGAACATTCTTACAATCTAGAAATATTCTCCGGCCTTACATAGCCTGCAAAGGACCAATCAATCAATAAACCGAAGTTCATTAGAACAGTTACCGTGAAATTATTAATAAAAGAAAATAATTCATATTATGGCGATGGAAAAGTGACTGAAACTGAGATGTCTGATAATGACCTATAATGTTGCGTATACTTCTTAATATACTCGATTCCCGGACGAATTAATTGGTAAGATAGGATTGATATAAGAAAGATAACGGAATAGATTCCTTTTTCCTTCTCTTAGAAAGATTACTGTCTAAGTTAGAAGAACCCGTCTACCCTGCTATTTCATCTAAAAAAGGGAGAACATGGTGATTCCTGCATTTCTTAACGGTAATACTGAGAAGAGAGCACAACAGACGAAGCCAGATCATGAATTTGGTCCGTCGAATCTACAATTATAGCAACTAAGGAAATTTATGTCTTCAGCATGGCTACTCTTCGTCATCAACAGACTTTCTATTGGCATAAAGTTAAAATTAGAATTGAGAGTTTTTGTAAGCGAAATCTTTCTCTACCTAGAATATTACAAAATAACATAGGATATATATGGAGAATAATAATAAAAACAAGAAAGAAATCAGCATTCTTTACTAAGTCTTCCACATGCAAAACTTATGATGTCAATTGGAAATGTCGTAACCCTTAGGGTCGTAGGGGTACCATATATACTGCAGACATAGCAGCAGTGATCTGTCTTAGGCAAAAAAAAGTCTGACGGAGCCCAGCCCTCTCCAGGTAAGTATGAATTAAATTTTTTCCTTCTCCTAAACGGGTTACCAGTCAAGGCTATACGGCACAATGTGACCTGCTATTTACCCATATCCAGAGGAAGTGCTTTCCCAAATTTATTAGCACATAAGTGAAATGTAATGAACTCGTGTGGAATTCGAACTCGTCTCTCCGATTCCTCAATACGAAACCTTTCCAAAAACAGAAACTAGGATCTAGGATTGTAATTTGAGTCGTAGTCTCACATATCTTGAAACCATCATTAAAAAAATCATAATGTGTAATGAATAAATTCTCAGCACTTCAAATAACTCAGTGTATGAATCAGTTATGACAAATCGATTCATTCATTTTCTACGGCTTGTCAACCCTTTGCAGGTTATTTAAAGCCAAAAAGTATTTTTAGATTGTAAGATTTTTTTGTGGAGGTGTGCATAATCAGGATTTAATTATACAAGTCTAACAAATTAACCCATAGCTGGAGGGAGAATATGTGGCTTAATACTATTCCCAAGGTTAAGAAGAATATAACAAACTCAACGGAAATTGGAACTCGTCTCTCCAATTAACAATTTCGAGCCATTATCCATTACACCGCCCACACATCCAAGCTTACAGCACTTGAGGCTCCCAAGCGTTCACCCATCTAGGTACTGACCAAGCTCGACGTTGCTTAACTTATAACTGAACACAGCATTGATAACGATTCAGATTGTTTTGTAAGATACTACTAATCCAGAATTTTAAGATGAGGGCAAACATAACCGAGCAGGGACGCGGATTGGTGGAAGAGCCACAACGGCCGAATAGGGTGAGGAGCTATAACGTCAAAAGTGCAGCTTATTTCTCATTCAATAAGGACTGCTATTTGCGAAAGGCGTTTGAATTTAGTAAATATCTGAAACCAGAAAATGGCGACCTTACCGGTATTCACTGCAATATATGTAAACGTCCAAAGCTTTTTGTTAGTTTTTTTTTCTTCTTTTTCTTTACGCAACGTTAAAAAAATATCTTGATTTCCAAATTACGAAGTATAATTCAAAATCGGAAATACGAATAAAATTTTCAATAAGAAAATTTTCATTATTAATTATTATTCCTGCTCATAAAATAAATCCCTTCATGTCGGATTGGTTTAATTCTTGCAACTACAGACTTCAGGAGATGAGGAAAAGAAAGAATACCTTGGGTTTTTATTTCGTAAAAAAAAAGAAGAAAAAACCGCTTAATTCCGGAAATTGTAACAATTCGTAAATCCGGCCAACAAACTGAGTTCAAGTTACATCCGGGTCACTTATTAATTATACTAAAAATACAATACTCTAATGTAATGTAAAAACCATCGACCGTTTTTTCGGGGTGGGGGTTCTTTCCTCAGAATTTTGTCTGAGCAGTGAGTATTTGTCAACGTTTGTTATATTAGAACATCGTTTGGAAAGGAGGTCGAATGATGAACAAGGTTTCATATTTCACATTACTTTGGTAAAACAAGGAGTTAGGTCTCGTTATGTTAAATTCTTACAGATTAACATTTTTTAAAAGTCATCTAAGCATAAGGTTTCCCTATTTCGCATCCCCTGAGTTTAACAAATGTAAAAGAAGGTCTATTATTTAATTGGCCTCATTTGAACAGTGTAAACTTTTATTTCAAATTGTCTGGGTCAAAGAAAGGACAGCCTTTCTTTATTTCAAATCAGCTGAGTGAAATAAAAGAGAATATTTCGTCAAGCTTTGTCTCCATCGGAGACAAATATATGCAACTTCCAATGAAGAAGAACTCCGTTCCATATTGATAATGGGCAGCTAGACAAGATCAATTACTCTACAGGAAATAAACCTTATTGCCAATAAAATTGCAAACCTATATACATACCATATTAAAACACGTCCAACTTTATTTTCTACCATGTGACAGGCATGCCAAAAGAGATTTCATAATACAATACACACTGATTAAATCAAAATGTATTTTGATTAGAAATTAAGATCATGATGAGAAATATTTAATATATATGTCGGCATCTTATAACGAATCAGCTACTACAACAGCTGGAACAGTCAGTGAATCCTAGCTAATGATCATTTTTCGGTGACTTCAAATGAATCATCTCCTACAACACAATATAGACGGTCAGTGAATCTTCGCTGACGTTCAAACTCTTCTATCTCTGTACCATATATTTAAATGTATTTTCTCAAACACAAACTTTTTTTACTGTAGCCCAAATACTAAAAGTCATTTTTTTTCTGTGAACAACTTACTCAAAGACTAAACATAAACTAAAGACTATTTTTACTCATTTTTGACTCTTCTGAATTCATGTACATATATTTGTAGATACTGATGATTTATATCACAGACATACCCATGATTTCTCCATTTTTATTTTATTATTGTTTGGAATTTTGACGTCCAGATTTTAATATGAAAACAAACCTAGGTAACAGAATTTCCTACGTACGATAATATATTGACAAAACTTTACTAGTTTGGCTCAAAATTTGAAAAGTGAAGTTTTTTTTAAGAATCAGATTCATTACGCTAACCAACTATGTGTAAGTTGTATTTGCTAAAAATGATTATTAATTCTGATGTTAATTTTAGTTGATAGGCGTATTTGAGTAGAGATTCCTTTTATTTTAAATAGTATTTATTTCGTCTAGAGACATTTGTACCCTAGAAAATGTGCCATCA
>OZ010610.1:42406798-42444298 GCA_963932145.1 Acanthosepion lycidas
TGCTTCTTACTGCCATATCTGGTCTGGTGTTTCTGCTGCCATATCTGGTCTGGTGTTTCTGTTGCCATATCTGGTCTGGTGCTTCTTACTGCCATATCTCATCTGGTGTTTCTGCTGCCATATCTGGTCTGGTGTTTCTGCTGCCATATCTGGTCTGGTGTTTCTGCCGCCATATCTGGTCTGGTGCTTCTACTGCCATATCTGGTCTGGTGCTTCTACTGCCATATCTGGTCTGGTGCTTCTAATACCATATCTGGTCTGGTGCTTCTACTGCCATATCTGGTCTGGTGCTTCTAATACCATATCTGGTCTGGTGTTTCTGCTGCCATATCTGGTCTGGTGCTTCTAATACCATATCTGGTCTGGTATTTCTGCCGCCATATCTTGTCTAGTGCTTCTACTGCCATATCTGGTCTGGTGTTTCTACTGCCATATCTAGTCTGGTGTTTCTGCTGCCATATCTGGTCTGGTGTTTCTGCTACCATATCTGGTCTGGTGCTTCTACTGCCATATCTAGTCTGGTGTTTCTGCTGCCATATCTGGTCTGGTGTTTCTGCTACCATATCTGGTCTGGTGCTTCTACTGTCATATCTGGTCTGGTGTTTCTGCTGCCACATCTGGTCTGGTGTTTCTGCTACCAAATCTGGTCTTGTGCTTCTACTGCCATATCTGGTCTGGTGCTTCTAATACCATATCTGGTCTGGTGTTTCTGCTGCCATATCTGGTCTGGTTCTTCTAATACCATATCTGGTCTGGTATTTCTGCCGCCATATCTGGTCTGGTGCTTCTACTGCCATATCTGGTCTGGTGTTTCTGCTGACATATCTGGTCTGGTGCTTCTAATACCATATCTGGTCTGGTGTTTCTGCCGCCATATCTTGTCTAGTGCTTCTACTGCCATATCTGGTCTGGTGTTTCTGCTACCATATCTGGTCTGGTGCTTCTACTGCCATATCTGGTCTGGTGTTTCTGCCGCCATATCTTGTCTAGTGCTTCTACTGCCATATCTAGTCTGGTGTTTCTGCTGCCATATCTGGTCTGGTGTTTCTGCTACCATATCTGGTCTGGTGCTTCTACTGTCATATCTGATCTGGTGTTTCTGCTGCCATATCTGGTCTGGTGTTTCTGCTACCATATCTGGTCTGGTGCTTCTACTGCCATATCTGGTCTGGTGTTTCTCCTGTCATATCTGGTCAGGTGCTTCTACTGCCATATCTGGTCTGGTGTTTCTGCTGCCATATCTGGTCAGGTGCTTCTACTGCCATATCTGGTCTGGTGTTTCTACTGCTATATCTGGTCTGGTGCTTCTACTGCCTTATCTGTTCTGGTGGTTCTCCTGCCATATCTGGTCTGGTGTTTCTGGTGCCATATCTAGTCAGGTGCTTCTTCAGCCATATCTGGTCTGGTGTTTCTACTGCATATCTCGTTATTCTAAAGAAGGGTCTGTAATATTCGTCCCAAACAATGCGGTAATGCCGCTAGAACGCAGGTGGTTACAGGGAATGAAAAATGGAAGGGACGGTGAAGAATGGAGAAGATTGAATTAAAGGACGAAAGTTATATGTCCTTGTAGGAATATTGTATTTTCCAAATACGGCCAGCACGTTCTGACCGTGTTCATAGTTGATATTACTGAGTGTTGGCTTTTTCTTTTTTTATTAATAAGGCAATAATACATAATTCATAATACTAGTAATAATACATTCACTAGTTCGTTATATGAAAAACCCACAAGTAAAAACTCTTGTCATCCTAATTTTACTAGGCAATGTCCTCTCAGATATAAAATATAAAATAGGTGTTATTAAAAATTTCCTCATACGATCGCACGAGAATTTCGTCTTTTCGTCCAATTTCCTTTAAGGAACTTAATAACGTGAAACAAACGCTTGTTAATAACAGTTTTTCAAACCATCTTATAGATTACTACATTTGATTTTTCCTTCTAAGGTAAACAATAGCAATACAAAACACACAGAAAAAAAGTTACCTCTCAATGCAGGTGCTGACTGTGTTTGGTAAATGAAACATTCCTATAACTTTAGATAGATACATAAAACTATCCATATAGAGAGTTAAAAGTAAAATACAATTCATTCTTGATAATGGCTAAATGTATAGCCGAAAGCGCTTGGAAAAAATTCGGACAATTTTTATATAGTTTATATCCTGAAAAGGAATAAAATATAAGAACTCATTAGAAATTAAGTAAAAAAAAGTCAACTACCATACTTTGTTAGTTGTTTTTCAACGAAACTTACGTAAAAGAGGCCTTGTTGCCCAAATACACTATTTGCCTTAAATCAGGTCTGTATTGGAGGCTCTCAGCATCATAGCATTATGTCCTGTATACTGGTGTAATGTATAGTACATATCAGATGATTCTACAATCGCAGGTTTTATTATTTGTGTTTGAATAGGAGTGTTTTCATATCAATTAATATTCACACGCGTTTCTCTCTGTCTCTTCTGTCTAAGCGATTTTCCAGCCCTACAAGGAACAGACAAACACATTCCATCAAGCTGAATATATATTTAACAAAGATTAATTTACTAGACCAGGAATCTCTTAGGTGACATGTGATGGAATCTTTAGGTCCAAAACACAATTTAATCTGGTAATGGAATGATGGCCCTGAGTCAGGTGGTAAACTTACATCTGTCCTTTCTTTCCTAATCATATATTTCACAGTCGGATTGCATATATATATATATATATATATATATATATATATATATATATATATATATATATATATATATATATATAATCATTATTATTATTATTATTATTATTATTATTATCATTATAAACATTAATCTAGTGAGAATAGGTATTTGTGTTGACAACACTTTTTTTTGTATTTTCTTAACCAGTGAAATAACCGGCCTAGATTGCGTCTCCGACGCGTGTGCGCGCACACAAACACAAACACACACACACGCACACACACACACACATATATATATATATATATATATATATATATATATATATATATATAGTCTTAAGCTGTGCTATATTTATGGAATAAAGTGCTCAATATCAAAGATATAGCGTGTGTAAATATAAAAGTGAACATAGAAGTCAACACTTAGAGGCGACAGTCTGTTTCATGCTATATGAAATCGTCAGGCCACATATGCTGTTATTTTTCTCGGCTATTTATATATATATATACGGGTTAGTGGTGCATTGTTGGTATATATATATATATATATATATATATATATATATATATATATATATATATATAATTGGGGAATGGGAGAATAAGACACATAAACGCACACACAAACACACACATACACAAACACACACACACATATGTTAATAATAAAAGACTGATCCATTTCGATTATAATTTATAATAATAATAAGATAATAATTAAAGTATCCGTTTAATATTTATAACTATAATGCTCTTTTAGTCTGCACAGAGCTCTCACTAGATTTATATCATCCTCGGAATTATCCCTTCCAGTCACAGACTGATAATACTTTCATATATATATATGTGTGTGTGTGTGTGTGTGTGTGTGTGTGTGTGTGTGTGTGTGTGTATGTGTGTGTGTGTTGTTAAATTTCACAGAATAATTCTTAAAATAAGAAATTGGATAAAAAATGCAACTGGAAAATTGTTCTTAGTCCTTGCCAAAGCGTTTCGTCATTCAACTTTTTCAATACTTTATAAAGGCGAAATGTTGTGTGGTTACATCAAATTCAGGAGCGTCTTCTTAAAAGATTTTTTTTTTTGAATTTGATAGAATTGCACAACATTTCACTTTTATGTATCATCACTTGCCTTGATAAAGTCAAATGACGAAACGCGTCGGCAAAAGTTAATTACTATTTTTCAATTTTTTTTCTTTTTTTAAAAAAAAAAAAAAAAAATGAAATTTTTTTACCGCAAAAAGACGCTAAATCCCCAATTGTGATATTTGGCCCAAACCCTGTCACAAGAAAATCAAAATTTTTAACCAAAACTTCAACGGTACTAGAAAGAATTTAAAAAATCTAATAAAATAAATAAAAAAAATACACTGTTTTTTATCTTAATAATAACAGAAACATTTTGACAAAACATTGTTTTCATCAAGTTTGGGCCTTTTTAATCATGATAAGCTCTTTTTAGTGAAAAAGTAGAGGTATCTATAATTAATAATATAATAAAAATACCGTTTACGGTAAAAAAAAAAAAAAAAGGCCGCTGAGGAAACAGGGATTGCTGAGACTTCATCGCAGAACAAATATTCTAATTAATAAAAGAGTTATGTCAATTGGACAAACTCTGTTCGGAGTTTCATGTGCAAAATTAGTAACCAGTCCTCAGTAGGCTAACACACTATGTTATAACTGCGGATTTACATAACCACCAGGGTGAACCTAAATTGTGGGCAATCAACGTATAGACGTGAACTCAACATGGTTGGTATCCTAGGTCGGCGAGATGATGATTATAGGCTTAAGGCCGAGGAAAAGAAAAGAAAATTCAACAGAAACACCGAAAAATAACAACATCTCTTCCAAGAAATACTCTACCGCTTGGATAAATCTCAACCACGAACTATATTTAATTAAAAAATCCAAAGTACCCACAAAATGAAAATAAAAGCCTTTGGGCATACAGAAAAAATCTCCATCACACAGCAAATATTGAAGGTTCACCCTGGTGGGTATTTAAACATTGGGTGTGTTGTTTATTTGCTTTATGTCTGTATACTCTTAGCTTTAACTTCTCAGATTTTTCAAGGATTTATGTCTAGAGGGAGGGCATTGCTTGTATCATATTTGGCAAACTCCCGCTTTTGTCGTAAAAAGTTGCTTTAGTCCGATAAACATTAAAACATTACTTTAGTCCGATGCTTTTTTTTCCTGCTTCTACGGCAGCTTTCATATAGTTTGCGGTCATTTTGTACTGGCCAGAGTGAGAGACTATAGCTGGCTGCCACGAATAGGCAGAACGATTCTATTGTCCAACGTGACAGCCAACAGCTGACTGACAAGAATGTTAACTAGCATGCTAGCATGCAAAAAAAAATCGATAGCTACATTCGTCACAAGTGGGAAAAATTTAAATCTTCATGGCACTTTACTCCAATTGGCTCATTCGCTTCCTTATACCCAACTTTGATTCTGATTCTGCAGAACTGGGTTGGGTTTGAAAAAGTATTTGTTGTTAACATTCTTTTTTCATTCGGTTTTTCCAGTTATGAGTCCTTTTTTAAAGCTGATCGTTTTATGTTCATTTTGTCTATTTCCTTTTTCGTAATAGATTTAATGTTTAGTATAGAGCTTAGAAAATATTCTCAGTGTGAGATAGGCAAGAAGTAAGGCATGTAGCAGCATCAGCACGGCTAAGGGCACTCCTTTAAAGGCAAGGAAGGGCAAAAATATTTTAAGTCAAGTGATAGCGATTGGTGTATAAGTCGTACGGTTTTTGAATCAAGCACGGGCAACGCCGGACCATGCTGCTAGTACATATATATATGAATATTTTTATATTGGGATTAGCTAACTTTTTCTAAAGTTCATTATTTACGAAGTTTGTAATTAATTGATGTAATGAATATGCATACATCTAGGTTCCTCCCTAACAGGAATATGATTGGTTGGTGTGAACCTTAAATATAGGCTATTGTGGAGATCTATTGACGACGCCCATTAGACTACGCCATCGGCTATCCTATTGGTCTACGCCTATTTCTTAAGCATATTGTCTACGACATCAACGTGTACCACCAGTCCATTACGGTTACCTGCTAGATTTTCCTGTGCGGTTACAGAAGCCAAAGCCACTTAGCTACTTCGAACAAAAATATCCCTTTCCGGGACATATCATTAATATATGGCGTCCAGAGTTTATGTTTATTATTTTTATTTTTTGATTATATTGTATGCTATTCGTTTAGCATTATATCTGAAAGAACTTTTGCAGTGGATAAATTTTTAAAGATTTTCAGTGTAATACTTTTCGTCGGGAAGGTATTCGTGGTTGCGAATCTAAAGTCTCTTAAATAAATACATTAAAACTATGATTATGCAACATTTTTATTTTATTGTTGTAATTTTAGTAGAAATGAATGAGGTCCGCTTTTAACTGTTGACTTACAGTGAATGTTTTGTTTTTCTTTTGTCGTAAAAGTTGCCGTAGAAGCATGGAAAAATCGATTATTTCCACTATCGATAGGAGTTGTGAAATGCAAAGTCGGTCTTGGCCTTTCCATTAACTTGGAGCATGTGCATGTACATTTTGGTGCAAATCCGTCGAAAATTGTGGCCGTGCATTCGTTGCACATACACATCCTGCCGTTTATAGATAGAGATAATGAGTAAAAAGACGTTCTTAACAGCTTATTATTATTTCTAATCATAGTTTCTTATCAGATAAAAAAAAGTAGAGCCTTTTGAACCGAGATAAATAATTCCTAGTTTCAATTACATGTTTCTCAAAAGAGATCCCGTCAATGTTTCGGAGTTTAGAAAGATTTCTCATTAAAACATTCGGTTTAGTTGCTTGTTTTCACTTCAGAAAATGAAAAGAAATAAAAACCTTGAGCGTTGACCTAGGAGAGCCTCAAAACCCCCAAGTACAGAATCGGACCTCGATTGACTCACCAACATGAAGTGAACCCAACTGAACATAGGATATATGAACGCACACTCACACACGCACACACATTCATACATGGTGGTTGCCAACTCGTGTTTGAGTACGGGGTTACAACATATCTTTTTGGAGAATATCTGTTGATGTGCTGAACGAATGTGGCTCCTTAGCCCAGCAAGGGACCTACATACTCTGGCACAAACAGGGCAACGAGTGGTACATTATCATGCAATTTAAAATGTCGCATGAAACCGCTTCTGGAGCCGCATATCTTACCGCAAATATCACATTTCAGTTGCTTGATGTCTACGGTTTTATAGTCAATTGCCATCCTCCGTCGGTGCGCTCTCAAGTGACTCCTTAAATCAGCCATCGACAAACACACGCTATCACAATCTGTACACTGTCTTCAGGAAATTCAACGGAGACCTACATATATGCATACATACATAGACAAAAAAACGGATGATGATTTATATAATTCTTGATCTATGAAAAGAGAAGGCAAGATCCCACACACCCTATTGAGAAGAAGATCGAACTTTTTTTAGGAAGACCTGAAACAATATAACGTCTATTTGACTGGCATAAATTTGATGAAGTCTAGAAGAGAATAAAATTTATTTTACATATGACGAATGTAATTGCATTCTTATCATAATTTGTCTTATAATCGTCAAAGTTTTTCATGTTTCGATCGTCGTCAACTAATTCAACGCCAAGTATCAATCAAGATTTAGACACTAGCAATGAGAAGAAAAGGACTAGCTCTTCAGTAAGCGCTGCTATATACGGCGACGGCAATTCTTTCTAAAGAGCTTTTTATTCCACGTTATAATGTATTATCAGATAAAAAGAAATAGAGCATTTTGAACCTGAATAAATAATTCCCAGTTCGAACTATATGTTCGTCAAAAGAGACCTCAGTATGTTTTCTGAGTATGGAAAGATTTCTCATTAAATCAGTCGTCCTGCTTTTCATTTTTTTGGGATTTACTAATTCTTCTTGGTCAGCTTATTGGAAATTGTCTGGCGTTGTTGTGAAATTACCCGAGCTCAAGTGAATAGAAAAATCTGACAGCGTCTAGAAAAAAAAAAAAAAAAGAAAATCTCTAACCACAGTCTGCTTTTCTTTCTCAAATCAAAGAAAGCAGACGCTTTTTCATAATCCTGCTATACCATGGAATTGCTACAGGCGTTTGAATAAATATACAGACGATGGCAGAAGCGTTATTTGGGAGATTTTATCAAAATATAGACAGATGTTTTTAATGTAAAGGTGGGGAAATAGTGTTTATGACATTGCATTTGAGGCTCTCTGCAAATGGGAGACAGTAAAACCTTTATTCTTTCTAATACTGGAACGTTCACAAAGAATCGCGTTTTATTTTATTTTTCAAAGGGGTTTCGTAGTTATATACGAAGATGCTTATTAATCGAGATTAGATTTTGAAGAATGGCTCTTTAAATATGTATGACAGTCAAAGGCTTGGGATCGAAATAGTTATCATTATCTTGATCAGTTGTGACCAAAATATTATGATGATTTTCTAAAAGTAACTAAGATGTATCTCAAGGCCGAACGTATGGTTCACCCAATGAGGATCGAGGCCATACTCATTGCTCTATGGTATTTATTCAGATTTAAAAACCCCAAAAAGTTTTTTTAAATCTCAGTAATTTGTCTACTCACAAGTTATTTACTAACACCTGATGTGATGTGTTAATACACATCGAAACATGATTGCATTTGTGTAGCGTTTTTACATGCTTTTGATATAATATCCTAAAATAAAGAATATTACTCTACTTTTGTATTGAGCCCGCTATTGAATTTTACGAACGTCGGAATTGGGTACTATTTGTTCTCATTTTACATATATATATATATATATATATATATATATATATAATGATTTATTTAAAAATATAACATAAATATGGAGTCTTATCAAATGATAATGTTGAATGTATATTTATGTTCCACACAATTTATGCCATTCAACATCATCACTTGATAAGATACCAGAGGTGTTGAAACAAAATGGCTATAATTGTAGTGATTTTATAACATATTTATGTTATAATTTTAAGTAAATAATTATATTTGCTCTACTCTGTATTGAGCACTCTTTTAAGAATAGTAATTGTTGGTTATTGGAATTTATTCCGTATACACCAATACTATAATTATATATATATATATATATATATATATATATATATATATATATATATATATACATATATATATATATATGTATATATATATATATATACATATATATATATATATATATATATATATATGTATATATATATATATATATATATATATATATATATATATATATATATGTATATATATATATGTATATATGTAAAAATCTAAATTTTAAAATTGATATCAAATTAAATGTCACAGAAACATTTTGACAAAAAAAAAAAAAAAAGAATGGCGAGAAATCATTTTCTTATCTACTAGTTCACTTGTAATAACTATATGACAGTCATATTTAAATATTTTACAACAGAATTTCTTATGTTTTCTGCAGAAGTAATTTTGGGTTTAATCTCGCCATTTCATTCCATTGACACAAGTAAGAAAGAATTCCGTTTGTGAAATAGTCAAAAGTAAAATATCCAAATAACATTTTTTGTACATAGAAATTTATTTTTGTTTCATTGTAACACGAAAAAAAAAACTACAAAGAAATTGGTATATATATATATATATATACATAAAGAACTAAACTCCGCTTTTTACTCATAAAATATTTCGTTTTCAAACGTTTATGCTCATATTCTGGTTGCTTGTTGTCTAAATCTGCATTTAATATTGTATACCGTTTTATGTACTCTATCTGAATAATACTCGGAAGCCCTTTCGTTTTCGACAAACACGATATAAAACCCCTTGTTTTTTTGGGGTTTTTTTTTGTACCTTGATATTGTAATATTTCACATGCCTAGTTAATTCAAACTTAGTCAGTTGGAGTCAGCACGGTGGAGTAATGGATAACGGCTCGGTTTGTGGAATCAGAGAGCCAAGATCAAATCCAGTCAAATCTGTTACTTCCACTTACGTGCTAATACACTTGGGAACAGTATGAACCGTCTTCTTCTCACCCCACCACCTTAAATGTGGGTAAGTAGCTGAACAAACCTGGTTCTATAGCCTTGGAAGGCACCTGTATACCACAAAAAGTAATAGAAACCAAATGCGGAAAAATATCTGCCTTGTCAGTCATGTATGGAATGATACATGATCGCCTAAGCGTGTATCACGCATGACAACTGATTGATTTCATCTAGTTCGAATTCCAGTCGAATCGATGACATTCACTTACGTGCTAATACCCTTGGGAAAGTTAGGAATCCTCTTCTCCCCCAGCAGGACAGACCGGGTTCTATAGCCTTGGATGGCAACTAGTCTAACGCTGAAAGGAATGACAACCTAATTCGGGGAAAAATCTGCCTCGTCAGTTATGTAACAAAAGATACATGATCGCCTAAGCGTGTATCATGCATAGCATATAATTGACTGATGCCTTTTGGAAGGAGAGGAAATAATTCCTTTATGTTGTGCTGCTATAGAAAGTTGTCCAGTTCATACATTTTTTTTGAGAAATTTGAAACTGGATGATGACTGATTATGAGAAAATCCTTGTCTCTAGTCAGTGGGAGTCAGTTGGAGGCACAATGGAATATGGATAGCGGCTCGGTTTGAGAAATCGGAATGCCGAGTTCTAATTCCAGTCAAATCCATAACATTCACTTACGTGCTAATAACCTTGGGAAACGTATGAATCCTCTTCTTCTTCACCCTACACCGATCTGTGGGTAAATAGCAGGTCAGACTGGGTTCTGTTGCCTTGGATGACAACTGGTCTACCGCAGAAAGAAGTGGCAACCTAATGCGTGAAAAATATGCCTCGTCTGTCATGTATCGAAAGATACATGATCGCCTGTATCACGCATGACCTTCCTATATGACTATGCATATGCTGAGAGAGAACAAATTGGATTATACAGACACGGCTTCAGATATCACGCACAAGATGTGTATTGTACTTATCCATCAGCCGATTCATTCTGGCTACGATTTTGTCTGAGTTATTACACATGGTTTCTTCAAAGAGAATATACATCAAGTTAAACGGTCAGTAGCAGCATTCTCCAAATCATCCTGATAGATTTTAAAAGATGTGATGGCTTATAACATTTTTAGCTTATGTTGTGGCCTTTTATTGCTGCAGGCAATATTTCTATATGTTCGTATACGCTTAATATCCTTTCCGATGAGATGACTCATCCAAATTAGCCGGCGCTGAACATATCAGCCCGCGACAATGCTTTCATATCCAGCGTCTTTGCCATCAAATAGATTTTGGGAACCACACGTAAGCAGTGCCGGTGGAATTTTTACATGACCCGATATGTTTTGTTTTTTTTTGTATGTTACAGTGGTTTTCCCGAGAGTAAAACAATAACGTTTTTTTTTAAATCTGTGTCACCCCAAGCAAGGCAGTAATGCCGCTAAAACACAAGGGGTTACAGGGTGTGAAAGAATTAAGAACAGAAATATTAATGATGATCAGAAAGAGAAGAGTAATGAGGAGGACAGCAGACAGCGATTGACATTGCATTTAAATTTTCGCAGATTAAAGTTGGCTAGAAAATATGGAGCCATAATGGAGTTCGAAAAGCGAGAAGTGTGAGAGAAGAAATTGTTATCATATAATCTATGCCTGCATCTAGCCAGCTTAACTGTACATAGACGAGATCTCGACACCCGTCTAGAGCTGCGCCTAAATTTAAAAAAAAAATGCTACGAACCACAACGAAGAGCGCATCTGAACCACCAAAGTATTTACAGAAACGACATAGAGAGGCAACCTTATTATGGCGGGAAAGTGACTGGAACTGAGCCGCCAGATCAGGACTAATAATATTGCTGATTCTTCTTTGGATCTTATCAAGGAGCTCAAGGTAAACAGCAGAGGCTACGGACCATATGTAGAAGCAAATTTTTTAAGCATGGATGAATGGTAGACTTATAAATATGTAAGATAGGTTCAAAATATCTATCTGTTCAATCAGGCATTTGCTGATTCTTGAAAGCCTTCTAGACATTTTGGATGCGGAAATTCATCTCATCAGCTAAATAACCAAAGCATTTCAAATTGCGTCCACGTTAGTGGAATTTATCCACAAGATACAGCTTAATGTTAATTCGGAAGAATATTCGGCTCATGATAAAATTAATTGTCACTTGTTGATGCATCACGTTCATATCTGACTCTAAATGAAGACCAAAAGCTTTGAAATAATCGTTGAGCTAGGCCATTATGTGCTGCATATCACTGATAGCGTGGGTGTGTAAATGACAGCCAAAAGGGAGACGTTGCTATCTTTCTGGCGGAGCGAATATTTTTTTTATTGAAGACAATTTGTTCCTATCTGTTCTTCTTTAGTGTACATATAACTGTCATGGATGTAATTGTAAAATGATGCGACATCAGAGAACTATATAGTAAAAATGAGGTGCCAAAAATATCTCGTTGCTAGATACCAATTTCTACAATTAAATTACCAATATGTATGCCTCCTGTATTTATCATCAATAAATATTCTACCTTTGCTAACTTCATTTTCTAACTTAAAATTAACAGTAAGGATGACTTCCATATCATCATGAAATAATCACACCTCACTGAAATCATTTTCTATTATGCCATATCGAGTAAGGATGCCTACTATATTTAAACATTCTCCCATATCATCATGAAATGATCTTACCACGCTGGCGTCCATGTCAGTTTCAGTAAGGATACATCTTATGTTTAAATAACTTTCCATACCATAATGAAAAGATCCTAACACGCTGATACCAATTTCTATCTTAACATTTTCATTAATTGTTGTAACCTCGGCAGGTTTACTGAATAGAATAATCACACGAATGTTGGTAATGAACGATAATACTTAGGACAAGAACAACCCATATAAGATTCGCCAGCGGCGTGTAGAAGAAGTAGTCAACTGCTAGAAGTGAGTCAAGTGAATTCCACAAGGAATCTCCAACTGTAGGATATCTACGGTCAGATGTGGCACGAGGCCGAATTTAATGTGAGGTATCCGAGCCAGTAGTCTCGGACAAAAATTCTCTGTAGACCCAGTATAAAACTTCTTCTTATATATATATATATATATATATATATATATATATATATATATATATATATATATATATATAATAAGACGGAAAATAATAAAATATTCACGATATGATCATTTATAAATTTCTTTTAAAGTGATTTATATATATATATATATATATATATATATATATATATATATATATATATATATATATATGTCTGTATGTGCCTGATGAGGCAAGTATATATATATATAGAGAGAGAGACAGACTGTTTCACAGATCCTCAGTGGGGCCAGACATCCCATTACCTGAAGCCGGGATAGAAACCCGATTGGGGAGCAGTCGAAGAATCTATCCCTAAGCCATTGGCGCACGGCAGGGATGACGGTATTTATTTCTAGATAAACAAGCCAGTGACTGGGAGAACACATTTAATCGAAGAGACTTGCATTAGCAGGAGTAATTGTTTACAAACTCAATTTACCTCTCCGAGAGCTGAAACGAGGAGCATATATGCCATTATATATATATATATATATATATATATATATATATATATATATATATATATATATATATATGGCACTGAGCTGATGATGATGAATGCGGTCCGTCGTTTTCAAAGCAAGATTTAAATTCTGTGGTAAAAAATAGTTGTTTATATACAACAAGCAAATTATAGCTATCTAACAAGAATTCAATTTTTAAACAAGTTGTCTTCCTTACATAAAAAGTTTTACATGGAAAAATGTTTTTAAAAAGTCTGTGACTTTGCGCATGACCGGAACGGTTTCACCACAAAAGCAAAATTTCGGTCAAACAAAATTATCTATCTTAGCCATCATAATCCGGAAGATGATAGTGGAATATATTGAAATTACCCAGGAAATTAAATATAACTATTGTACCTTTCTTGCTCCCTTTAACCATGAAACAACAAACCTTATCCGTTATTATGTAAAAATATTATTGAATATATATATATATATATATATATATATATATATATATAAAGAGAGAGAGAGAGAGAGAGATCTTTAAAATAGGGTGTCATATTTTATTCATGAAAAAAATAAAAAAAAGTATCAGGACGATTAAAATTTTTGCCACTTTTCGCTCTGCACATCATCAGAAAATAATATAATCGGCAAATAAAAATAAGTGTTTGAAAAGAAAAAATATTTTAAACAACTGGTGTCAAAATATACCAAAACTAGGGGGAGGAAACAAAAAAAATTATATTTTTCTAGTTAGGCATTGAATAGGCAGAATATATATATATATATATATATATATATATATATATATATATATATATATATATATATATATATATATATTATTATTATTATTATTATTATTATTATTATTATTGTAATTACTCCTTTTGTTTGTTAAATAAGCAGTATTAATTACATTTGCCGGCTTGAATGTTCGAGAAATTTCGTAGATAATATGCCTTCAAGCTGTTAAATGTAATTTATATTGTTATTTAAAAGAAAAACAGACCATTTAGTTAAACAAATTGTATTTATAACGTATAAACAGAAAATATATTAAATAACTGTACTTAGTCCATTTCATATATATATATATATATGTATGTGTGTGTGTGTGTGTGTGTGTGTGTATATATATATATTTTAAAATTTAGGAGATCAGTTGAATTCGCTACCTTGTTTTCAACCTTACGGTTCTTCAAGCGATTTTTATTATATAATTTTTAAAGTTAAATGGTCTACCATGTTATATATTCATTTTCTTATTTATTTTTTTTATTTTTTCACGCGTATATTGAGCACTTTTAATACTATTGTCTCTTGGTCTGAATCAATTTTCACCATTAACCTTTTATGTTATATATATATATATATATATATATATATATATATATATATTAGGTTGGTGCAAAAATAATGACGTAATAGTGTCGTTTTTTGACGTATTTTTAACGTCAAAAAACGACATTATTACGTCATTATCTTTGCACCAACCTAATATATACATATATATATATATATATATATATATATATATATATATATATATATATATATATATATAGATATATATCAATTTGTACATTGTTACGGTAAATTCTTAGCCACAAAGACATTTTTTGCTACATCATCCATAACCAGATCAATTTTTTTGATTTATGGTTTTTACTTCCTTAGTAGTTTTTTGACGTATTTTTAACGTCAAAAAACGACATTATTACGTCATTATCTTTGCACCAACCTAATATATACATATATATATATATATATATATATATATATATATATATATATATATATATATATATATATATCAATTTGTACATTGTTCTGGTAAATTCTTAGCCACAAAGACATTTTTTGCTACATCATCCATAACCAGATTAATTTTTTTGATTTATGGTTTTTACTTCCTTAGTAGAAGCAATAGTATCCATTTCAGTTTTTTTTTTTTCTGGTCTTTGTTTCATATTTATGACGATGTTAAAATCAGCGCTTAAATTTCGACTTAGCAAATCAGAAAAGTGCTTCTTTTATCGCTTTGAAATACCGTTCATAAACGTAACTTGTTTTCCGGCCCGTGTCTAGTTCAGAGCGGAGATATTGAAACAACATCTGGTCCATAATCTGTTTTAATAAAAGTGTACAACTTTGTTTGTTTTTTTTTTTGTTTTTTTTTTTTTTGTCTTTGTGTCTCCAGCAAATTGTACATTCAAAGACAACGTTCCTCATCAATTATCTTTCTTGATTATTAATGCCCTTTGTTCTTTTGCTTTGATATTCTTTGATAGTTTTTTTTTTTTTATAAGTTTGCTTTTACGGAAAGAAGAGGCTGCCTCATTTCAATTTTAAGCAATAACGAGCTACGCGTTGCCATCCTTTCCTAGCTAGATATCTATGCTGATGACACATCTATTTACTTCTGTTTTAATTGATCCTACAAAATAAAACTGGCAGCTGCTCGCGAAAATGAACTTCAACCTATTAAATCTTAATACATTGTAGAGTAAAGCATCAAGCATAACAACTGATTGCCGACTTGCATTTTATGGTTTATTAAATTTTGGGGGTTATTTAAAGCCGAATCATTCTTCTGGGAGTAAGAATAATTCTTTTTGTTTAACATCTTTTTATTTAGACTTAACATAATCTTTAGGCCAAGAAGATTGCGTTAAAATATGAAACAGATATTCACCACTTAGTGTCAACCTCTGTTCCTATTCTTTTCTTCTGGGAATCTTTCTGCCTCGTTATACACCTTTTGGATATCCGACATCATTGCAAGTGCGCAAGTGGCAGCTCTGCTGGAGCAGCTCATGTGCTGAGAAAAGTGTTGCGTATCTAAGCTGATGAGATATAATCAAATCACCCGACCGAAACATCGCGGAGCTGAAGTGGATATTAAATCATTTAATAATACAACACTTTAAGAAATGCACGATTTAAGAAAAAATAATCAATTAAAAGCACAGTTGTTGATAATGTTCAACAATATTTCGACAGTATGTCTTTTTCATTTTGACAATATAAAAAAATACATTTTAAAAATCTACAAAAAGAAATCGTTGCACAAACGCCGCTCTTCTTTTAATGAAAAAATGGCTGTAGTGGTAATCAACGCGTCAAAATTAACGAAACGCAGCCAGCGTGAATGGCATGGAACTGAAACGTGCGTAAGATGATGGTGACTTCGAATTTTCCATTGGTTAATTAGTTACGAAGATGAATTCGTCAAGCAGGTTTCTATAAATCTCATGGAACTCCCTTGTCATTCTGTTCATTCAAACGGGGCAGAAAATTAGTAATTTGCGTTCGCAACTATCTTCATGCGTTTTAAGCGGTTGAAAGGTCGATAGATTCTGAATATTTTTTGGCAATATGCAATTTAAGAGGATTATTGAAATTGCAGCCGTTTGTAATAAAACTGTTTCGGAAGCCCTGTTGATATAACAGTTCTAACTGTTTAAGGCCGAAAAGCTGGGTGGGTAAAACCTATAAAGTAACGTAATATAATAATATAATGATGTTCTTGCCTATCTTGGAATTTTGTTGACTATTAGGTTGGTGAAAAAATAATATCGTTTTTTGACGTACTTTTTAACGTCAAAAAACGATATTATTTTTGCACCAACCCAATAGTTTGATTAATGAATTTAAGTAACTAATCAACGAGATAGAACAAGAATTAAGAAGACAAAATGTCGACTAACAAAACTTCTCAAAAAGGCATTAGCACTGTTTCTCGCGGTATGTTATATACCATACCTGTGAACACTAATGAGTATATCCCAATCCTCATAAATACGCTGGACACTGTTGTAAGTGAGGCTAATATTCGGTTTAAGTAATCCACTACTAGCAGTGGTTTACCTAATTCATGGCGCTGGTGAGTGTTGTATTTTGTTGATGCTATAAAGATTACTATTTCATTTCCAACCTCGTTTTTGGTCATTCCTCATTCAGTAACCTTTTTTAGGTTAAAACACAGAACCTTTAGTGACCTCTTGTGGAACCCTACGATACCGGAGAACACTGGTTTAAAATTTTGGTTGATTGATTTTGTTTGGTAACTTGTATGCCTAAAATGGAGATAAAATGTATTGTTGGTCATTTTGCTATAAAAAAAAAAGTTTTTTTTTTTTATACATTCATAGTGTCCTGTTTTTTTTTGATAGTTCCCTATTTAGCCCAAACTGTGACCCTAAAAGGTGCTACCACCCCGAATCGGAAGAACAGCAGTTAAACTCCGATCTCTGGATCAGAGACCTTGATGTAGGATGTAGCTCATCGTCTTGCCCACGACTCCAGTTAAGAAATAGTGTTGCAGCTCTTATATCTAATAACTTGATTACCATATCAGGTACTTCGTGCATTTCTCAATGCATTCAAAGAACGTATTTCAGGATGCTGATTATAAAAACATGTAAGTGAACGTAGGGTTGTGTGGCAGAAATGCAAGTAGGGAGACACTGTACGAGTTAAAGAATAAAATGGAGAAATAGAGAAAATGACGAAGAGAAAGAGAGTGATATACATAGGTAAATATATTTATCCTTTGAAATACTAACATGAAAGTCGAAATGATCAATTTATGGGAAAGATGAAACTACATTTCCATATTGCTAAAACGAGTTCCCTTGAGAAGGCATCATGTTGGTTTCATAGAAATTGACGCAGATTACTTATTTGACTGAATGTAAACCTCTCGCCATGATTTATATTTAATATAAAAGTATTATGATGTGAGGTCCAGTTGTGTCAATCTTATTCGTCCGTATAAATTACACCTTACCAGCCTCGAAATGCTTCAACACTCCTTCCTATATATATATATATATATATATATATATATATATATATATATATATATATATATATATAGTTAAACCTAGGGAACAAGAAAAACCTACCAAGGTTTCTCCTAAGCGGATCGTCAGTGAAACCCAGCCTTCCCTGACGATCCGCTTAGGTGAAAACTTGGTAGGTTTGTCTGGCTCTCTAGCTTTCACTAGGTCTACTCTACTCATTGTATTGAGCACTTTATTTACTTATTTTCGTTACTCGTCTCGCGGTTTTTTTTTCTTTGTGCCTTGGATTTGCATACTGAACGATTATTTTCGGCTAACGTAGATGTTATTGGTTCTTTCTTTTTTTTATACTTTTTTCCCGTTTGGTATTGATTTGTTTATTTGCAAATCAACACACCGAAGGTTTTCCGAGCGAGTATAATTTCTTATACTTATAAGATTTCTATTATTAATATATATATATATATATATATATATATATATATATGAAACGGAGACTTTAAAAACAAGAACAAAATCTATTTCATACCTGAGGATGTCTGTAGAAACAGACGAAACCTTGTAAAAATAATAAGACCTTATGCAACTGAAATTTATTAAACAGGATCTTTTCATTCATAAACAGGTTCGGGGTTTTTGTACATTATTTGAATTGTTCGCGACGATGGATTTCTCGCCATTTTTATCATTAACCTTTGTATTTGTTTTTTGTATGAATAATTCATGAATATATATATATATATATATATGTATATATATATATATATATAAATCTATCTATCTATATATATATATATATATATATATATATATAAATCTATCTATGTATATATATATATATATATATATATATATATTGATAGGATAGCACAATATTTGTACCCTCACCTAAGATTTTATGATTATATTTTAAGTACACTGTGTATGTGCGACGAGACAGGAATATTAATAATTTCTTTATTTCTTGAAAAAGAAGATTGTGGGATTTTTTTTTTCGTCCCCAGTTGAATCAGGGCCAGTTCTCGGAAGAAAACCTCTCATTTCCTCTCTGGTCCCTGATCGGATGCCAGACGAAAGCTGTTTGACAAAAAGTGCAAATGACCCCAACAGTATTCCATGAATGACGCCTACGCATTTTCCGTAAGCTGGCACTTGACGTTTTTGTTTCGCGCGTGTCGGGGTAACAATTCTTCATTTAGCTGCTTGCCCCCGGACGAGGTAGACGTCACCAGAATCTGTCTTCACTGTTTGCTGCCCGAAGAAGTAGATGTCACCGAAACCAAATGTTGCTGTTTGCTGCCCAGAGAATTAAGAACATCATCACCCAAGTCGGCTATGCTTTTATGATTCATAGGTGTATATTAGAACATTGATAAGCCCTCCCTTTTATGCTCAGAAAATAAAAATTAAAAAAAAGAGTGTATGAACATCCTTTTTCGTTACACTGTATTATTGGTGAAAATCTTGATCGACGTCGATCATCATCTACTGTAAGTGTTGCATTTTTTTTTATATATCTTATTGTCTGCTTGCTCTATATTCCTGATATTCGTCGCCGTAGTATTTGTCTAATTGATTACTCATCTCCCCATCCCTTGTGTTATTAAGTTTTGTTTTTTTTTCTTATCTTCCTTTTGCACGTTGTATATTTGTAAATAAATTATTTGTATTATAAATTCTGGTATTGTTTCTTATCGTTCTATATCCACGCATTGCATATTTCTTGGTGTGTTCATCCGTGCCTGGATTCGGAGGATCCCCCTCCCATAGTTCTTCTTCTTTATTTTTACATTGAACCCTGGGATCTCTTATTTATTTTTTTAATTTTCTCATTGCGTCCCCGGCTATCATAGTCCTAACGAAACCCCGGGCGTAACAATATATATATATATATATATATATATATATATATATATATATATATATATATATATATATATATATATATATATAAATTGATTTAGTTCACAATTCGGGTTACTTTTACTAAGCTTTCTACGCATGTAATTTTTAATTCAGCTACTCGCATTGACGGTCATCCTTACCAGAATATAGTCTCTTTTTACAATCAATGATTAAAAAGGATCTTTTCTTGATTACTCATTTACCCCTACCCCACCCCCAAATCAATAAAGTCACTAAGAGGCAAGAGGGTCACTGAGCGTAAGAGATTATGAGAAAAAAACATTATTAAGGAGAGAGGACAATAAAAGAACAGGAATAGAGAAGACGGAAGGTAACAATTGAGATTGCATTGAAATTTTTGAAGATGAAAGTTGACTGGAAGGCAAGAACCAGGATGGGAGTTCCACGTGCAAGAAGTGCGACAGAAGAAACCTTTAGCATAGAACTTACGCATACATCTAGCCGTGTCAAGTGTAAAATCATGAGACCTTGCCGTCAAGCTCGTACTGAACTTAAATTCATTAATTCTAGTTATCATCAGAAGACTTACAATGAACGTATTTATAAAAAAAAAAAAAAAAAAAGGGACAGGAAAGCTACATTTCGGTGGTGGGAAAGTCACTGAAACCGAGATGCTAGATCAAGACCAATAACATTGAAGATTCTTCGTTGGATTTTATCAATAATCTCTAAACACATATCAGAATCACCATACCAGATGTGAGAACGATTTTCAATACATGTGCGAATGATAAACTTATAAACTTATAAAATTATATGATAGATTCTGACGAAGGAGAAAATGCCTATCACGGCTCAGTGAACCATTTTTTTTTAGTAGCAGACCTAGCAGTTGACGCAATATAATATTTACATTTCATTTCAGCTGAGAACGTTAGCCCGAGAAGTAGCAAATAGTCACGCTACTGGAGGTTAGCATAAGATACCCTGATAGAAGTCAGATTGGATTCTCTCTGACGATTAAGAGAAATGTTTCGTTTTGAAAGCGTTAAAATTAAGAGGCCATACCTTGCGACAGTTAACAACAGATTCTTGGTAATTTATTTTAGATTAGATGTTAATTTGACTTCATTAAACCCTTAAATGAATTAACTTTCTAGTTCTTAAAAAGACTATGCCTCATCATATCACATGGGCTGGCGCTAGACAATCGCATGGAATTTTAACAAACAACAAAAACCACATCAAAATAGATAGCACTGGTAACGAGAAGAAAAATACTCACTTAATCATTATATGATTTTCTACACGAGATTAAACCCATGGTTAGAAAAGAAATTCCCATCATTACTTGAAATGGCGATAACTGTGGATTTAAGAAAGTTATTTGTCTGAAAAAATTTCTTAATACAAATATCTCATGAAGTTCAATAGACACTAGCAATGACTGAAAGTTACTGTGTATGGAAACGGTTCACCTCAGCATTTCTTTTCACGGTATAGGAACAAAAAGTTTACGACTACTAGAATAACTGTGTAAAAAAAATTGTCATTTATATTCAATGTCACGTACACACAAACACATACATACACGTACATATATATATATATATATATATATATATATATATATATATATATTAAGCATTTCACCCCAAGGAAGGCGGGAAGCCACTAGGTCGCAAGGGGTTACAGAAAATTTAGAGCAAGATCAGATAGGAATGATAGAAGAAAGGATAAAGGTAGCGGATAGATCAAGGCAACTGGAGATGCCGATTGACATTACACTTGAATAGCTGGAGATTAAAGCTCACAGGGAAACAGGAAAAGGGAAGGGAGTTCCACAGGCGAGAGGTGCGAGACATGAAGCTACTGGAGTAGAAGAGACGGCGACATTTAGGTGTTTCGACAGTGAAGAGGTGAGAGCGGGATGCCAGCCTCGTAAGGCGCTGGAACTCATGACGTCTGGGAACCAGCGAATGCAGCTCCTCGGAGCAATTTTCATGAAAGTATTTGTAGAACAGATAGAGGGAGGCGACGGTGCGTCTGTTAGAAAGTGACTGCAGACGAGACGCCAGGGCAGGGCCAACTACATTGCATATCCGCCTCTGGAGCCTATCAAGAACCCCGAGGCAAACAGAAGGGGCACCAGACCATATATGGCAGCAATACTCCATGCAAGGGTTAATTGTTGATTTGTAGATCTGGAGGATCGACTCCGGGGAGAAAAACTTCCTGGCGCGGCTTAGGGAGCCAACTTTCTTTGCAGTGGATGGGGCAATTGATTCAATGTATTTATTCCATCTCAGGTCAGCAGTCAACGTGAGACCGAGAAGCCACAGAGAGTTGCTCTCGAGAAGTTGAGTGTCAGACATTCTAATGGAGTGAACGGAAGGATCTCTGTGGTGATTAATAGAGAGCAGTTTTGTCTTGGAAGCGTTGAAGTTGACCAGCCAATTCATGCCCCAGTTCACAATCGATTGGAGGTCCTTTTCGAGACGCACGGCCAGGTGAGTTTTGTCAGCGAGACTAGATTTGTTTTTGAGGCAGGAATAAATTGTGGTGTCATCCGCGTATATGCCAACTTGGGAAGTTATTGCGTCAGGAAGGTCATTTATGTAGATAAGGAATAGAGTGGGGCCTAGGATGGAGCCTTGAGGAACACCTGCGTTCGTGGGATAGGAACTGGAGGAGAATCCATTGAGAACGACCTTCAATTTACGGTTTGACAGGAATTATAGTATTAGGTTATATAATCGACCCGTAATGGATAACCCTGGAGCTGGCGAAGAAGGCCGGCATGCCAAACCCTATCAAATGCTTTGGAGATGTCTAGTGCCACGGATCGGGCTTCCACCGTTATTTTGAAGAGCTCGGTAAAGAGAAAGATATATAGTCCGGTGTTCTTATTAATATTTTTATTTTACAAAACAATGCTCAGTGCAAATCTACAGAGCATAAATATTATAAATTTGTTAATTAATAATATGGTTCCATCGCTACACAGGAAGTACCATGTTTCAAAAACAAAAGCTGAAAACTTCAAATTCAATTATAGAATTAAATTAAAGTCCCTAGTTCTGTTTCATTTTCAAGCGGCAGAACTAGGGACATTAATTTAATTCTATAATTGAATTTTATGATTTTCGCTTCTGTTTTTGAAATATGGTAAATTAGACTTAAAATCCGGATAACTTGTAGGTAGATTAGGAAAAATCTGCGTTCACTCGTCATCGGGGTTTATTTCATTTAAAGGTTATGCTATTTGGACTGGCAAATACGCCCGCTGTATTTCAGGAATTAATGTCCACGGTTTTACAGGTACAGGAACAGCATGTTCTGTTCTTTTTGAACATTTTGGTGTTTTCTGATTCCATAGAACATCATTTAGAATACATTCAGATGGCGTTCAACAGTTTAAGAAAACACAGTTGTAAGTTAAAACCTTCTAAATGTGATTTCTTTTAAGTCAGACAACCAGTACTTACGATTTAAAATCAGTGCTGCAGGAATTCAAACAGGTACTAAAAAATTAAAAGCTATACACTCCATAGCCACCCCCATCATTGTTAGGCAGGTTCGGCGGCTCATTGGTACATGCTCCTACTACTGACCATTATCTAGCTTAGTAACACCGCTAATTAGGTTAAATAGAAAGCTGCTATTTTTAGGTGGGATGATGAAATGGAAATCCTACTGGGATTCAGCACCGGCGGCTACAATCTTAACATAAGATGACACAGTACTAATAGCAGACACGGAAAGGAAATTAAAAAACCTCCTATAGAAATAAGCGAAGGAGAGCGAGAAGAAGGGACTATGCATACACTTAGAGACAGAATGAATGAGGTCATCGGTAAAACGATGATTCCGAAATGCGATTTTTTAAGTTGGGGACAGTAAAATCAAATATGTGTTGAACTTTAAATATCTGGGAAGTGTTTCGACAGAGAAACGGCAAGTGCGACACTGAGATGCGAAAACGTATTGGAATGGCCAAGGACGCATTCCAAAAGCTACGCAGAGTACTCCGTGATAGACGGATCTCTTTGGTAACTTAGAAAAGAGTACAGAATTCTTACGTGACATCTGTCCTCCTTTACGGCAGTGTATTTTAGACGGTCTCTTGAAAGATGAAGAAGTGACTCGAGGCGACGGAGATGTGGTTCTACAGAACGATGCTGAGGGATATCATGTACCGAGCGTGTCTGGTTTTGAAGAGGATGAAAACAAGGAGGTGGCTTATACTTAACATCAGGAAGAGGCAGCTGAAGTTTCTGGGACACGTATTGAGAAAGGAGGGCCTGGAAAGTCTGATACTCACGGGTCGAATAGAAGGAAGGAGAGACAATGGAAAACATCGCATGACATACCTGGCGGGCTTGAGCAAATGGATGAGAGAACTTGATCTGGGGGAGGTGGCAAAGAGAAGGAACATATTGAGAACTGCAAGGGATAGGGGGAAGTGAAGAGCCATGTTCACCTACGTCCTGGAAGGACACGGTACATAAAAAGAAAGGAAAAAGAAGAATGTCAGGTATCGTTCGATCGCTTGAAAAATATGATGTCCGAATTAGCGACGCTAGCGTACCCAGATTCGAACAAAGAATAATAAACTTTATACAGATGCCTCGGGATTAGCGATCGAAGCTTGCTTAACGCAGCAGGTAAATGATGAAGAAATGAAAAGAGAAATGGAAAAAAAAACAATACTATACTTCCTATCTCACTAACTGAGTGATACACAGAGATAGTCGGTTATTGAAAAAGAAGGGTATGCCATCTACAACGCCTTGCAAAATCTCCACCCCCAGATTACATAGTGCGAAATTCACTATCTACTCAAGACATAAATCTCTGCTGCATCTTTCGCATTCTCTTATTCAGAACAAAAAAAAACAGTTATGGTCTTTGCTTATATCAGGCTACAACTGTACAATAGATTACTTACACGGTAGCATTTAGCTTTAGTTTTGTTTGTTTTACGGTATATCAACCATAATGGGTTATATAATGCCGACAAAAAATTTATTGCTGGTATTATTTTTTTCCAAAACTTTATTGCTGGTAATATTTTTTTTTTCAAAAAATGTATAGCTCCCCGGTCCCACCCGCTTTTTATTGTATATTAATGATCTGCCTAAGAGCATACGCTGATCATTAATGAGGATCTACGCGGATGAGATAAAAGTCTGGAGGTACACCTCCCAAAATCAGGAAGATCAGAACAGATCAACCCATCTCTTCTCTGACCTATCTATTGTCAGATAGTCATGCGCGTAGCCGATCATGTACCTTTCGATATATGACTGACGAGATAGATTATTTTTTCCCGCAGCAGGTTGCCATTTCTTTCTGCGGTAGACCAGTTACCATCCAAGGCTATAGAACCCGGTCTATCCTGCTATTTACCTATAGCTGGAGGGAGGTGAAGAGGATTCATACCTTTCTCAAGGGTATTAGCACGTAAGTGAATGTAATGGATTTGACTGGAATACGAAATCGGCTCTCCGATTCTTCAATCCGAGCCGCTATCCATTACCCCGCCGTGATCGAAGCGGCAAATAATGTTATTCACTTGGAAAATGATTGAAAAAAATATAGCGTATGTTGGATTGAATAATTATAGTATACAAAATACACCTGAGAATAATCGATATCGAATCGATTGAAGGGTGAAAATTAAAACAAGAGACAGGGAACAACCGCTGAAACAATTGATATGTAATCTAAGTTTAAAAGAAAGACAAATTGCGGCATTTTTGTATATTTACCGTATGGCCATGACAAGCTATTGTTGAATGAGTTAGTGGTGATTTGCGATGCGAAGCAATACCATGAAATGCTTAAAGTGTAGGAATGGCGTACTGAGTCAGTTTCACTCTTCGAGCAAGAACAGACATGTTCTCAAAAAGAAGAACCGGCAAACATCACTGGATGCTGTCAAGCTGCAGGCGATGCATCTGTGTTTGCCCTCTCATACATAGATAACTTAACGACGGCTAGTGGGAAGGGAAACACTCCTCGGCGAGCTTACCGCTTGCAGCCTGGACTCCAGTCCAGTATTTCAACATAGCCGAAACTTTTGCTGGATGGGTGTTGTTCATATAATTCGTCTGCCCTTTAACAAGTCTTGTTTTTATAAAACACACATACGCGCGTGCGCACACACACACAGACGGGCACGCACGCACGCACGCACGCATATATATGTGTATTCTTTAGAATGTGTTATATTCATAGGGGAAGAATTGTTAGCAACGGTGATAGAGCGCTTATAGCTTTAATCGGCGTGGACATAGGAATCTACACTGCGTGAGATGTAAAACTGACAGTGACTATGCAGTGTTGATGCCTATGCCTAAACTCTCTCTCTCTCTCTCCCATATATATATATATATATATATATATATATATATAAGTTTTGAATTTTGAATTTTATAGTATAATTTAATATTAATTAGAATGAATTCTAGTCTAACCCTAACATTAAATCATTAAATAATTATTATAGCCAAAGTCCTTTGTCAATTTTTTTGAATTCTCTTATACTTGTATTTTGATTGGTCATTCAAGCTTACATAACAGCTTTTCCCCAAGCGAGTGTTGTTTCATTGATTTCAACCTTTTAAAACACTTTATTCTAGAATGAATACCATCAGTTGATAAGACACTAGAAGTGTTGAAACAAAACGGATATTTTTTTGTGATTTTATAAACTATTTATGCTATAATTCTCGAATAAATAATTATATTTGCTCTACTCTGTATTAAACACTCTTTTAAGAATAATATTTGTTGGTTATTGGAATTTATTCCTTATACACCAATCCTATACCTGGATATATTAATATATATATATATATAGACATATATATTAATAAATATACATCTGGTTATCGCAATGTTGGCGCAGGTATATATTATATTGGAGTTACAATTTGTAAATTAAAAAATATATTTGGCATTCAAAATAAATGGCATATATATATATATATATATATATATATATATATATATTAACTTTTACAGTTAAGAATATTATTTTTTATATTAAGTATAAAGGGAAATTGCTTCTTTTTGAAAACGTATTTCTCACCGTATTTGAGCAGATATTTATTTTTATGCCTACATGTAACTATTAATTAATTTCCCTTGTTTAATAAGCTTGGGCTAATTAAGTGTTTTAATTTTTCAACAAGACATAAATTACATCTATTGCCTTTACCATTGTAAGATCTGGCTCTTGCTACAATACCCCATGTAATCATTAATATTACCACCATTCTTTAATTGTTAGGAATGTTCAGAGAGAGCAGTGATGTTTATCTCTTTTATATTACCCAAAGTCATTCGATGGTGGTAGAAATGAAATTTCCATATATATGCTTGTGGGTGTGCGCGTGTGTAAAATTTAATAGGTCTTGGTTTTAATAGATAAAAACACAAACACATATGCTCGCGTATGTGGGTGTGTGTATCTTCATAAGGTGGATATCGATCCCAGGAGGTTACAGGAAATTCTAAACCCTTTATTTAATCTATGGCGGTAACTTGCTTGCCTCCTGACGTGCGCTGCTTCCGCTGATGCTTGTCGTGCACTCACCGAAGCATTTCCCTTTTGTTACAGCTGTTGCTGCTGCTGTTGAAGATTTGCTGTCATTCTTTTTCTTTCTTTCTTTCTTTCTTTCTTTCTTTCTTTCTTTCTTTCTTTCTTTCTTAGCGGTACCCATGCTGTATTTACATCTATTCTACGTCTACTAACGAAATCTTCATAGACTAACATATGCACTGATTGTTTCAGACGTCTTCTTCCATGTCCAGTATTTTAATTGCAGTCTAGAGCGACCAAAGACTACACTTTCCTCTTTAGACATGATCAGCCATGCTCTATTTTAAATAATTTTTGTTGTAAATTCTCAAGAATACCAAGAAAAAAATATGCATAAATTCAACATGCCAAAATTTTAGGTGTCTCATTCTGATAATTAATTGCAAATTCTTTGTAGTTTTTATCCCTGTTAGAATTCTCTCTAATATTTATTCTTTTCTTTTCACGTATGTTCACTCTATACAAGACGCAAGAGCCACTCAAGGTAGAGTGTTTCTGAAAGCGGATGTTGTGTGAGCGGTAAGTGTAAGGGTCGTAGTTTATGCGAATATGTGGGGAGAATAACGGTTAGTCCTAGACTTGACGAGGTTAAGATTGTAATGGTCGGGAAAGAATCTTCCTGGAATTCCTTTCTATAAAGCAGCCATTCTTTGGAATCTTTCTTAGTGGGACTGACTCCTTCCTAAATACGAAGGGAATTAAGATGTACGCAGCGTGGCTGGTCTTTGTTGGGATGGGTAGTGTTGGCAGAACTAGGGAATATAGCTCTTGTGAAATTGTTCCATGGAAGTGGCGGTGGAGTAGCGAGAAGCTTGCAACGTTCCGTCTGTGGGATAGGGTTTGGAAAATCTGTATTCACTCCTCAAGAACACCCCGTTCTCTTGGACCCCTATTGGGACTTAAGCTCACCCCAAAACTCAAGTGGAACTCATATAAATAGTATGTTGTTAAAGATGCTGGAAAAAGGGTCAGTTCATTGTACCGCCCCCCCATTGCTATGTTTTATCATAAAAATAGAGCCAGATGAGACCAATAAGTGCGTATTGCTGTCATATCTGGGATGGAGATGCTCAATCCTCACTTGCTATTTCTAGAGTTCAAACGCGTTTATGCGGCCTTGTAGTTGATGAATTGTTTTCCGTCCTTCACCGGTTTTCCCAGAGACGAAACAGCGCAAGCACTCCCCACCCCGACTACTCTTTCGCTATTTTTATGGCTAGTCGTCTGACAAGCTACATTTATTGACTCCACCTACCTTTGTAGCTGGGGCAAACCATGACACATACACAAGTTTGAATCATGCTCATTCCATTTGTATACCATTAAGAAATAAGTTTCACTCGGACAGATTTTTCCCAAAATCTTTTGCTTTATGGAACAGACTCCCGTAGGAGTGGCTGGATATGTTTTCTCATTCAATGCAATCATAACCTCTAAGTTTAACCTTTCTTTCCTTCATAACTTCATGAACTACACTTTTTGATATTGTGACGTCCCCCGGTGTCGCTGCGCCAAATGTGACGTCTGCCTGGCCGCGCCTGCCGTGCTTTCCCGATCTCAGCACCAGTTGTGACGTCCCCCGGTCTGTCTCCGCGCCGTCGCCGTCGCCGTCCTATCCTGTCCGGTGACGACCAATATGACCTGGTATTGGTCACGGCACCAAATGTGATTTGTTGATTCGGATGGGAATGTGGTTAGATTCGGATGGGAATGTGGTTAGATTCGGTATCAGCCTTGTCATTCCCAGCTCGCCTGCAACGTCTGGTTACCGAAGTCACTGTTTTGATTCTTGTCTAACCTACCCACGTTGGGATTTGATCTTAGGTAGACGAAATCAATCAGTCGCAGTACCGTAAGTTGAGTCCGAACAAGGGCAATACCGCACAAGTATATGTAAAATAAAATAAAGTAATAACTCGAAAAGTTCAAATGTGTTAAAAAGGAATAACAATATTTTATATCTGGTTGCTGAATACAGGACTGCGTCTTTCCTCCAACCCGCTTATATGGATTTAAGAAACTGGTTATGGTGTAACTTCAGGCGATATTCGTAAAACTTGTTTTGGTGGTGTGAGTCTAAGTCGTTCTTCAAAAATAAATTGTTCTTGGTTAGAAGTTGAGGTCGAGAATGCGTGGGTCTTAGGTCAACTTCCTGCGAGGCGGGTCTTCAGAGGTCTCAGCTCACTGCAACTGCAAACTGCTTAATTCAACTCCACTCCCAGCTGTCGTCTTACTCGTTGCGACTCTGCTTATATGGACGCCGACCAAAACCGTTTGTTTTCGGTCAGGAAGAATTATTATTTCCATTTTTGGAAGTCTTTCGTCCTCCCAAATTCTTCCTTTCTCATATTGGTATCTCACCCATACCCTCAGACCGTGTCAACGTGTTTCCCCTCTCTCTCACAGCGTCATCTCACACCGATCCCTTCAAGGGGATGGCGTCAACAGGCCTCCCCTCCTACTTCACATGATTACTTTCGCCTACCGCTCACGCCACCATTCAGCCAATGGGCGCCCAGCAGTGTGGGTGTGGCCAGACTGGCCTCGGTTTAAAAAATCTTGCTCAAAGAAAAAAAAATTCATCTTTTTTTTTTTCTTTTTCCTTTCTTTCTTATCTCCTGTCCGACAACAAATCCTTAGACTCTTATCTTAACCGAATGTCACCTGAACTTTATCAATCAAGACTTTTCGCCAGCATCAAGTGGATGGTCATCTGGCGACCTGGACGCTACAGCCAATTATTCGTTCTGATAAAATGATTTTTTTTTCATGGCCAGCTCCGACACAAAACATGTGCTTTTCTCAAATGATACCTCCGCAGATAGTTAACGGTTTAATCTGTCCTTCTTTGTATGCTGTGTGGTCCAACGGACATTTTGGTTTCGGTCAGTGCGTGCTTAATTATCATTATCTCCAAGTTTCTGTTTCGTAGGCCACTTGACCAACCTGAAATTTTCATTATCGTTGTCATGGCAGGCGGCTATCGTCCACTCGGTGCGTCGTCATAAATCAAATTAAGTCCAGTGTCTTACTTCCTCGATAATGAAAATAAAATCTTACTACTTTTCTTTGTTAGAAAAATAACATCGCTTAGTGTCCTGTTCGTGATGGCTTCTTATCACCTAAATTTAATTCTCGCCTTTTCTTTTTTCTTCTTTCTTTCTAGCAACCATAAATAGTGTCACAATATTTCTTACGATCATACAACACCACATATTAAAACTCTACCTTGACTGGCACTTGGGCCTTGTTTTGACTGAACATTTTCTAAGTACATTTTCCGGTGTCTTTTTTTGCTCATCTTTTGAAAGGCATCTTTAGCTATTATTTAGGTATTCCAGCGTCATATTTTTTGTTTGTTATGATATAAACCAGATGGTTAAAATTTCAAACGTGATTGATTTTGGAACACTATTTATATTATTCGGACTATTGTACTCATCTTTGTCACCATATTTATTACAACGTTTTGGCCGTTGTACGCTCCGGCGTTTTTCAGGTGGTTGGAAAGTCGAACTGAACCCTTTATTTCGCACACTGGGGTAGACTGTTCTAGTGCCATGTTTAATGGATGTCAGTTATTAGTTATCTCCTGTTAATTCCCCTCTCTCTATTAACTATGCCATATGTCTACAAGGACACCTGGCACAGTGGATAAAGGCGTTAGTTGGATCCCGTGACAGGAACCAAAGAGTGTGAGTTCAATACCCGGTTAAGGCAGTGGAGAACTTGGAGAGGGAAAACGTTGTAATAAATATGGCAACAAAGATGAGGACAATAGTCCGAATAATGTAAATAGTGTACATAAGGCCTCATCTTAGAAATGTAGACAGATACTGAAGGGCCGGAACGATGTAATAAATATGGCGACAAAGATGAGGTCAATAGTCGGAATAATGTAAATAGTGTACATAATACCTCATCTCAGAAATATAGACAGATACTGATTTTGGAACCTCTAATGCATAACACATTCTGGGCTGCTTCTAGTGATGATAATCTCCCGCTGTCTTTTCTTACAGCTAACAGTTAATTTCTTTTTTTCTTGCCTTCATCAACTCCCATATTTCTTTCTGAATATTGTGATGTTGCGATTTTGAATGATTCATTATATTTTCTGCCTTAATTCCTGGGATGAGGCGTTATCGTTACTTACTTTCAGACTAATGCCTTAATCTTTGTTGTTTTATCATATTTTGGCTGTTGGGCGATCAGGCCTTCATCAAGTGTCTGTCAAACTTCAGGGAATTTGGAACTGAACACTTTATTTAATCTTCAGCTATAGATTGTTGTCATTACACTGTTCTGGGTTGCTTTACACTCATACATCGAGAACGACAAGAGAGTTCAATATATATATATATATATATATATATATATATATATATATATATATATATATATATATATATTGAATTCCTGACTTGAAGCAATCGAACGTCTACCCACACTGAAAAGCTGTGATACAGCAAAACAGTCTATCTGTGGATGACGATATATATGATCCAGTTGAGAAAAGGGTAATTATAAAAACAGTGTGTCATATCGCTATTAATGCATTGCTTTTCAACCAAATTGAATTGAGATCTCCAGGCCACTAACGTATTTGGCACATAGAAAACGTTAAAATGCCCCTTCCTCTATCCTAGGATCTCTGACTGAGGGAGAACCGAGTTCGAATTACAAATGGATCCATTACATTCACTTACTTATAATCTTGGGAAACGTATGAAACCTACTATTGTCTCTCCAGCTATGGGTAAATAGCAGGAAAGACTGTGTTCTATAGCCTTAGATGGCATTTGGTCTATTAGAAGGATATCTTTGAATTCAAAACTTGCGGAGTGTCGTTTGGGGACCATGTGGCACGTTGCAATTAATCAGGTCTCTGTATTTGGCCTTCCAAAATAAGTGGTTGCTTCTGCACAAAGCCTTCAGCACTGTAATCAAATCATAAATGCTGGTGTCTGCACGAACTTTCCCTAAATTTCGACAAATACTATTTGATTACACGAGAGGCGTCTCTGGAACCAAGTTAGAATCGAAATAATATAATTAAGCAAAAATCAACGTTAGACAGATTTTGTTTTGTAGATAATCTCAAAATCTTTATCAAGACTCACTGTGAAGAAAGATTTTTAAAAGTCTACAAATGAATACAGTATAAAAGAAACAACCAAAAAAAGACTTGTTTGAGCGAGAAGTGACAACATATGCATGGATATGATGCGTAGATTCGTATCAATGTGATCAAAACGATAGCCACCATATATACATATATAATTAAATCGGCCATACTTCAACATGTTTGACACGAAGACTCCAACTACACCTTTCTGACTATAACACAATTATGTCTTATTTAAATACACCTGGGGACCCACTCGGTAACAACAATAATAATATACTAGCATCATCTACATGCAAAAAAGGCTAAAAAATAAGGGAAGCCTTATTAATAAAAACAAAAAAATACAACAGTTAATGATATCAATTACACAGATGAACACAATATCTTGCCCATGATTTGAAAATGAAAATATTATATAAGTACATACACACAACAATGCAATTCTTAACAGTTAATATATTTCAACCTTGAAAATGGCTAAATGTATAGCCGAAAGCGCTCGTATAAAAACAACTACTGCACAATCTTTTTTTTATATGATTTATCATCCGAGAAGAAAAAAATATTAGATCACATGAGAAGTTGTATAAAAAAAATCAAAGCAACTTGTCGTATTCAATTAAATGTGCATAAAAGAAAGATTACTGTCTGAATACATACATACGCATATATATATATATATATATATATATATATATATATATATATGTATATATATATATATATGTATGTGTGTGTTTGTGTGTGTGTGTGCTTGTGTTTATTATATGTGTATGAGAGAGAGAGAGAGAGTGCGTGCGTGTGTGTGTGAATATATTTATAATATATCACCCATATAGTATTAGTATAATAAAACAGTGCTCGATGTACTAAAACCGAGTTATTAAGTATATATTAATAAGCATACATATTGTTCCTCACCAATAGCACGACTCCGATTCTCATGCACAACACACTATTCAGGTGCTTAGTCTAGACTGACCGTTAGGTAATTTATATTATCTGGTTATCGCAATGTATATACATGTAAATTTCGTATATATATATATATATATATATATATATATATATATATATATTCATGAATTATTCATACATAAAACAAATACAAAGGTTAATGATTAACTGGCGAGAAATCCATCTTCGCGAAAAATTCAATAATATACAAAAAACCCGAATCTGTTTATGAATGAAAAGATCCTGTTTTATAAATTCATATATATATATATATATATATATATATATATATATATATATATATATTATAGATAATCGATCTTTTGGTATATAATTCGGGTGGATTCTAGTAATATTTATTATTAAAACTTATCCACAGAGAGATCGATGATTTTTTTTATTATTATTTTAACAGAGCATATATATTTACACTCCCACATATCGCTAACACAAACCTATTCTCATTAACAAGGGGTCTATCAGAGGAGGAAATGCTTGGGGAAAAGAATAAAGCCATATGGGGCAAGATCAGGTGAATAGGTAGATTGTTGGAGTACGTCGATGTTCTACTGAGCCTGGAATATGGTTTAAGATCAAAAGATGGATATGAGTCAAGAGTTCAAAATTTTTAGCGTTTATTTCGTAGTGTTTATATTTAGATGTATTAAGCAGCTTAGGGCATACAATCTTTTATAGCCGATCCTCTCCTTTTTAGGTAAGCAAAACTAAAGGAACATATAGTGTTTTAGTAAATAACATCTAACATGGCTGCATCACCTTTACTTGCAATAGATTCATCAGTCCTTCGACCAATGAACATCCCAAAACTGTTACATGCTTCACGTGTGATGTTATTCCAGGCTTTTAAAGAAGCTGCTTTCAGTTATTGTTTGTTTCGGATTGGGTGGGGAGTTCTTTCTTCAGTTTTCTATTCAGGAGAGGAAATGCATGCTCTACTGAGTTATGGTCGGGTGACTGACTTGGCCCGTCTAAAAATATCCACTTTTTCCCCCTTGACGAAGTTCTTTGTTGTATTGGCAGTATGTTTTGCGTTATTGTCTTGTTGCATGATAAACTTCCCCACGATTAGTTTGGATGCATTTCTCTGTAAATTGGTAGACAAAATGTTTCTGTAGACTTCTGTTGCTACCAACCAGGAAGTAAATCATCAATAAATGCGAATGATCCTGTTCCAGAAGAAGCCATGACACTGTCTCCCTCAGAATTCACAGATGAGTTTGTGCGCTTTGCATCATAAGCAGATCCTTTTTGTTTAAACACTTTGGCATTTTGATCACTTTGTAAGTGATTACTATTGGTCTCATATATCCATAAAAATTTCATCCCGAATTTTTATCGCTCAGGTCTATACTTCCTTGCAAATTCCAGTCTGGCATTTCCATTCTTACTGCTGCTGAGTGATTTGCATTTTTTGATATGGCCTCTCGAAGTTTTCTTCAAGCGAGGAAGAGTGAAACTTTCACCCCTGCTCAGTAAAAGTTGTTGGGGATGTCACTGATTGGTGTATTGGGTTTTTTCATCAAAGCTCCCATAATGTTACTGTTATCAGCTGCTTATGTTTTGCTTGACCGATGTATGCTATGTCTGTTATTTAGTATACCAATAGGTTTATTTCTTTTTCGGGGTATTCCAAATTGTTATACTGGTGATGTTCAATATTTTGCGAATGGCTTCTTTCTTAAATTCAAAATCATTTACCCCTCCTCTCTCTCTCTCTCTCTTCCTCTCTCTCTCACTCCTTCCTTGATGTTGGATAATCTTTTTTAACTATGTAAGTTTGTGAATATTCTTGGATGTCTAAGCAGGTATCAGATGACAATGTAATTGTATATATGTATCGGTCTAGTGGAAGTTCTTTTATATATATATATATATATATATATATATATATATATATATATATATATATATATATATATATAAAAGAAAAATATCTTAGTCGAGTCGTTTCGTCCTCTTTATCATGGCAAAGGCAAGGAATTTATTTTGCAAATTGTATTTATATACAAGAGCAAAAATGCTGTCCTTATATTTGTCTAGATAAAAACCCCTCAGAGGACGAAACAGATATATTCTATCTGGAATTTTTACGCAAACGCACACAAACATGCGAGCGCATACACACACACGCGCACACACACACACATACACACATACAGACACATACACACACATCCTGCCCAGTGTAGACAGAAAGAGATGAAAATCAGGTTGGTCATATTCGGGGAGATTACTACTTAACCTAGAAAATATTTAGCACTCATAAGTTCTTTTTTCCTCTTCCTTTAAGTCCCCCAATATATATATATATATATATATATATATATATATATATATATATATATATATATATATATGTGTGTGTGTGTGCGTGTGTGTGTTTGTGTGTCTGTATTGTTCAGTATAGAGGAAGATTGGTCAATAAAGGTAATACCGGCTTTATAGATATAGACAGTGTGGGCATATGAAACAAAACGGCATTGAGTGCAAAACTGAGACTGATTTTGCAGTATTGATTCTACAATATCTATCTATCTATCAATATATATATATATATATATATATATATATATATGTGTGTGTGTGTGTGTGTGTGTGTGTGTATGTGTGTGTGTGTGCGTAAGTGATCCCGGATATCCAGTTGAGCTCTCTAGGGAAAGGTGGTTATAAAAACAGCGTCTAAGACTGCTATTAAGTTATTACTCTTCAAAGTATGAATTGAGTTCTCCGAGCTGTTGGCGTATTTCCTATAGTGAAAAACGTTAAAATTTTCTTCGTTGCTGACTTGCGACAATAGCCTAGGGGTAAGATATCAAATCTCAAATCAGTCGGGTTTCGATCCCGGCTTGAAATATTCGGAAGTCTAGCCACACCGAGGAACTGTGATACAGCGGAACAGTCAGTCTGTGGATGACTATATATATATATATATGTGTGTGTGTATGTGTGTGTGTGTGTGTGTCAAGGAAGTGCTATATAGGTAAGCATTTAGGCAGTGCCTGTTCTAAACAAAATAAATCCGAAGCTATATTTTCATTTTGTGGCACAATATGTACCTAATCCAAAAGAATTATGAAGGTTAATCTGATGTTTATCCATGAAATACAAAATATTTTTGTAGATTCACTACATAAAGTTCAAAAGCTGTCTACCTTGAGTAATTACTGACGTAACGTGTCTGACATATAGAGAGAGAGAGTGAGAGTGATGGAGAGAGAGAGAGAGAGTGATGAGGAGAGATGGCTGATAGAGAGATAAATATAAGTATGTGCGCATTTAAACTTATATATTTTGGCATATAAAGAAAGGAATTTTTGATTGTGCTTGCAAAAATACATGCATATATAGCAATTTCTTCCTCTCTCTTCTGCTTTATATATATATATATATATATATATATATATATATATATATATGAAGAAATGTAGTTTTAAGGTGTGCTATATTTATGAGATAAAGTGCTCAATATCAGAGATAGAGCGTATGTAAATATAAATATAAAAGTGAACATTGAAGTAAACACAGAAAGTGACAGGCTGTTTCATGCTAGACGCATACATCAGGCATGAAACAGCTTGTCGCCTCTGTGTGTTGACTTCAATGATCACTTTTACACACACACACACACACACATATATCTATATGTAGAGAGATAGATAGATAGATAGATAGATAGATAGATAGATAGATAGATAGATAGATAGATAGATAGATACACGCATATATGTTTCCAAATACCTAGTGTCCACTATAATAACAATTGAAGAGATATAAATATCGGATTAAGAATAAATTCATTAATTCTTTAGAAATATATACATGTTGAAA
>OZ010610.1:42449298-42466798 GCA_963932145.1 Acanthosepion lycidas
TGACCGTGTTCATCGTTGATATTTTTAAATTAATTTAGCGGCTTATTCACTATTTTCAATGGGACGATCAACATCCTTGAAGGTGCCTAAATGAGTAGCCGAAATCGCTTGGAATTTACAATCTCAACATAGAATTTAATGTAATTTTGAATGAATTCCGCATTACTTAGAGACTAGTACCCATAAACACAACTATATATATATATATATATATATATATATATATATATATATATATATATATATATATATATATATATATTGTATATTTAGGCAGCAATCCTTCGTTTATACATGTTTAATTAAAAACAACAGACAAGGTACTACGGTTAAGCTTTCTTTTTTAATTTTTCTTGTGTTCGAACAAGAGCTTCCTTTTCTTGACAATGTGTGTGTAAAAACTTAAACGTGGTACCTTGTCTGTCGTTTTTAATGAAACATATATATATATATATATATATATATATATATATATATATATATATACATAATATCCGATGTTTGCTGTTACATGAATACCGGATTTTGATATTATTGCAGTAATATTACTATTATTACTAATAATAACACACACACACACATGTGCGCGCACTCACATACATATGTATGTTTGTATGTATGTATACGCATAGTTAGTGGTTGTCTACGCGGAGAAGCGGTGTGGACTTGCCGATTTGAAATTCTGAGATCCTGCTAGTTAATTACCAGTTCACATAGATCCTTGGGAAAGGGATGGATAATTTTCCCCTGACACTCATCTATTGGTTAAATAGAGATAAAGGCAGACTGTTTGGCCTTGGTTGGCAAGCAGTCTAGAATGGGGAGAGCTTTGAATTTAGACATGTAGAGGTTTACTTGGATACTTCGTCGCAAAATCTGTTGTTAGTTCCTCAGAAAAATGTAGTTGGCTACATCAAATTCCTCACCATTAAAATCCAAACACATATGCAGAAAGATTGGCGACTCAATTCTAACACTGCGCCGATAGAGCCTGAACGACGGTGAATCCAGTTACATATATATATATATATATATATATATATATATATATATATATATATAATAAATAAAGTGGGATACAAAAGTTTTGGTGTAAGTCCTCGCTTGATTTATAATTTTTCCGTCAATGAAAATTTCAATGTTTCCATATTCGCGGGTTTAGAGTCAGTCAGTATCCCAGAGATTCTAAGAGTATGTACAGTGATTATGGCTCTTCAGGACTTCCTATCCTTTGTAGTTCATTGCAATGTAAGACCTGTAAAAACGCGATTAGCAACAGGGCAATTACAGAACCGAATCTGGGAGCTTATTTCAATCGCGTAAACGATTTTCACGTACAAATTGCGTGTGCTTTGGATCCCATCAATCAATCAATATATATATATATATATACATATATATATATATATATATATATATATATATATATATATATATATTCGTTCACACGCACAAACATACACACGCACATATATATATATATATATATATATATATATATATAGATATATAGATATATATCTATTCATATAGTTTAGAATATATATATACATATATAATGTTAAAATATGTTTTGTTAGTGGAAAGAATATATATTAAGTTGTGGAGATATATACGCACACATACAAAACTACGCGAATACATAGACACTGCACAACATGCAGACACACACGCGCGCACACACCGACACACACTCGCGCACACACCGACACAAACATATATATATATATATATATATATATATATATATATATATATATATGTATATATATATATATACATATATATATATATATATATATATATGTATATATATATATATATATATATATATATATATATATATATATATATATATATATATATAATTGTGTTTATATATAGAGTTTGAATATATATATAATGTTAGAATATATTTTGTTAAATGAAAATAAAATAAATTATGGAGATATATACACACATACAAACCTACGCAATTATATATATATATATATATATATATATATATATATATATATATATATAGTTCTTGAATATGAATATGGTGTGACTCTGTGTGTGTACGAAAATTGCTGAAAACTTCAGGGACTGACCTACTTCTTAAAACCTGGACAAATTAAAGATATGTTTTCCTGCTACGCCATAGAATTTTTCAGCCACCCCCACCAATTATATACACCTATTTGTTATTTTATTATTTTAAGGCTGTATCTTTTAAATATTCGTATATCTATCTATCTATCTATCTATCTATCTATCTATCTATCTATATATATATATATATATATATATATATATATATATATATATATATATATAAATATATATATATTTACATATATAATATATATATATATATATATAATATCTATATATATATATATGTAAACACGCACACATATATACACATACGCTCTATCTCTGATATTGTGTTTTTTATCAATAAATATATTATACCTTAAAATTATATTATTATTATTTTACATACATATATATATATATATATATATAAGGATAGAAAGAAAATTAGAATCACTATGATACTATTAAAATTAAAGGGATTCACACATGTGTGTATGTGTATGTACGTGTGTGTGTATACCTCAGTTGATCTATATTTCCGTTGTCTGACAAATTTATGAGGTTGATATTAATCTGAAATTTTCACTTTATAATGTTTAATGGAATGACTTCCGGTTTAATTCATCGATAAGGGATAATCAATTTTGAAAAATATTTTTTTGTTTAAAAGAAATGCTTTATTTACTCATCATTAGCTTACTAAGATCCTGTATTCATATATATATATATATATATATATATATATATATATATATATATATATATATATATATATATATATATTGATACATTTATATGCATATACATGCATTCAAGCGCTTAGATATATATATATATATATATATATATATATATATATATATATATATATATATATATTATTAAAGTGTCTTCAGTTATAAACATGCTTTTTTTATATGCGTAGACAATGTTGGATCTTCTTAAATAAATACGTTTTATTTAAACTGAAATATAAAGGACGTTTTTAAAAAACTCAAATATTATTGGTAAAAGCTTTCACATCATGCAAAGTATTTAAACCACAGTTTAAGAAATTCGCTTTTAATGCGGTTACCTTCCTCCGCACTGCACACAACTATGAGACACATTTACCTGTAAACCTGTCTCATATATTCGTAATTTCGTTTATTGGTAATGATCACATAATTGAATTCTTGGCAAAACTAAATTGATCTACACGCATCCTTAAAAGGATCTGACGCTCCCGATTATGATAGCAATAAACTTAAATGAAATATTTCAACACCGAAACTCTGATATATTCCCGCGCCCCCGAACTTTCGTTCGCGCACCTTGACAGCCTACTCCACCGATAGATAGCATTGCACTCTTGCCAAGTACCTTTATATGTCCACAACTCGCACAGATCGATATATACCTACAAATTCACTGATATAATGTTCAACTATAAAAACCTGAGCTAGAAAGCACACAATTTGAACGCAGCTAGAACAGCGACTAATTTTACTAATCAAATAAAACACCAAAAGAGAATGAAGGAGAGTGAGAGAAAGAGAGAGAGAGTGGGAGAGAGAGAGAGAACAAAAATATTTCGTGACCCATGGCTGAGTAGAAAAAGACAAAAAAAAAAGAATAATGATTGAATAAAGAAATCAGCAGAAACGTACTCTACCACTGCTGAGTATAAATAAGAAAAAAATCACTTACCTGTTTCGAACTTGCAACCATACTTGGACTACTGACTCGTGTATACTACTAACACGATCCACTTTTCAACTCTCTCTCCCACTCCCTCTCCTTCTCTCTCCCTCTCTTCCTCTCTATATCTCCCTTGTGTACCCGTTCTCTCTTTCTCACCGTGTCTCGCTCCTTTCACAAGCCGTCAAAGATACGTGTTTGCGTTTCACGTAACACAGGGTTTTGGCTTTTGAGAAATAACTCTTTAATTAATCGCCTTAATTTTATTAAAACACTAGACCACACAGAAATATATAGCTACACAGGTACATACAGGTAAACAATCCAATTAGCTCGGTCTGGCACAAGGCAGCAAAATACCGTCAGCAGACCCAACGAAACTCGAATTCTTTCTTTTTAAAGTAATTATTGAATGTGAGATGAGTCCCCACAATATTACGCTAAGGAGAGATGTCCACGACATACACAATGTGTGTGTGGGTGTATTTTTGCGTATCTGTAGTTAACGAGTTCGACTCAAGCGCCTTCGATGGAGAGTTCGATCCTCAGTAGTCACTTATCTATTCTGGCCTTCTATTTAAATTACCTATGTGTATGAATATACTGGCGCCGTACAATGATGGTTATTATGTTTGTATATGAAGTATTTTCGGCCATCACTGGGGTGATCCCATGTCAATCTCGGAACTCACTATGCTCGTGCACGCACACGAACACAAACACACACACACACACGCATATATGCATAAATGTATGTGTTTATATCTGTGTGTGGTTTCGTATTTGTTTGTTCAGAAAATTTATCCTATTGTTTTTGTAACAAAAGCTATATATTTAAACGCATTATATTGTAGAGAATGCGCATATATATATTTATACACACACACATATATATATATATATATATATATATATATATATATATATATATATATATATATATATGTGTGTGTGTGTGTGGTGTGTGTATGGGGTAGCCGGTGAGGATCGACCTCACTACTCAGGTTGTAGCGAGACAAGCTTATTAACGTTTGCACCACGTCGAAGTGCACAATATATGTATATATGTATGTTTAAACAATGTGTTGCCAACATGTTCGGGAAATTTGAATATGACGCGGGAATCGATTGTAGTACGGACATTTTGTTCTGCTCTTTGTAAGCAGTACAGTTTTTCATGTTCGCTTAATATATACCGAAGTGGAATACTTCGAAAATAAGATTGTCCAAATTACATGTTAGTTACATTTTTCATAGACACCTTTCCGTATTTCATTTGTCCGAGCAAAAGGGTAAACATACCTACCATTTATTTGTCCGAGCAAATGGGTAAACATACCTACCATACACACAAACACACGTCCATGCGCGCTCGCGCAAGGACACACACACACAAATACACCCCCCCATATATATATATATATATATATATATATATATATATATATATATATATAACCTATCTATTTTATATGATTTTGATCTATATATATATATATATGTGTGTGTGTGTCTGAGCACCTAGTAGTAGAAGAAATACCTACAAACTTTGAAAACAGACTTACATACTAATTTTACGTAGTTTGAATATACATACATATATACACGTATTTTGTGGTGTAAGCTTCCAAGCGGACTTTGTCAAAATGTCTTTTGTAGCTTCATTTCCCTTGGAGAAGGCATGAATCGATATTTCCCCGCTCTGTATCGCTTGATTAGACATTTTTACAATATATTTTAACGCTGTCGTGCTAGAAGTTTTATCAAAGAACATTCCGAGCGTGCACAATCAAATTTTAGCATCAAATTAAAACTGTTACACACATTGTCAACCCCTACCACCTATCATATATATATATATATGCAGATATATATATATATATATATATACACACACACACACACAAACAAACACACACACACACACATACATATATATATATATATATATATATATATATATATAACTTTTTTTAGTCAATTCGCCGGAAGATGCAAGGGGGCTACTTGTCGCGAAAAAGAATGAATAAATAATTTAGAAGGGCACACATACATACACACACACTCACATATATATAAATATATATATATATATATATATATATATATATATATATATATATATATATATATATATATATATATATATATATATATATAATGAAGTAAATTTGTATATTCATATGAATACGAAAGATGTCTACATTTCTGAATGTGATAAATTTTTAACAAACTAATAATAGTATTTGCGTTTCGTGCTCCTGGTGTAATGATTATCGAGTTAGTTTGATTTTTTCTTACCTGTGAGTTCGATCCTCACTGGGAGCCTTATACTTTAAATAACAGTACTTGCGCTAATTCCAAGTCTATATTTTCTAATGCCTTGCATTAAAAACCATATATTTAAGCCTCCATCTGCATGTCTGTTTCAATGTTCTTATGCATGGTAACAGTTAGGCAGAAGCGGGAGTAACGGAAGATAGAGAAGAGGTATTATGAGCCAAATATTGCATTTTTCGTATTCCTGTTTAAGATTAATACCGACTAGCTCTTTGTAGTTTGACGACTGCTCTCAGAACCGTTTAGTGCTATATCGGATGACCCCAGGATAGCCCAGAAATTTCGCCTCTCTTTTCTTTCTTTTTTTTTTTTTTTTTTAGAATACATGTATAAATAAATACATATATTGGCTTGTTCAGAGTGTGTGTACATGTGTGTGCGTTCAAATATTCAACAAGTGTCAGATGAGGAATGACGAAAAGAATTTCACTCAGCCTCTTTCTATTTGACATGACGTGCAGCCATCACTGGACACCCCCTCCCCCGCTACCAAAAAAAAAAATGAAGCTCGACAAATCTACGGACATATTTCTGGCAAAATTTCCTTTTAATCTACTTCGACAGGCGGAATTTTATACGGTCTTCCAAAAACACAACTATCATTTTTAGTACTTGACAACGTGTACAGCAACAGAATCTGCACGATATATATATATATATATATATATATATATATATATATATATATATATATATATATATATATATATATATATATGTAGATAGATATAGTTATAGATATATGCATATAGGTATAGGTTTATGAAAAGGAAACGACTAAGTAGAAGCAAACGCGTACGCGCGTGCTGGCATATATACACAGGTAAGCAAATAAATAAATAATTTCCAAATTTTGCCAGTGTAACCCGTATATATTGTCGGGACCGGAGAAGAAGTCTCTTATATCCGGGTTGCTCTTATATCCGGGTTTGGTCTACATTGTTTAGGTAAATATGGGAATAATTTGGGACCGAGAAAATCTCTCTTATACCCGGGTCTCTTATACCTACTTTTGGTGTGCGATGCGCTCCTGGACAAAGACAATGCTTATCTTGCCGCAACTATCTATCTATCTATCTATCTATCTATCTATATATATATATATATATATATATATATATATATATATATATATATATATATAATACTAAATTCGTAGGTGGTAGAAATTATTCCAAGAAGAAATTATTAAAAAGTGTGAAATCCATGACTAGAACTCAATGTATAAATTTATATACAAAGCAATATAAATAAATAATAATAATAATAATAATAATAATAATAATAATAATAATAATAAGGAAAAGACTTAAATATTCATATTATAATCGGTTCTAAATTTATTTCAACCAGATATATATAGGTAGGTATATATATATGCAAATCTGTTGAAATAAATTTATAACTGATCATATCGTGAATATTTTATTTTTTCCTTTTATATATATATATATATATATATATATATATATATATATATATATATATATATATATATATATATATATATATATATATATATATATATATATATCAATTCGTTGATTATTTAGTGTGGAACGCTAGTTGCTTTTTCAGATATCTACCCACCCCCTCCACACACACAGCCGCGATTCTTTTGTTCAACGTTTTAGTAAACTTACCCGTTGAACCACCGACACGCCTATCTTATTGCAAATTACTCAGCGTAGCTTAGATGCGGCACAAGGCCGGATGTATGGAGCACACAGTGGGGACCGAACTCACCATTCAATCGTAACTGCTCTCTCAAGATTCGCTGGCTAACCATTACGCCACGCGGAATTGCTAAATCCCGCCTTGTTTTGGGTTGAAATATTCTCACTGTACGACTATTCCAGGTGTTAATTGTATTTGGTGAAGATGAATATTTTCCTGGTGCATCGTAGAGATCTTAAACCATCGTCGCATTTCGCAGGATAATATGTGATTAGCCTTCGGCGCTCATATTCTCTTCGGGTTTTGATTACTTGAATGCTAATAGCAGAAGTGGCTCATACCTGTAGAGAAGGATTTCTGTTGAATTGAAAATTAATGCAAATAAACAACTATAATTCAAACCTCTGTTAGTCAATTCCCACGTTCATTTTTTGAAACTTATTTTTTAACCATATATTATGTTCAGTTCTTTGTATTTGTATAAAGCTACATCGATAAGCATAGGGAGGCGGGATGAAGTGAAGAGATTGTGAAGAAAAATGAAACCTGAAAAGTATTTTATTAATGTGATGATTTCAAAAATTGGTTAGCGCTGACGAATATGGTACGACATTTTTAATAGCGAGGTGAAATATGATTGAGTTTGTCTATATAAGGTTGCGAAAATATTGACGTGGAAGTCGGAAAAATAAATTATTAATCTCCCTTAATACGCAGGTTATTAAGAAATGGTGACGAAAATCGAAAACTTGTTTTGACAATAAAGGAGAATTTAGAAAAATATTTCTTATACAAGCTTATAATGTTATTCGAGCAATATATATATATATATATATATATATATATATATATATATATATATATATATATATATATATATATATATATATATATATATATATATATATATGCAAGAAACGACACAGAAATAAGAGAAGAGGCATCACAAATCACATGATTTTTTTCTCTTTTCTCTGTCTTTCCCTCTCTCTCTTTATATATATATATATATATTATATGTATGTATGTAAGTGTGAGTGTATATATATATATATATATATATATATATATATATATATATATATATATATATATATATAATGTTGCTGGCACATTCAGTTTTTGTTACATGGCTCTCTCTATATCTATCTATCTATCTCTTGCTATATATATATATATATATATATATATATATATATAGAGAGAGAGAGAGAGAGAGAGAGATATAGATAGATAGATAGATAGATAGAGAGATAGATAGATAGTTAGATATTCACATAGGTGTATCAATAAATCTGTAACCTAATAATAAAAGACAGTTTTGTAAATAAATATTTCTATTTCAGTATAATCGTATTCCTTGTCAATGCACTTGATATTATTCACATACGTCAAACAATATACGATGAAAATTTCATATTAATCACTGCCAATAACTACACTTGAACCGACACAGTTATCCACCCTCGTATATATATATATATATATATATATATATATATATATATATATATATATATATATATATATATATATATATACACATATATATATATACGCGTGTGTGTATGCGTGTGCGTGTTTGTGTGTGTGTATTTGTATTCATAATCGTATTTTTTTTTATTTTTATATATGTGTGTTGTATCTTGCTATTAGCACCTGCTGCTATTGCCGCATAACCCAGTGCCTTCACTATCGTTGTGTTGTTTGGGGAGGAGTTGGGCACTGACAAACAATCCCTGATGTAACATAAAAATCTTGGTTGTTCGGCAATCTAGCCCAACTTTCTCTGAATATCTCTTTATCCTACTTTCTTCCTCTCTCTATCTTTCCATCACTTCATCGATCACTGCGTTCTTCTCTCTGTTTGTGTGTGTGCGCGAGCGCGTGTGCGTGTTCGTGCGTGTATTAGCCGAGTGTGTGTACGCGGATTCGAGCAACAGGTGGTTTGTAGCCGATCGAAGTAATGTTTCCCGCTTCTCTTGTTTTGTTCCAGTTTTTCTTTGTTTCTGGAAATGGATGAAAGTCGATCGCATCAGTTATACGTTCTTAATGATAAACGCTTCAATAAGGCCAACTGTCAATGGATAAAGCAGACTCTAATAAAACCCTGCTATTTGCACATGGCGTCGTTTCGCTTTTTCCACGTAAATACAAAAATTCGACGTGCATAGTCTAATCGCCATACCAATGGTGCACCCAGTGAGGATCAAAATCATTAGACGAGTGAATTATCTACGCAGACACCTCTTTTTACCAACTTTAAATTTGTGCAGAAATATTTCTTTAAAAAAAATCTCCTTAGGAAGATTGTGATGCACCAACCGGAATTTTTGATCTTTCAATGAAATATTCAGACCTCCGACCTGGAGTCGAACATCGTGTCAGCAAGTATATTCACAGGTAGTTAAGCACATACTCTCGCAATAAAACACTTAAACTTACACCGACACATGCATATGCACATACACACACGCGCGCGCGGGCGCACACACACACACACGCACATAAAGCACACATAAATCATGCTCCTCACCCCACACACATAAAACACGCATATTAGGTTGGTGCATAATTATCAGGCGTTTTTTGCGAGCGAGTTATTTGTTAAGAAACATTGCTATTTTGTTTACTTTTTTTTTAATAAAAAATATTTTATTTTCAGTTTATAAAACTGTTTGTCGGTTGTCATACGCTCCGGAATAATGATTTAAAAATGTTATTGTTGAATTGTTTTGTTCCTTTTTTCTTTCATAATAAATATTGTTTAAAAACGCCTGGTAATTATGCATCAAACCAATAAAATATACCAAGACACACACGCATACGATGGCCAAATTGACAAAAATATGGAGGAGCAAATTCAGCTTTCAAACAAAGTACAGATTTTACAAATCGCTTGTAGTCTCCATTCTCCTATATAGATGTGAAACGTGGACACTGTTCGTAGATACAGAGAGAAGCATCCAAGCGTTTGAGATCAAATGCATGAGAATACGCCTTGACATTTTCTATTGGGAACAAAAAAAAACAATGTGTTTGTGCGGAAAAATTTTGAAAGGTTTGTGGGACACCAAGGACTTCTCACCACTGTTAAACGGAGAAAAATGGCATGGTTTGGACACATTACAAGGCACAACAGCCTGTGAAAGAGCATCATGCAAGATACCGTCGAAGGTGGACGTAGGAGAGGACACCAACTCAAAAATTGGTTGGACAATGTCAAACAATGGACAGGTATGACTATACCAGAATTGTTGATGGCTGCCGTTGATAAACCGTTGTGGGAAAGATTTAATGTAGCTTCTGCATTCGGATCCGCCCTATGATTACAAAAGTCAACGGAATAAGATATATATATATATATATATATATATATATATATATATATATATATATATATAGTGGTACGCGTTTGGAAAATCCTTGGGTATTTCGGCTTGTGATTGAACTAAGCAATGCCCAAGGAAAATGAGGGATAAAAAAAGAACATGAAATTGAGGCGAAAACAATCGTCCAGAATTCAAGTCCAGAGTCCAAAGAAAAAAAAACACCACCAAAACGAGTAAAAATAACTATTAGGTTGGTGCAAAAATAATGACGTTATAATGTCGTTTTTTTTTACGTATTTTTTAAAGTCAAAAAGCGACATTACTACGTCATTATTTTTGCACCAAACTAATACGTAAATTGCTCAATGCACTAAGTAGAACAAACCTAATATAAACCTAAAGAGCCAGTTCTCCCCTGACGATCCTCGTAGGTGAAACCTAGGTAGGTTTACCTGGCTCTTTATATATATATATATATATATATATATATATATATATATAAAAGTGAACATAGAAGTCAACACTTAGAGGCGACAGTCTGTTTCATGCTATATGCAATCGTCAGGCCTGACGATTGCATATAGCATGAAACAGACTGACGCCTCTAAGTGTTGACTTCTATGTTCACTTTTATATTTACACACGCTCTATCTCTGATATTGAGCACTTTATTCCATAAATATAGCACACCTTAAGACTATATTTCTTTATATATATATATATATATATATATGTCCTTGCTTGAACCGGCTTCTCTGGAGTGAGCGGCTTGGGGATAGTAGTCGTAGCTCGGGAAGGCACAGTCCTATGGGTAAAATTCCACCGCGGAATTTTTGATCGAACGACTCTATATCGAGTCTAATTCGTTACCTCTTTGTCACCGAGAACAGTTGGTACAGTTGGTACAGTTGGTATGGCGTTTGCTTCCTATCGTAACTGTTCGTGTTTCAGTTTTCGGTAGTGAATGAGCAATACTGATGTGTCCCAAATATAGGACGAAATAAATATATATATATATATATATATATATATATATATATATATATGGGTAAATAGCAGGATAGATTTGGTTCAATAAACTTGGATAGCAACTGGTCTAGGAGAAGGACAACTCTAAATTCAAAACCTGCGGAGGGTCGTGTTTGCAGACCTTGTGGCACATAGTGCCCCAGGTCTCTGTATTCGGCCCTTCAAAAAGTGCGGTTGTTTCTGAAGAAAGCCTTCAATATTATAATCAAATCATATGTGCAGGTTGTCTAGCTGTTGTTTGATAGGAACGGAGTCGCTTGACGCTCATACGTCGATAAACGACGGCATAGTTTCATCATAAATATATAGTTTAAGATTTGTTCTATTTATGGAGTCATTTTGGATTGATTTTTTACGGTTTATCAACGGGTTATTTAAAAATCGAAATATTAGGTTGGTGCAAAAATAATATCGTTTTTTGACGTATTTTTTAACGTCAAAAAACGATATTATTTTTGCACCGACCTAATATATAATTATTTGTTTTTGCGATTGAATATTGCATTAACACTATTTTGGGGTTTAACAATGATTTGCCGTGACACAACCATACTATTAACCCACAGCTGGAGGCGGATATGGGTGCATAATTTTCTCAAAGGTATTTGTTTTAATGTTGAATGTAACGAACCCGACAGAAATTCGAACTCTGCACTTCGATTTCTCCAATTCTCCAACTGAGCTGATATCTATTACTCATCCACACATCATATTTATGCAGGAATATCTATTTATCCGAGAGCGTTCTACCTCTGAACACTAAAAGAGATACATCAACACTGCAGAGCGACTATCGGTGTCTTGCCCCATGCGAACTTGAAACCATAGTCACTACTCCATTTGCAAACTGGCTCTTAATGGTTTAGGTTATTTATAGTTTTGTCTTTTAGCTTCTTTGTTTGATAGATTTATCAATTTAAGATTACTTTGTTTATTTATCTAAATAGTTGGTATTTGAAGTAAGTTTTATTAGCTTTAGCATATGGGATTTTATTTAGTCTTTTGATATATGATGAGACTGAAGGTATCGTAGTGGGAATTTGTTTTAGTGTTTGTATTTGAAGATGAGGTCCTATCATTTGGACAGAATTTATCTTTGATTTTTTTTAAAAAAAGAGATTGATATTTTCTCAGCTCGACAAGTTGTTTCAAGCTTTTCTTGTCAGTTTGTTTTCTTATTTAACATGCGAATATCAATGACCATGTTTTTTCTTTTTTTTTTTCTTTTTTAGTTTCCATAGATAGTTTTAGAGGTTTGAGCACTTTTCATATTTTCTTGTTAAATGATGTACGAGTAGTTTCTCTGTAACCAGGAAGTTTCTATTTCTGTTTCTACATAGCCTTTTTCTTGGTTTTATTTGGGTTTCACAGTTGCTTGGGATATTATGTTATTCTGTAGAAAGTTACCGGTTAGTGGGTGTTGTTACATTTTATATGCAGCCAAAACCTAATCTTAAAATATTTCTGTAGAATATTTTGTGCAGCTGATTTTAGGAATTACACACACACTAACATACCAACAACCACCCACCCCCTACATACAGAGGAAGATCAGCGAGTACTCAATTCCGAGAGCAGGAGCTACTCAGTTTTCACTTTCCAATTTCAGTAGAGTCCAAAAACGTGTTCTCGCATCCTTGTGGGTGATGAAATACGCTCCGCCCTACAACCCCTTTTCTCACTAACCTCACAAGTCTCTAACTGCTCTATCGATATTTACATGTTCTGACACACTATATCTATTAGATCTTCCACTTCTAACATTCACAGTTAAGACTCACAATTCCACGCACATTTTAGCGAACCACATTCCCTTTCTATTCTACTGGTGGGATGTAATTTCGACTCGGGATTGCCCTGGGAAACTGACTCTCAAGATGATGCTTTCCTCTCTCTACAATGTTAACCTGTTCAAGTCTAGGGTTAACCATTATCTCTCCATATATCCATATAGACGGTACCTCTTACTCTGCAACACTCTACCCCGAGTAGCTCTCGGGCATTATATAGAGTGAACATCGAATTATTACACAATGCAGAGTCTAATAGCGTTATAAAAACCTTGGAAAATTTCAATAAAACATCTTTTATCATTTTAAAAATACGACGGTTCAAATTTGACAATTTTGGTGTTACACAATTCAAACAATTTTGCTATTACACCCAGTATATATATATATATAATATATACATATGTATATATATATATATATATATATATATACACACATACACACACACACACATACACATATATATATATATATATATATATACACACATACACACACACACATATATATATATATATATATATATACACATACACACACACACACACACATATATATATATATATATATATATATATATATATATATATATACACAGAGAGAGAGAGAGAGATCTACAGATAGATAGCCAAACTGAAATGCATAAACATTCAACTATCGCGTGTCAATTTCATATATATATATATATATATATATATATATATATATATATATACATACACCTTTTGAAAAATTTGACAAAATGGAAATGTTTTCATGCAACTCGTTTCGTCCTTTAGGACTTCATCGGACTAAGATTTAATCCGATGTAATCCAAGAAGGCAGGTGATGGAAAGACTTGCCCTGGAGGGAGTTATATTCTCAAACTATTCTCTAAACTTTTATATATATATATATATATATATATATATATATATATATATATATATATATATATATATATATGTGTGTTTGTGTGTGTGTGTGTGTGTGTGTATTAATTTTAAAATATAATAGTTCTATGCTAACAGTTTCTTCCATCGCACTTCTCGCATTTGCAACTCTTTTTCCGACATTTTATTTTTAAAATCTTTTTGGACCTAGAAATATTCAAGTGCACTGTCAATCGCTATCTTCCATCTTCTTAATTCCGATACTGTTAGTGCTCTCTCTCTCCTTAATACTGGTTCCTTTCACATATTCTCCCATATTTAATAACTTCCGCTTGCTTCTTAGTGGCTTTATTGCCTAGCTTGGGTTGGAAAACTGTTGATACTTTTTCTTTTTTTTTTTAAATTGATCATTTATAGCTAATATACTCTCACCCTGAAACCAAATGTCCGCCCAACTTAGTTGCAGTGTCAACTAGGCAGTGAGCCGGCCCCTGTTATAGGTTTTCGGGGTCGCCTAGGTCCTGCTCGGGAACGATTAGTCACCGATCATTGATACATACATACACGTATATACATACATAAATACGCATACATACATATATATGACGTCACGCATTATGAAATGGACAAAGTCCGACAATTATTTTAAGATATTTTTAATGTTTATACGTTCTTTTTATAGATACAAATATTTAAGTAAATACTCTGTTTATAATAAACAGTATTAAAGAAATTTATCGGCCTGAATGTCCGAGAAATTTTCATAAAAAAAATACGTCCTCCGAGAGAAACCGAACCTGTATCCTATACGGAAACGTCATAGAGCCTGACGTGTTTCACTCATTTAGCCACAAAGGAGCGTTTCGGTTTGCAAGGTCGATTTTACTGTTTTAAACTACAATTCTCCATGATTTTCTTTCATACATTCATATGTGCTCGATGCGTATCCAAATGTAAACAAATGACATCACACATTATATTCAAATATAAATATAACAGTAAATGTCGTTAATAATGTTTATTATAAACAGAGCATTTACTTAAATATTTGTATCTATAAAAAGAACGTATAAACATAAAAAATGTCTTAAAATATATGTGTGTGTGTTTGCAATTGCATATTTCTCTCTCCTTAGTAACGTTTTGTTCTTTTTGTCATATTGTTTCATGCGCACTACCCCCGCCCACTGCGTCTTAGTGGCTTTCTTGCCTTGCTTGGGGGCGAAATGTTCAAAAGAGAAATTCACAATAGAAGACAAAGAATGGAGTTGCTGAATGAACATTTGTTCATACCATGTTTCAGTAACTCTCTTTCATTCTCATATAGTAGTAACAGGTTCTACATCCATTTTTAACCATGGCAATGGCCAGACATATATGTAAATGCGTGCGCGCTCTTATAGATACGTTTATGTCTTCTCTGTGTACACGACCATGCACATCGACAGGTAACCATTCAATACTCTCAACTGCAATTTCGATACGCCCACTCAGTTTGCGTACAACGATATTCAGTTGAAGTGATTTCAATAAACATATAGAAGGCATATCCGCGAAAATAGCAAATTTAAAAGAAATATGTTAAGCTGAATGATATCTTCTTGATCTTGTTGACCTTATTTGAATCTCCCCTTCTCTCTCTCTCTAATTAGTGTGTGACCGGACAGGTGTTGCAAATTGTGTGGTTTTTAAAGGGTGAAGTTATATTAAGGGAGTTGCAATAAGTAAGGACGCTAAATCCAAAAAAACGTGATAGAATATCTTCTGCCGTAAATTATTTAATAGATATTGGTGAGAAACAATTCCTAATCTTATATATAAAGTACAGTATATATGTGTGTTTGTACGTGTGTGTGTGTGTGTGTTCAAGCAACTCCTCCTCTCCCACTGGTCCGATTCCACTGATTTTTAGCTCATTCAAAAGCCCTAAAATGTTGATCTCAGATTCAGGGTTGACACATTATAAGAGGTTAAAATAAATATATGTTAATATATTATACTCGTTATTATCCTGGTTTTCATGGTTCAAAGGGAGTAACTCTTATTTGCCTTTTGTATATAAAATTGCAGTGCAGGTTTTATTATAAACTAGCTTAAAAGTCGCCCTATCGGGTGGCAGTTAAGCTACCTCCTGTGGAGGACTCTTGGTTTGGCCATCATCACAGTATGCAGGGAGGAGTAGATGTGATATGTATCAGTAAGCTACAGAAAAATTCAAAACTGATCACTGCATTTAAGTATTGCATTAATATTTAAACTTACCTTTTAAAAGTTCAACGATAATTCTTCTACCGCCACTTAATTTAAAGACGATTTGATGCGCGTAGGTCCTTATTTTCCGCACAAACAATTATTTCTATTTCATGGGTGACAGAACAGAGGGCAATTTATATGATAAAATTAATATAGTGTAAAGATGGAAAATAGAATTAGTTATACATTCAAAGAGTTAGAGAAACATAATTATCGAATTAAGTAAAGCATACATTATGGAGTCTAGCACGAAAAACTGTGAAACTAAAGCTCAATTCTGAGATTTAAAAGCCCCAGCGATACTTTATAGTAATTTACGCTCAAAGCGCTCAATATGTCTATTATATTTTTTCTACTTCTAGGGAATATCATTCTTCAGCTATAACTAATTTGCATAATCATTTTAAAAAACGTTTATTTCATTAATTAACTGTCCTTCATT
>OZ010610.1:42471798-42481798 GCA_963932145.1 Acanthosepion lycidas
CCTTAAAATTGGAAATGGAGACCTTCTGAGCTGTGAGGCTCACTGTGGCCGAGCAGTTTAAAGCACACCAGATCAGATGATAGTTTTCTTACAAATGGGGACACAGATTCGAACCCTAGAAGAGCGCGCATCGACTGCCCAAGACGATAAACGTAACACATAGTAATTTAAAATAAGGGACATCTATTTTAAGCACGAGGATCCACCGAGAATAACATTTGAAGTGTATATGTATATATATATTTCTATAAGTGTATGCAAATGGATTTCGCAAACAATACATTTCTAATGCCTAAGATATTATCTCTCTCTCTCTCTGTCTATATATATATATATATATATATATATATATATATATATAGACAGACCAAAACAAAACTATTAAATGACATAAACAAATTTTTACTACGTTAATAAAAACAACGATTAAAAAAATAAATAAAATAAAAAAACAAAAAATAAAAATAAAAAACAAGCAATATAATTTAACCCAAATAAATAAACAAACGACTTCCGCTAACATAACCGCCATAATAGACTACCCACAATGCACCACTGGCACGTATATATATAAATAGCCGAGAAAAATAACAGCACACGTGGGCTGACGATTGCATATAGCATGAAACAGACTGTCGCCTCTAAGTGTTGAATTCTATGTTCACTTTTATATTTATATTTACATACGCTCTATCCCTGATATTGAGCACTTTATTCCATAAATATAACACACTTTAAGACTATATTTCTTCATATATATATATATATATATATATATATATATATATATATATATAATCAGCATATCTTCATTCAAATATGTTTCATTGAATAATATAGACATATTGTGTCTATTTATTTTTGTACTGACCGTTCTCAATTATATAATCAACTTCTTTATTTCAAGATATAATTCATCAAGGAAGGCGTCTTAGTTTTTTCTAATCCAAGTATTAGTTTGGTGCAAAAATAATGCCATTTTTTGACCTTTCAGGGAAGACAAAGCAAATTTATTGTAACTGCGATAAAATCTGCATTCCTTTGTGATGGTAATTAAAAAAAAAAAAAAAAAAAAAACTCGTGCAAACAAAAAAAAATATTTATCCGTTATAGAACTTTTTTTTTCTTTTTTTTTACAAAACAAGCGTATCAATATAAGATAACTGACAATGGAAATGCAAAATGGTATTAAATGTTTGTTATATGCGTTCAGTACGTTGCCACTGCACTCATAATACATTTTGTTTAGTGTTGGTTCGTTGATTTTGATAAAGATGTCTCAAGAATTATATATATATATATATGAAGAAATATAGTTTCATACGCTGTTTCATATTAAACGCAATCGGCCAGATGATTGCGTCTAGCATGAAACAACCTGTCGTCTCTTACTGTTAACTTCAATATCCACTTTTATATATATATATTCACTTTTATATATATATATATATATATATACAATCACTTTTATATATATATATATATATATATATTCACTTATATATATATATATATATATATATATATATATATATATATATAGTACTGTTCACCTTTATATTTATACACGCTCTGTCTCCAATATTGAGCACTTTAGCCCATAAATATAGCACATCTTAAGACTATATTTCTTCATATATATATATATATATATATATATATATATATATATATATATATATATATATATATAAAGAAATATATGTATATTAATAAAAAGAAAGAACAGTAAGATGTATAATCCGGTGTTCTTATAGATATTTTTATTTTTACAAAATAGTGCTCAATGTAAATTTACAGAGCATTAATATTATAACTTAATAGACTTAAAATATGGTTTTTCGCTACACAGTTCTAACCATGTTTCAAAAATGGAAGCTAAAAGCCCCGAATTTAATTTTGTAATTAAATTATAGACATTAGTTTCATTTCATTCTCAAGCGAATTTTGGAGTAACTTTAAAAATTACTGGGTTTTAAATACACAGCTAAAACAAAATTCATGTTTCCAAGGTTACAGATAAATCTAATTTGCTAGACTAGGGTTGTCTGGGCGTTCAATATGTCTATATTTTATTGTTACGTTTTGGTAGTGGGTAGAGATGTATATCGTATAGATATATTGAACACCCAGACAACCCTGTGTTCGCTGTGTAGCGAAAAACCATATTTTAAGTCTATTAATTTATAATATATAAAGAAATATAGTTTTAAAGTTTGCTATATTTATGGGATAATGTGTTCCATATCAGAGTTAGAGCGTATGTAAATATAAAAGTGACATTGAAATCAACACTCAGAGGCGACAAACTGTTTCATGCTAAACGCAAACATCATCTGATGATTGTGTTTAGTATAAAACAGTCTGTCACCTCTTAATGTTGACTTCAGTATATATATCGCAAAAGCGTGAAACCCAGGATCACAAACTCACATCTATACAAGTGAATATGTTAGCTTTATCACTGATAGATTTAAATACAATAATAATTATTATTATATTTTTTTTCGAATTTCTTTGATTGACCAATACGAAATATTCGGGCCATGGAGATTACGTTGAAGAGTAAAAGAGACTTTCGGTGGTTGGACCTGACCACTTTTATATTCCTATTTACATACGATCAAGCTAATAATGAGCAATTTTAACCATAAATATAGCATAATTTAAAACTATATATATATATATATATATATATATATATATATATATATATATATATATATATATATATATATATATATATATATATATATATATATATATACACTAAAGCTTGATAGAAACTTTCATTGGGCATAATTAGAGATGTGGAAGCGTCAGGTACATACTTGAACGTCACTTTTCCAGTTATATACCGTGTGAAAGGAGATAACGTGAATAATGGCAAAAAAATACATCCTGATGGAGACGAGCCCGACGATTTATTGACAATAGTCTGAAGCGAACGATAGGTGCTTTTTTTTGGCTAAAAGAGGCAAATTTGAACAAAAAAGACAGGTATTTGATTTAAAATGTATGTGATTTTCATATCATTGAAATTTTTTCCCTTCAGCAATCACGAAGAAAATAAAAATAAATAACTCTGATTGTCTCATATCCATACAAATTTTGTTAGCTCTATCACTAATATTGTGTGCTTTCCGCTAAGTACCGCGCATATATATATATATATATATATATATATGTGTGTGTGTGTGTGTGTGTGTGTGTGTGTGTGTGTGTGTGTGAAAATCCGTGTGTAAGTAATCCAAGTGAATCCTCAAATTTTAAAACAGATCCATAGAGTTCAATAGAGTGTATAAATTACAAATAAATGAAATTAAATAATAATCCATCTGGATGGCCATTTCACTCCGCATATATATATATATATATATATATATATATATATATATATATATATATATATATATTAAGACATTTCTTTGTTTATACATTCATTTTATATATACCAATATTTAAGTAAATGCTCTGTTTATAATAAACAGTATTAAACAACATTTACCGTCATTTACTTAAATATTTGTACGTATAAAAAATTGTATAAACATAAAATCTCTTAAAATAATTGTCGGACTTTGTCCATTTCATAATGTGTGACGTCATTTGTTTACATGTGGATACGCCATAAGCAGATATGAATGTACGTCAGAGATTCATAGAAGTTTTAAGCTCAAATACAGTAAATTCGAACGCTCCTCTGTAGCCATATCAGTTAAGACACGTCAGGCTAAATGACGGTTCCGTATAGGATACAGGTTCGAATCCTGTCGGAGGACGAATATTTTCTGTGAAAAATTCTCGGATATTCAGTCCGGTAAATGTTGTTTAATACTGTTTATTATAAAACAGACCATGTACTATTTGGATCGATACATTCTGTACAAACATAAAAATGTCTTAGAATAATTGTCGGACTTTGTCCATTTCATAATATATATATATATATATATATGTGTGTGTGTGCCGTCATCTTCTCATAGATCTATTTAGGCCAGAGAAGAATCTTCTTTGTATGTTATATCGTGATTGATATCATCATCGTAAAAAGAACAGATATACGTTCAAAAAACACCAGTTTTTTTTATTGATCTTAATACCGGCCTCATATACTGGTAAATAGGTAGATACCAATGTATGAGTCTCATAATGAAAAATGTTAATTGTAAAAAATAGAATTGCTTTAATGGCGATGTGTGGAATTAAAGGCGTGATGGTTATAGTCGCGCCTCGTGAAATTAGCCAGCCGAGTTCTAGACGCGTCGGTTATGTTTCTACTGGGACTGAGGCGTTGGATATGACATGAATTATTGGTTTACCACTTAAAGCTGTGTGTTAAATTTTAGGGTAGATGGAATACTTTAGCCTTATTTGCAAATCAGTTAGAACCACTAATAAAGCAAAGAGAAAATGGCACCATATGCCTCTCCCCCAAAATAATAATAATTCAGATGAAGAAATAAATCTGTACAGTCTTGTTCGGCTGTATTCTGAAGGGACATGCAATTTTAAAAATGAATGCAACAATGAAAATTTTTATATAAAAATATTTTTTTAGCATTCCCCCCAAACAGGGCAATAAAGTTTCTAAAATGGATTATAGGCGCTGAAAGAATATAGGAAAAAGAAAAGATTATTAAGGAGAGAGATCAATAAAAGAAAATGAATTAAAAAGACCGAAGGTAAAGAGTGACATTGCATTTAAGTTTTTGAAGATTAAATTTGACTAAGAAGCAAGAAACTAGAAGAGAGTTCCACAAGCAAGAAATGCAATAGAAGAAACTGTAAAATCATGAGACCTTACTACCAATCTAGTACTCCGCTTAAATTCATAAAGTCTAGCCAGCATGGAGGAAAAATTAATCAGAAAAATTACCATGAAAGTATTTATAGAATAGGCACAGAGAAGCTACATCAGGGCGATGTGAATGTGTCTGAAGCCAGGTCAGCACCAATAATTTTAACTAAAGGTCAATGGCAACATTTAGTCCCAACAAAGCAAGGATCAAACTTTACTATATTAATTATAAATTATTTTAATAGAGGAAAATATTGCTAATGATGTTACTTTCGAAATGCACAATTAATTGTTTTATTGCAATTTTTTTTAATCATTTCACCCCAAGCAAGGCAATAATGCCACTAAAACACAAGAGATTTACCGAATTACTGAATACGAGGGGTATTAAGGAGAAAGAAAAAAAAAAGAACAGGAATTAAGACGACAGAAAATAACAATTGACATTGCATTTAAATATTTGAAGATTGATGTTGACAAGAAAGAAAGAAGCTAGAAGAGAGTTCCACAATAACAAGCTTTTAGCATAGAACTTACGGTTTTATCTAGCCATTTCAACTGTAAAATAATGAGACTTTGCCGCTAATGTAGCAGTACGCTTGAATTCATAAAGTCTAGGTACCAAAGAGGAATTCTTATCAGAAGAATTAACATGAAAATACCGATAGAAAAGGTACAGGGAAGTTACGTAACGGCGGTGGTAAAGGAAAGTGAGTGAAGCCTAGATGCCAGGTCAGGACCAATAATATTGCTGATTCTTCTTCTCCAAATCCAAACCTACAGCAGTTGATATTCCCAAACTGTCAGCGTCCTGAGTATAACAATAATCTACACCCGGCAAAAAGGCCACTGATCGGGAGATTTGGGGGAATGTGGAACCAGCTCGTAATTGTTGATGTTCCCAGGTCCATCCTGACCCGAGGTGGTAGTATCTGTTACGATCCCAGTTATGGACAAATAGTTACACTCTCTCCAAACTGGGGGGGGGTCACAACAATATGAAAATGTAAAAATAAGTTTTTATACCAGAAATATATATATATTTTTTTAAATATTACCATTAAAAAAAATCTTGTCGGCATTAAATAACCCATTGAGTTTGATATGCCGTAAAACAAACCAAACGGTCGCCCATCTAAGTACTGACCAAGCTCGACTTTATTTAACTTCGTTGATGGTACAGCAGCGCAATATTGCAGTAATGAAGAAGCGTTTTTGACAAATAAACTTTATATGTTCACTTATCTCGTATCTCGTCTCGTCTTGTCTCGTCTCGTCTCGTCTCTGCGTTTAATGGAAGGCTGGTATCTCGCTCGTACGCTTTCAGTGTCGAAACTGTTAAATGTTGCCGTCTCTTCTACTATTATAGCTTTATGTCCAGCACTTATCGCCTGTGGAACTCCCTCCCCTTTTCTTGTTTCCCTGATAGCTATAATCTCCAACTATTCAATCGACGTCTTCAGAGGCCTTGATCTATCCCCTATCATTCTCTTCATCTTTTGTCTATCACTCCGATTTGCTCTCGCTCCAACTCTCTGTAACCCCTTGCCTGCTAGTGGCTTCTCGCCTCGCTTGTGGAGAAACGCTTAAAAAAATATCTTTAATTCTTCAGTGTATATTTGATGGTAAAACTTTACGATAAAGGCAAGTGAATGTATTTAATGATATATGTATATGTTTACGAGTGCGTGTATGTGTGTGTGTTAACTCAGTTCGATAAGAGCTGTTATATTCAGCATATATAATGTCTACGGAGTTATTATGAGATACAGTGAACAGAGATTTAATTTCTCGCTCTAGGGATGATTATCGCTCGCGGTAATTCATTATTTGTTTACCCGACGCGAACTATAATAATTGACCGATGCATGCGTGGGGTCAGGCGATGGGTGTTCATGACACAGGTTCATCATCACTTCTCATGTTTCCGTCATATTCGCTTACTGTTTCGTTTTTCTCGAACTTCTTGGTTTGTCCATGTTTAGCGTTGAAAACATGGATTAGTTTAAGATGCGAAACAGAACAAGCAATTATGAAGTCATCATTGCTCCCAGCTTCTTCTTTTTTTCTCTTTGTTTGTTTTTCATCACGTCAAAATATATTGCAGGCATGGGAATTTTTATTGCTATTCCGTCTTCTCGATTCCTTCATTGTCTTTTATTGTCCAGCTCGATGGATTTGAAGACATTGGACGATTGAAAAAGGGCCTTACACGAAATATAGTATCCAATTCATATTAAATCCCTAAATTATTTGTAAAAGAGTTAAATATTTAAATTGCTAGCATGCATCAAATTAATTTCTTCGTGGATTTTTTTTAAACATTTCAATTACTATCAAACTTTAAAATCTGTTTTTTTTTGTTTTTGTTTTTACCTAAATTGCTAGAACTATACCACCCCTCTTCTTCTTCCGTAAACCTTAAATACATCTTTCTCTTTACTTTCCCCTTCTTTCTTTTTTCTTTTTCTCTATTCTCTCCTTCCCTTTCAATATATTATTTCCGTTAAGTTAATCGATTAAATAGGTCAATGTCTGGTCCCTCCTTCCTCAATACTAAGTATGATAGAAAGAAATGTTAAAATAAACCCACTCTAAACTCGACCATGTCTCTCACATCACTCCTCGCTACCCTTTCAGTTAAATTACATAAACTTAATACTACCCTACTACTCTGGTGAAATAAATTATTACAATGGAGTGCTAAAGTGGTCTGTTTATATATATATATATATATATATATATATATATATATATATATATATATATATATATATAAAAGTGAACATAGAAGTCAACACTTAGAGGCGACGGTCTGTTTCATGCTATATGCAATCGTCAGGCCACATGTGGCCTGACGATTGCATATAGCATGAAACAGACTGTCGCCTCTAAGTGTTGACTTCTATGTTCACTTTTATATTTACACACGCCCTATCTCTGATATTGAGCACTTTATTCCATAAATATAGCGCACCTTAAGACTATATTTCTTTATATATATATATATATATATATATATATATATATATATATATATGTGTGTGTGTGTGTGTGTGTGTGTGTGTGTGTGTGTATATATATATATATATAAAGGTGAAGACAATAGGAAAACTGTATTATTAGCAGACGCCTTTCATCCAATGTGTACGTTTTCAAGGCAAAAACGAAATGAATTTATTAAAAACAAAACAGCTATTAACAGCAAAAAAAATGTCCTCGTTGTTAATAGTTAATTTTTAAAACAAAATGGCTATATTTGTAGTGATTTTATAACATATTTATGTTATAATTTTCGAATAAATTATATTTGCTCTACTCTGTATTGAGCACTCTTTTAAGAATAGTATTTTGGGTTATTTATTGCAATTTATTCTGTATACACCAATCTTATATTTTTAACAATAAATAATATTGAGAAATTAAAATTTAAAATTTTCAAACACACTGGGTCGTATATTGTTTTTTTTATTTTAGTATTTCACTTATATTCCTCGACTAGTTTCGACCAGTATGGCCATCATCATCAGAAAACAAAGTCTGCTTTTTAGTAGCAGTGAACTACAGGAATGAATAACTTTATGAATAAAATGGATTTTATCTGTAGTTTACTTTTGTTTTTTTATCGTTAATTTTGAGCAGTCCTTGGGTTGGCCTTGTAATTATTTTTTTTTTGTTTTTTAAGATAGAGGCTGGATAGATACCTGCAACTCCGAATTCCCTTGGTCATTTTGACAGTCTTATTAGTTCTTTGGAACGGGATGTGTCTCTCTTAAATGTGCGTTATCATTTATTTCCTCATGAGTATTTATTATATATATATATATATATATATATATATATATATATATATATATATAGATAGATAGATAGATAGATAGATAGATAGATAGAGCGAGAGAGAGAGAGAGAGATTTAAAATTCTGAATTAAATGTGGTTGATGCGTGCACACCATGCTTCATTCAGTTAACTGACTGACGAGGCATATTTTACCAGCAGTAGGATGTCATTTCTTTCTCCGGTGAACTGGTTGCCAACCAAAGCCAAATAGCCCACCCTGTCCTGCTTTTCAATACATGCCTGGGGGAAAGAGATGGATTCACACCTTTGCCAATGGTGTGTGTAAGTGAATCTAACGATCTCAACTGGAATTCGAACTCGGCCCTCCGAGTTCTCATTCCGAGCTGATATTCATTGCACCACACCCATGCATACACCAACCAAAGTCTCCTGGAGTAGGGAAAAACACCTATTCACAATTGTACCCCTACCCGCAAATAAAAAAATAAACAGAAATATATCGCCGATGCGGCAACAAACTAGGTCTAGAAGCTTAATGCTTTTAAGCTCAACAGAGCCGGACCCGCAAATACACATAGAGGTATTTTTTTTTATATTAACAGAAACAAGCATCTCTTAAACTGAGTCTGCTATAAATGCACACCAGAAAGAGAGAGTGTTGAACAACATGTAAAATGGTGGAGCTTTTCACGGCTGACTCCGTTTGAGAGCTGCTTGTTTCTGCTCCAAAAATCGTATGTCCAAATTAAAAATCGTAAACCAAACTTTGCGATCAAACTACCCACGCGGATTATCAACCCTACCAGACCAGAAATCAGAATAATAAGCAAAGTTATCCTGGATAGAGTCACAAAAATTTAAACGACGCCTTTTTTTTTTTTTTTTTGACTGGTACCGTTGATGTCATTAATTGGTTCAAAGGAATTAACAACAAAAGAAGATGCACTTTTATCCAATTTGATATCATGGATTTTTACACACCCATTTCCAAGTATCTTTTTATTTTAGCTTTGGAATTTGCCAAGGATACTGTAAAATTTCCAGTAACGACATAAATATAATAATGTACTGTAGAAGAACTATACTCATTAACAACAATGAACAGTTAATTAAAATCTCTGATGGTCACATTGATATCTCTATGGGATCATTAGATTCTGCAGTGTCTTCTGACCTAATGGGGTTATTTATCCTATATAATCTTATGAGGATGTTAATGTTGCTAATATAGAGCAATACAGAGATGATGGTCTTATGGTAGTAAGAAATTCTACTAAAAGTAAAGGTGACAAACTAAGGAAAATGCATAATAGGGAATTAAAAAGCTTAAATCTTAAGCTTAAGGTAACGACTAATGTTAAACGGGTTGATTTTCTTGATGTTACATAATATCTTGT
>OZ010610.1:42486798-42501798 GCA_963932145.1 Acanthosepion lycidas
TAAAGAAGAAAAAGACGATAAAACAATATCTAGAAGAAGTAGAAGTAGCATAAGAAGAAGAAGGAGAAGATGTAGAAGAAGTAGAGGTAGTATAAAAAAAGAAGAAGAAGTAACATAAAAAGAAGAGGTAGAAGTAGTATAAAAAGAAGAAGATAAGAAGAAGTAGAAGAAGATGTAGAAGTAGGAAAAGAAGAAGAAGAAGAAGAAGTATAAGTAGCACAAGAAGAAGAAGTAGCAAGGTAAGAAGAAGTAGAAGAAGAAGTAGCAAAAGAAGAAGAAGGAGAAAAATAATAATAAGAAGAAGTAGAAGTAGCAAAAGAAGAAGAAGTAGAAGTAGCATAATAAGAAGAAGAATAATTAGAAGTAGCAAAAGAAGAAAAAGACGAAATAGAAGTAGCAAAAGAAGAAGAAGAAGTAGAAGAAGCATAAGAAGAAGAATAAGAATAAGAAGTAGAAGAAGCAAAAGAAGACAAAGAAGAAATAGAAGTAGTGAAAGAAGAAGAAAAAGTAGAAGTAAAAAAAGAATAAGAATAAGAAGTAGAAGTAGCAAAAGAAGAATAAGAAGTAGAAGTAAAGAAGAAGAAGTAGAAGTAACAAGAGAAAAAGAAGAAGTAGAAGGAGTAAAAGAAGAAGAAGAAGTACAAGTGACAAAAGAAGAAGAATAAGAATAAGAAGTAGCAAAAGCAGCGGAAGTAGAAGAAATAGAAGTAGCAAAAGAAGATGAAGAAAGAGTGGAAGTAGGAAAAGAAGAAGAAGAAGAAGAAAGTAGCAAAAGAACAATGAGAAGAAGAATAATAAGAAGTAGAAGTAGCCGAAGAAGAAGAAGAAGTAGCAAAAGAAGAAGAGGAAGAAGTAGAAGTAGCATAAGAAGAAGAAGAAGGAGTAGACGTAGAAGTAGCATAAGAAGAAGAAGAAGTAGTAGTAGCATAAGAAGAAGAAGTAGAAGTATCATAAGAAAAAGAAGAAGTAGAAGTAGCAAAAGAAGAAGAAGAAGAAGAATTAAAAGTAGCAAAAGAAGAATAAGAATAAGAAGTAGCATCAGAAGAAGAAGAAGAAGAAGTAACAAAAGAAGAAGAAGAAGAAGTAGAATGAGGAGTAGAAGTAGCATAAGAAGAAGAATAAGAAGTAGAAGTAGCAATAAAAGAAGAAAAAGAAGAAGAAGAAATAGAAATAGAAATAGAATAAGAAGGAGAAGAAGCATAAGAAAAAGAAGAAGTAGAAGTAGCAAAAGAAGAAGAAGAAAAAGAAGTAGAAGTAGCATAAGAAGAAGAAAAAGATGAAATAGAAGTAGCAAAAGAAGAATAAGAAAAAGAAGTAGAAATAGTATACGAAGAAGAAGTAGAAGTAGCAAAAGAAGAAGAAGAAGAAGAAGTAGAAGTAGAAGTGGCAAAATGAAGTAGAAGAAGTAGAAGTAGCACAAGAAGAAGAATAAGAAGTAGAAGTAGCATAATAAGAATAAGAAGTGGAAGTAGCAAAAGAAGAAGAATAAGAATAAGAAGTAGAAGTAGTAGAAGGATAAGAAGAAGAAGAAGAAGTAGAAGTAGCAAAAGAAGAAGAAGAAGTAGAAGAAGCATAAGTAGAATAAGAATAAGATGTAGAAATACGAAAAGAGGAAGAAGAAATAAAAGTAGCAAAAGAAGAAGAAGAGGATGTAGAAGAAGCATAAGAAGAAGAAGTAGAAGTAGCATAAGAAGAATGAGAATAAAAAGTAGAAGTAGCAATAGAAAAAGAAGAAGAAATAGAAGTAGAAGTAGCATAAGAAGAAGAAGAAGTAGAAGTAGCAAAAGAAGAAGAGGAAGAAGAAGTAGAACTAGGAAAAGAAGAAGAAGAAGAAGAAGTAGAAGTAGCATAAGAAGAAGAAGAATAAGAAGTAGAAGTAGGAAAAGAAGAAGAAGACGAAATAGAAGTAGCAAAAGAAGAAGAAGAAGAAGCAGAAGTAGCAAAAGAAGAAGAAGAAGAAATAGAAGTTGGAAAAGAAGAAGAAGTATAAGAAATAGAAGTAGCATAAGAAGAAGAAGAAGATGTGGAAGTAGCAAAAGAAGAAGAAGAATAAGAAGAAGAAGAAGTAGAAGAAGCATAAGAAGAAGTAGAAGTAGCAAAAGAAGAAGAAGAAGAAGTAGAAGTAGCATAAGAAGAAGAATAAGATGTAGAAGTACCAAAAGAAGAAGAAGAAATAGAAGTAGCAAAAGAAGAAGAAAAAGATGCAGAAGAAAAAAGAAGTAGAAGTAGCAAAAGAAGAATAAGAATAAGAAGTAGAAGTAGCATAAGAAGAAGAATAAGATGTAGAAGTACCAAAAGAAGAAGAAGAAATAGAAGTAGCAAAAAAAGAAAAAGAAGAAGAAGAAGAAGAAGAAGATGCAGAAGAAAAAAGAAGTAGAAGTAGCAAAAGAAGAATAAGAATAGAAGTAGCATAAGAAGAAGAAGAAGTAGAAGAAGCATAAGAAGAAGAAGAAGTAGAAGAAGCATAAGAAGAAGAATAAGAAGAAGTAGCAATAGAAGAAGAAGAAGAAGTAGAAGAAGCATAGGAAGAAGAAGTAGGAGTAGCATAAGAAGAATAAGAATAAGAAGTAGAAGTAGCAACAGAAGAAGACGAAGAAATAGAAGTAGTAAAAGAAGAAGAAGAAGGGAAGAAGTAGAAGTAGCAAAAGAAGAAGAAGAATAAGAAATAGAAGTAGGAAAAGAAGAAGAAGTATAAGAAATAGAAGTAGCATAAGAAGAAGAAGAAGATGTGGAAGTAGCAAAAGAAGAAGAAGAAGAAGTAGAAGAAGCATAAGAAGAAGAAGAAGAATAAGAAGTAGAAGAAGCAAAAGAAGACAAAGAAGAAATAGAAGTAGCGAAAGAAGAATAAGAAGTAGAAGTAAAAAAAGAAGAAAAACAATAAGAAGTAGAAGTAGCAAAAGAAGAATAAGAAGTAGAAGTAAAGAAGAAGAAGTAGAAGTAACAAGAGAAAAAGAAGAAGTATAAGTAACAAAAGAAGAAGATGAAGAAAGAGTAGAAGTAGGAAAAGAAGAAGAAGAAAGTAGCAAAAGAACAATGAGAAGAAGAATAATAAGAAGTAGAAGTAGCCGAAGAAGAAGAAGAAGTAGCAAAAGAAGAAGATGAAGAAGTAGAAGTAGCATAAGAAGAAGAAGAAGAAGGAGTAGACGTAGAAGTAGCATAAGAAGAAGAATAATAAGAAGTAGAAGTAGCAAAAGAAGAATAATAAGAAGTAGAAGTAGCATTAGAAGAAGATGAATAAGAAGTAGAAGTAGCAAAAGAAAAATAAGAAGAAACATTAGAAGTAGGAAAAGAAGAAGAAGAAGAAGAAGAGGTAGTAGTAGCCTAAGAAGAAGAAGTAGAAGTATCATAAGAAAAAGAAGAAGTAGAAGTAGCAAAAGAAGAGGAAGAAGAAGAAGAAATAGAAGAAGCAAAAGAAGAATAAGAATAAGAAGTAGCATCAGAAGAAGAAGAAGTAGTAACAAAGGAAGAAGAAGAAGTAGAAGTAGCATAAGAAGAAGAAGAAGAAGTAGAAGTAGCATAAGAAGAAGAATAAAAGTAGAATTAGGATAAGAAGAAAAAGAAGAAGAAGAATAAGAAATAGCAAAAGAAGAAGAAGAGATAGAAGTAGCAAAAGAAGAAGAAGAAGTAGAACGAGAAGTAGAAGTAGCATAAGAAGAAGAATAAGAAGTAGAAGTAGCAATAAAAGAAGAAAAAGAAGAAGAAGAAATAGAAATAGAATAAGAAGTAGAAGAAGTATAAGAAAAAGAAGAAGTAGAAGTAGAAGTAGCAAAAGAAGAAGAAGAAGAAGAAGTAGAAGTAGAAGTGGCAAAATGAAGTAGAAGAAGTAGAAGTAGCACAAGAAGAAGAATAAGAAGTAAAAGTAGCATAATAAGAATAAGAAGTGGAAGTAGCAAAAGAAGAAGAATAAGAATAAGAAGTAGAAGTAGCAAAAGAAGAAGAAGAAGAAGAAGAAGCATAAGTAGAATAAGAATAAGATGTAGAAGTAGCATAAGAAGAAGAATAAGATGTAGAAGTACCAAAAGAAGAAGAAGAAATAAAAGTAGCAAAAGAAGAAGAAGAAGAAGAAGAAGTAGAAGAAGCATAAGAAGAAGAAGAAGTAGAAGTAACAAAAGAAGAAGAATAAGAAGTAGAAGTAGCATAAGAAGAAGAAGAAGAAGAAGTAGAAGTAGCAAAAGAAGAAGAAGAAGGAGTAGAAGTAGCATAAGAAGAAGAAGAAGAAGTATAAGTAGCATAAGAAGTAGAGGAAGTAGAAGAAGAAAAAGAAGAAGAAGAAGAAGAAGAAGAAGAAGAAAAAGAATTAGAAGTAGCAAAAGAAGAAGAAGAAGAAGTATAAGAAGTAGAAGTAGCATAAGAAGAAGAAGAATTAGAAGTAACATAAGAAAAGTAGAATAAGAAGTAGAAGTAGCAAAAGAAGAAGAAGAAGAAGAATTAGAAGTAGCAAAAGAAGAAGAATAAGAAGTAGAAGTAGCATAAGAAGAAGAATAAGAAGTAGAAGTAGCATAAGAAGAAGAAGAAGTAGAAGTAGCAGTAGAAAAGAAGAATAAGAAGTAGAAGTAGCAAAAGAAGAAGAAGTACAAATAGCATAAGAAGAAGAAGTAGCAATAGAAGAAGAAGAAGAAGTAGAAGAAGCATAAGAAGAAGACGTAGAAGTAGCATAAGAAGAATAAAAATAAGAAGTAGAAATAGCAATAGAAGAAGAAGAAGAAGAAATAGAAGTAGCAAAAGAAGAAGAAGAAGTAGAAGAAGCATAAGTAGAATAAGAAGTAGAAGTCGCAAAAGAAGAAGAAGAAGTAGTAGAAGTAGCATAAGAAGAAGAAGTAGAAGTAGCAAAAGAAGAAGAAGAAGTAGATGTAGCAAAAGAAGAAGAAGAAAAAGAAGGTGTAGAAGTAGCATAAGAAGAAGAAGAAAATTAGAAGTAGGAAAAGAAGAAGAAGAAGTAGAAGTAGCATAAGAAGAAGAAGAAGAAGTAGAAGTAGCATAAGAAAAGAAAATAAGTAGTAGAAGTAGCAAAAGAAGAAGAACAAGAAGAAGTAGAAATAGCATAAGAAGAAGGAGAAGTAGAAGTAGTATAAGAAGAAGAAGATTAAGAATTAGCAATAGAAGAAGAAGAAGAAGTAGAAGAATCATAAGAAGACGTAGAAGTACCATAAGAAGAATAAGAAGTAGAAGTAGCAATAGAAGAAGAAGAAGAAGAAGAAATAGAAGTAGCAAAAGAAGAAGAAAAAGAATAATAAGAAGAAGAAGTAGAAGAAGCATAAGTAGAAGAAGTAGAAGTAGCAAAAGAAGAAGAAGAAGAAGTAGATGTAGCAAAAGAAGAAGAAGAAAAAGAAGGAGTAGAAGTAGCATAAGAAGAAGGAGAATAAGAAGTAGAAGTAGGAAAAGAAGAAGAAGAAGAAATACAAGTAGCAAAAGAAGAAGAAGAAAAGAAGAAGAAATAGAAGTAGCATAAGAAGAAGAAGAAGTAGAAGTAGCAGAAAAAGAAGAGGAAGTAGAAGTAGGAAAAGAAGAATAAGAAGTAGAAGTAGCAAAAGGAGAAGAAGAAGAGAAGAAGAAGAAGTAGAAGTAGCAAAAGAATAAGAAGAAGAAGAAGCATAAGTAGAAGAAGAAGTAGAAGTAGGAAAAGAAGAAGAAGAAGAAGTAGATGTAGCAAAAGAAGAAGAAGAAAAAGAAGGAGTAGAAGTAGCATAAGAAGAAGCAGAATAAGAAGTAGAAGTAGGAAAAGAAGAAGAAGAAGAAAAAGAAATACAAGTAGCCAAAAAAGAAGAAGAAGAGAAGAAGATGTAGAAGTAGCATAAGAAGAAGAAGAAGTAGAAGTAGCATAAGAAGAAGAAGAGGAAGTAGAAGTAGCAAAAGAAGAAGAAGAAGAAGAAGTAGAAGTAGCAAAAGAAGAAGAAGAAGAATAAGTAGAAGTACCATAAGAAGAAGATGTAGAAGTAGCATATGAAAAGAAGAATAAGAAGTAGATGTAATAAAAGAAGAAGAAGAAGAAGTAGAAGTAGCAAAAGAATAAGAAGATGAAGAAGAAGAAGTAGAAGTAGCATAAGAAGAAGTAGCAAAAGAAGAAGAAGTAGATGTACCAAAAGAAGAAGAAGAAAAAGAAGGAGTAGAAGTAGCATAAGTTGAAGCAGAATAAGAAGTAGAAGTAGGAAAAGAAGAAGAAGAAGAAATACAAGTAGCAAAAGAAGAAGAAGAAGAAGAGAAGAAGAAGTAGAAGTAGCATAAGAAGAAGAAGTAGAAGAAGCATAAGAAGAAGAAGAGGAAGTAGAAGTAGCAAAAGAAGAAGAAGAAGAAGAAGTAGAAGTAGCAAAAGAAGAAGAAGAAGAATAAGTAGAAGTACCATAAGAAGAAGATGTAGAAGTAGCATAAGAAAAGAAGAATAAGAAGTAGATGTAATAAAAGAAGAAGAAGAAGTAGAAGTTGCAAAAGAATAAGAAGATGAAGAAGAAGAAGTAGAAGTAGCATAAGAAGAAGTAGCAAAAGAAGAAGAAGTAGATGTACCAAAAGAAGAAGAAGAAAAAGAAGGAGTAGAAGTAGCATAAGATGAAGCAGAATAAGAAGTAGAAGTAGGAAAAGAAGAAGAAGAAGAAATACAAGTAGTAAAAGAAGAAGAAGAAGAAGAGAAGAAGAAGTAGAAGTAGCATAAGAAGAAGAAGTAGAAGAAGCATAAGAAGAAGAGGAAGTAGAAGTAGCAAAAGAAGAAGAAGATTAAGAAGTAGAAGTAGCAAGAGAAGAAGAAGAATAAGAAGTAGAAGTAGCATAAGAAGAAGAAGAAGAAGAAGAAGTAGAAGTAGCAAAAGAAGAAGAAGATTAAGAAGTAGAAGTAGCAAGAGAAGAATAAGAATAAGAAGTAGAAGTAGCATAAGAAGAAGAAGAAGAAGAAGAAGCATAAGAAGAAGAGGAAGTAGAAGTAGCAAAAGAAGAAGAAGATTAAGAAGTAGAAGTAGCAAGAGAAGAAGAAGAATAAGAAGTAGAGGTAGCATAAGAAGAAGAAGAAGAAGAAGAAGTAGAAGTAGCAAAAGAAGAAGAAGATTAAGAAGTAGAAGTAGCAAGAGAAGAATAAGAATAAGAAGTAGAAGTTGCATAAGAAGAAGAAGAAGAAGAAGTAGAAGTAGCAAAAGAAGAAGAAGAATAAGAATAAGTAGGAGTAGCAAAAGAAGAAGAAGAAGAAGAAGAAGAAGAAGAAGAAGAAGAAGAAGAAGAAGAAGAAACACTGAAGGAGACGACCTAACTGAAGTTAAAGACTGTAAATGGATGGAAATGAAAGTTTAAGAAATAAAAGAAATGAAAGAAAAAGGATTGTGTGTCTTTCAAATATGAAACATTTATTTTCTCTATAGGCCGTGATGGAGTTATGATTTATTTTCTGGCTTTCTGAAAATATCGAGAACTCATTAAATGTGAATTCATACAAAAGAATTACATTTATTAATCCAAGCTGTATTTATGATTAATGATGGGAAAAAAATATTGTTTTTTTTCATTTACGCAGAATACTTATTCACAACGATGATGCAAATTCTGATAGGGGGGGTACGCCCGCGCGCCCGCGCACACACACACACACACACGGACACACTCATGCACGCACGAATACCCCCCAAACACACTTTGTATTGAGAGTTTTGTTTTAAATTGAATGTTATGGAAGTTGGAATTGTATACTGTTTGTTCTCCTCGTACTTGTGTGTGCGTGTGTGTGTGTGTGTATATATATATATATATATATATATATATACATATATATATATATATATATATATATATATATATATATATATATATACATATATATATATATATATACATATATATATATATATATATATATGTATATATATATGTATATATATATGTATATATATATATATGTGTGTGTATATATATATATATATATATGCATATATCTATCTTTCTCTCTCTCTCTCTCTGTATATATATATATATATATATATATATATATATATATATATATATATATATATATATATATATATGTCTATATTATAAATTAATTGATGTAAAATATGGTTTTTCCGCTGTAAATTTACAGAGAACACCGGATTATATATCTTATTGTTCTTTCTTTATATATATATATATATATATATATATATATATATATATTTATATATTTTTAAGAAGAAATATAGTTTTAAGTTATGCTATATTTATGGGATAAAGGGCTCATTATCAGAGATAAGGCGTATGTATATATAAATATAAAAATATAAGTGAACATTGAAGTCAACACTCATTGGCGACAGGCTATTTCATGCTACGCAATCGTCAGGCCGCCAATACACGTTCGATTCTTGTCGAAGGACGCATATTTTCTACGAAATTTCTTGAACATTCACTGATATAAATGTAATTAATACAGTTTACTTAAAAAAAATATAGACTATTTACTTAAACAAATTGTATGTTTGACTTTGCCTATAAACAGACAATATATTAAATAATTGTCGGATTAATCTATTCTATTCTCTGTCTCTCTATATATATTCAGTTATATGATTTCCCCCACTCTTACTCTGTATCTAACTTTCTGTCTACATAATTGTTTATATATGTTTTTCACGCCCCTGTTGTTATCTATCTATTTATTTATCTATCTATCTATCTCTCTCTCTCTCTCTCTCTATATATATATATATATATATATATATATATATATATATATATATATATATAGTTCAGTATGCTCATTATCTATCTATCTAGTTTAGTCTAGTCTCACTTGCTCTCTCTCTCTTTCTATCTCTCTCATTATCTATCTATCTATGTGCATTATCTTTCAATAATAAATAAAGGGTTCAGTTCGAAATTCTAATCACCTGTAGAACGTCGGTGCTTACAACTGTCGAAATGTCATTAATATGGCAATAAAGGTGAGGACAACAGTCCGAATAATATAAACAATTACAATATCACATCTCAGAAATCTATCTATCTATCTATCTATATATATATATATATATATATATATATATATATATATATATATCTGTCTGTTCGTTTCTTTCTTTCTATCTATCTATCTATCTATCTATCTATCTATCTCAGTCTGTTCATATCACAGTGATCATTATCTATCTATCTATCTATCTAATGTAATTTTTCCGCGTGAATGTCTACATATTTTGCTTAGAATTTTGGCATGATTAAATACTTAGACATTTTAGCTTATTTCTTTGTCAACTATATAAGCCCAGTGTTATATATAATATATCCAATCTCATATTATATATCAGATGCATGTAAGCTTATGCTAGACTTTGTGTGATCACAATTATTTTCTATCATCACATTACATTAATGTGTACGTACTGAGGTAGCTGGTGGTATTCTCTCAAAATCGTTGTGATAATTGTAGCAAACACCATTGCCCTGGGTAGGCTATTTCATCGTTAATATTCAATGTTAGAACAATTTCTGAATAAGTGAAAGTGTGCTGCTTAAAAGTTCAGATTTGTAGTCTATCACGGTCCGTAATATATTTCTACGACCATTGACACTGATAGATTAGCTTTGATTGTTCTGTCTGTGTGTATTGTGAAGTCCCATAAAATTGTTACCGGTCTTATCTCCGTAACCGGGTCTGGGTGGTATTCATACCAATTTCTTTCAGTTTCCATTCCGGAGAAGTTGCAGATTTTCCAGTGCAGATATTGGCCAAGTCTGTTATGCCGGGTTTTATATTCAGTTGGTGTCAATACTGTGAAACAAGATGCTCAATAGTTCCTGGATACTTATCACAGAATTTGCATTTTGGGCTAACACATTTTTGCAGTATGTGTGCTTGCTAATTTCTAATTAGCAAGCATTGGTCCTGTGCAGCAAGAATAAAACCTTCGGTTTCAGCTTTCAACACTGCACTACGTAGCCACTGATAGATAATGGGTTTGTCTAAATCAGCTTGTTTGATACGGGCAGAGTAGTGACCGCGAAGCGGTTTATCTTGACATCGTTTCTGTATCTTTCTTCTTCTTCTTCTTCTTCTTATTATTATTATTATTATTATTATTATTATTATTATTATTATTATTATTGTTATTATTATTTCCTTTGTTCTTTGTTGTAAACTTATTCAATTCCGAGTCCCAAACAGACACCTAAGGTCATAAATGTTATGTTATTATTATTATTATTATTATTATTATTATTATTATTATTAATAATAATAATAATAACAGGATCGGTATCTTTAAAGCAAATTTTACACATTGATTCATCCCACTGGTCATTATTTAAAGAAAAAAGGGTGTATAAATTAAAAGAGTTAAAATTAACAAGAATTTCCACTTCACTGAAGCAGACGTTAAACGCATGAGAGCATTATCATCTTACATTTAATTTTCATTCATTCTTTTTTTTCTTTCTTTTTCTCTTCTTTCATTTCTTTCTTTCATTCAGTCAAATCTAATAACTTCTTGGATGTATTATTTTTAACTGGTCTTTCCTCGTAAACAAAAGGGAATGGTCGATTATTTATCTGAAGCAAGGACAGGGCGCAAAATAAGTAAATACTCACAACATCACCTGCTTTTTTTATGCTCCTGTTTCGAAATACATATATATCCATACTCAACATTCACCAGATGATGGGTTAAGGATAGAACTAAGTCCACGACTGATATATCCCGAATTTGGGGACAGGGGATAGGCAAGCTATACAGAGCGTAACCCATATGCTATTTTATCAACTAACGAACATAATTATATGTAAAGGGTGGTCGGAAAGTCTTGTCGCCGATATAATTTTCTGTTTCAGATGGCTAACACGCGCTTCTACATCTTGGAAGAGAGACTGCTTGTAAGTGTATGGACACATGATCCTGGCGCATCCTGGCGCATCCTGGCGCATGGAGGATGTGTGATATGATTTCACTACAAGATTCCAAATAAAACGATACTACGTTTGGCGCATAAACTGTTTCTCACAGGACAAATTAAAAACAATCTGAAGACAGGAAGACCCTCTACGCGACGGAGCAAATGTACACCTAAAAAGTAGTAGGGTGTGGCAAGACATTTGCCCTCCTGGGTAAGCCGATAACCTACATCCGGATTCTGGGTAAGACAATAAACTACACCCGACAGCAAGGCATCTGATCAGAAGGTTTTGCTGAGCGTCTAGCCACCTCTTAATTGCTGGTGTTGCCCTGATCTGGGGTGGTAGCAACTTGTTAGGGTCCCAACTATGGGTAAATAGTTAACCTCTAAACTGGGATCAAAACACTATGAAGAGTAAAAATAGGTTTTAATATTTGAAATATTTTATTACCAGCAATGCATTTTGAAAAAAAAAAAAAAATACCAGCTCTACATTTAAAAATAAAATATCACCATCTATACAATAAAAAATATATTACCTGCTAAATATTTTAAAAAAAATAATACCAGCTATACAGTTTTTTGAAATAAATATTACCAGCTATACATTTTAGAAAAATCTGTTAGCAGCAATAGGTTTTGTCGAAAAAATATTAACAGAAATAAACATTTTGAACGACATTAAATAACCCATTGATGTTGATATGCCGTAAAACAAAACAAATAAACACACACAGCAAGTTTTTCGCATCCCTTGGTATAATTATTATTGTTGATCACACCAATAAATGGTGACCCCTCCATAAAAGTTTCAGTGTCAGTCTTACTGACATCATTCTAGCTTTTTCAACCATTCTTATGTGTAATTATTCACTTAATTTCCCGTCTCTTTGGTCTTTTTCCAAAACCCTTTGCAGTTAAATTTAAAGTATTTTTCAAGATTATTTTTTACTTTTCCAATATAATTTTTCTTAACTAAAGCATTGTTGTTATTATTATTATTATTATTATTATTATTATTATTATTATCAACTAGTTTTTCTTTCATCTTACTTATATTACTTTTTAACACAACTCTCCGACCATCATTCTACAAACTTTTAGTAAGCAGCATGGACTTGGAATTTAGAATAAGTCATCCACAAGATTCAGACACTCAACCTTAACTCCTGAGAATCACCAGTCTGGATCAGCTGCCTTTCTGATTAGGCTACAGAAATCAACTAGCTACAAAAACTCAAATCAAACAAAATAGCTTTTATTCCTTAATTGTCCTAAACACCTAATACACTGCCATCTCCTTATTTGCATTTTGCACTTGTATGCAGCACCAAAATCCAGAGCTACATTGGGATAGCGAAAGGTGCCTTTCAGAAGTTAAGCAAAACATTAAGAAAACAACAAATGTAATATTGGTCCACCTATATGGCATTGAATGCTGGAAAACCTCATCAAAGATAAAGTAGAGATTTGAGGCAACAGAAGGATACTGAGAATCCCATAACGACCATCATCTTTATATTCCACATTTTCCTTCAGGCGAAACATTGCATGCCTATCGCTACTCTATGGCTGTTTTCTCGGAAAATGTTCAGACAAATTACATATATTAGTTCTACCACTTCTAACCTTCACGATTAAAATTAACCGAATTTCATTTGCATGCCATTGTGGAGACGTAATTTTCACTCGACCAGCTACCTTCTGGAACCGATTCCCAAGCGGATAATCTACCAATCACGGCAATCTTAACCTGTTAATATCTAGGGTAACCGTTATCTTTCACACGTGTCTTTATAAAAAAAATGTCTCTCAGTTCTTACTCTGTAACCCTTGACTTCGAGTGAACACTTTTTCTAAAAAAAAAATCATCCATATTTCACTTTAAATTTGGTGGTGTAAAGTATAGTGGCTCACAAAGGAAAATCGGAGAAGCGAGTTCAAATTTTAGCCTGTTTCGTTACATTCATTTCTGCGCAAAAACTCTTGAGAAATGTATGAATCTCTCTTCTCTTAAACTTTTACCTGGGGAAAAAAAAAACTGCTATTCTTCAAAAATTGCTAATGAAATATTTAGTCATAAGAAAATAATTATTCTTACAATTAAAAATATTTTTAGATTTTCAGTAGCCCACTCGGGGTTGATAAGCCGTATAAAAGCAAACAAATCAACAGTAAAAGTCTAGGTACTTAGTTCATTTTTTAAACAATTGTTCGATCATCTTTTTCTCCCAGCAGATTAGTAAAATCCTCTCAGGTATTTCCTTCCATGGTTTATTTACATTTATTCTTAATGTCATATTCATTCGGATCGTAGCCGATCAGGCCTCTCCGCAATTCCATTTTCTTTATTATTTGCAAACTGCTTAAACATATTGGGAAAGCATGTAGAGTGGTTTCCCGTTGCATTTACTACAGTCCTTAATTTAGAGTTTCTCCTTGACTGGTATCCAACCGAGTCTACAGAGGACAGTCTACTCTATTATTTAACCCGGATTTTGAAGGGTGCAAGAAGAGATGGAGTCACGTCTTTTCTAAGTGCATTAGTGTAGAAATTTCCAACCAAACCCTTTATTTAGTCCACCAGGGTAGATTGGTCCACGCACCGTGCCTTTGGATATCTCTCTATTACTTTATTCGCCGAACGCTCCGCAGATGCAAGGGATTGAACTCACAGTTTTTTTAATCAAGCAACACCTTTATATATATATATATATATATATATATATATATATATATATATATATATATATATTAGGTTGGTGCAAAAATAATGACGTAATAATGTCGTTTTTGACGTAATTTTTAACATCAAAAAACGACATTATTACGTCATTATTTCTGCACCAACCTTATATATATATATATATATATATATATATATATATATATTAGTTTGTTGCAAGAATGATGACGGTTTTTGATGTATATTTTAACGTCAAAAACCGTCATTATTATTTTTGCACCAACCTAATATATATATATATATATATATTTCAAACTGTTACATTGGAACACGCAAGTTACCAAGAATTCGCGAAGCGTTTCATATTTGTACGGTTTATTGTGGTAACTTGAATGTTGCAGCAAAAATGTTTATAATAAATATTTTTTGCTCTACACTTGTTAAATTCATGTTATGAACGTTGGAATTTATATTCTTTTCGTTCTTTTTACATTTGTATATATATATATATATATATATATATATATGCTTCAAATAAAAGCTTAGGAGAGAAACCATATATATATATATATATATATATATATATATATATATATATATATATATATATATATATATACAATGAGAAGGGAAGAAAAGAATGCGATAGGCAACAATATACAGAAGAACTTAAAACGGATCGCTGCATTTAAGTAATGCATTAATATTTAAGATTTACTTTTAAAAAATCAAGGATAATTCTTCTACCTCCGTTTAATTTAAATACAGTTTGATGTACATAAGTCTTACATTCCGTACAAAAAAATATTTTTATTTCATCGGTATGTTTCGCCGATTTTCGCAATTAATTTCAATTATTCCTAAATTTATTTCCAAGTTATAAAAATTGTAATAGTACAAAAAAATTCGTCGACAAAAAAATCTCATAAAAAAAAAAAAAAAAAAAAAAAATTGGAAATCCAAAATTCATGATTGTGGGTTCGGATCCAGGCTAGAATGTTTTTAATTTGCTCACGTTGTAGGCCAGATTTACAAAATGGTATGATATGTCGGGCTAAGACCCCTAAGAGTAAAGTTGAAAAAGTGTGACACATTGAAACACACACACACACACACACACAGATATATATATATATATATATATATATATATATATATATATATAGTAATGTTAGCTTTTTCCCTACAAGGAAATATTTAGCATTTATTGAATAGGCAATCAAGAAAATAGGTTTATGAAGAGCATTAGCTCGCTCTTTCAAGCATTGATGGTGGTTTCTCTCCTAAGCTTTTATTTGAAGTAATGTGGAATGTCTGTATTTATCTATCCACCCACGAGGATAAAATGTGGCACAAGGCCGGTTTAATGTGGGTATCTCCGAGCCCGTAGGTTCGGCCAAAAATATAGCCTTTTTTGAACCCGCCTAGACGGGTTCAAGGCCAGTCTATCTCCCCGGACGAAACCTTACCCTTCGGCA
>OZ010610.1:42509298-42549298 GCA_963932145.1 Acanthosepion lycidas
GGTTACGATCGTAGTACTGGGGAATCATTCTCTTGAAAGTCTGTTTGCCAAGGTAACAGTTAAATTTTATTTGAATAAATTACACTCTGGTTGGATCTTTTTTTTTCTCCAGATAATAATTTTGATGCATTCATAAAAGTAAACTAGAGGTACAAATTCACGGAGCTTTTATCGAGACACAAATTCACAGTAATCGAGCGTTGAGTCGAGCGTATCTACATCTAGTTAAAAAAAACAACAACACCATTGACAATAATAATAATAATAATAATAATAATAATAATAATGGTTGACTCGTATTAGCGTCGGCTTAATTAACATCTACCTACTTTTGATCGGGGAAGTCACTCCGCCACTATTTTGGAAGCAGCATGTTGTACTGCTTGGCATTCACGCCGGAGGCTCCAATACGTACATTTCAAAGTGTTTGGGTGTCAATCTAAGGTCAGTGCAAAAGATTCGAAAAGAGTTGGATGGTGATGGCGATGTTCTGCTTCAATTCATCTACCCACGAGACCTCAAACTCAATACGGAGTTTACACCAAGTGCCTTGACGAGGTAGTACTCACCTAGGTCAAGAGGATGGTTGCTGGAAGACCCTATGTCTGGCAACAGCAATCTGCACCATGCCATACAAGAAGGAGAACCCAGTCATGGCTGTCAGACAATTTCTGCGAGAACAGCACGCCTTACTACTGGTCACCTAACTCCCCAGACTGCAACCTCCTTGATTATTATGTGTGAGGCGCAAAGATTATCTGAAGGCAAATATTATGGCAGCATTCGCCAACTTAAACAGAGACTGTCCAAAAGAGTTGCAGGCGATTCCGAAGTCGTATGGAGGCCGTGTTTGAAGCCAATGGAGATTTTACTGAAAAAATTTACTCTTTAGTATTTCAAGATATTTTTGTGTAATTTTGGTAAATATATATTTTAAAAGGAGACACGGTGGAGTAATGGATATCGGCTTGGATTGAGGAATCGGACAGCCGAGTTCGAATTACAGTCGAATCCATTACATTCGCTTACGTGCTAATACCCTTCGGAAGGTATGAAAACTCTTTTTCTCCCTCCAGCTATGGGTAATTTAGCAGGACAGACTGGGTTCTATAGCCTTGGATAGCAACTAGTCTAGGAGAAGGACAACTCTGAATTCAAAACCTGCGGAAGGTCGTTTGGGAACCTTGTGGCATTCGGTGCACCAGGTCTCTGTATTCGTCCCTCCAAAAAGTGTGGATGTTCCTGCATGAGGCCTTCACCACTATAATCAAATCTCATGTGCCGGTGTCGGGCTGTAGGTTTCCTGGAAACTGATCTGCTTGACCCTCATACGTCGAATCTCGACGGGAGAGTCGATCATCTTTTAAAATGAGATATCAGTATTATTTTCCTTTTGGCGTAATTTAGACGACAATTTATCCAGTGCACCCTGTATGTAAATAGTGTGAACTTTTATATAGTTAATTTGAAATTTCAGCTTTCTTTTCTTTTGAATTTTATTTTATTTTAATTTTACTTTCATTTATTTGATTATCCTTTTATATATTTTTTTAAATATGATAACCTCCAATGTAAATCCACTTCTGACCTTTCATCTGGTAATGGCTACTGAGACATATACTAAGTTAAGTTTCACATCCCTAAGGTACCTCCCTGAGTGCAGGTAATAGATGAAGAATACTCGAACTCCAGATATCTGAATATAACTCCACTGTTTCATGGGCAAGGGTGAGCTATTTAGTCTTGGTTGACAGTTATTCTAAAGCTGGTACCTTGAACAAAGTTACCCAGGGGCGGTCATGGATCCCTCCCCACACACACAAAAGAAAATAATAATCTCAATGCTTACAAACAAATACTCATACCGGATCGGTCAACAAGTGCCGCGTCCCCCAGAGAGGAACCAGTCTGTGGCCGAACAATCTGTCACTGGAACAAAATCTACCAGCACCTATAAGACACTTAGTCGAAAACCCGGACCAACTCCAACCTTAGATCATGCGTCTCATGCCAAATCATTTAATAAAAATAAAATGAACGGAATGAAATCAGGAAGCGTATCAACACGTCATGGCATCTTTTTTCAGAATGGGATACTAACTAAAATAAATGAGATACGAAATAACTATCTCTCAGGAAATAAAACGGAAGAATCTAGCTGTGATATAAACAACTACAGTTATTCAGACTATGTCACTGAAATGAATCAAACGACATTTGGGCAGAATTCCTTTAAAATAGCAGAGGTGAAATCACTGTAGCGAAAAACTACATCATTCAAATACCCGGCGAGTAACTCACACACAAATGTCAGAGAGAAACCAGCCCACCAAAATTCGTATGACAAAGTCCAAAAAACAGAGCGTGCAAACATAAGACACTGCACTTCAAACATTGTTAACGGACAAATTACTGGGAAATATCGTTGAAGTAAATAATGTCCTCTATACAACTGATTTAACAGCTACTTGAAAAAAATAATGTCAGGACAAAGAAGAGATCAAACAGAGAAAAGAACCAGTTTGGGAGGCAAAATTAAAGCGGGAAATTGAGGGAATCAGTTGTGAATTATCCATACTAGATGAGATTTGAAAAAGGCCAGATGTTTCAACACTCAAATGCAGGAAGATCAAGCGGAAATATAAAATTAAATTACTAAATGAAATTCCACCCATCAAGTAAACGCTTAACCAGAAACTGCAATTACAGGCCCAGAAAACAGGACGGATATGAAAAGCGTTGTAGGTTCTATCGATATTCCAACCGAACCTCTGCAAGTTTTACAGAGAAATTGGAAAAGCAATTAACGAAGTCAAAAAGCCACCATCTATAAAAGAACTGCAAATATTTTGGGAGAATATTTGGAGCATCCCAAAAAGAAAATAATCCGGAATGCCGAAAAAGAAAGAATGAAGAATAAACTTCTACAAGAATGTAAGAATATAACCAAGAATAATGTTAGGCAAGCTCTAACGGAATCACCAAAAATGGAAATCCTCAGATAATGACATGGTACACAATTTTTGGTTCTATCATGTCATCAATTCATAAAACTGTGTCACAAACGTTATCACCGCTAATTAATAAACCCCATGAAGTCTTAGAATGGATCGCTGAAGGGGGACATGAAATCTCTTTATAATTTCAAAACTATATTACAAAAGCAGTTGATGAGATATCTTAATAAGATTTATTCGAAGTACTCACTAGTTATAATAGTTTTTAATCACATTGTATTTGTATATTTCAGGTATCCTTTTGATGAAAGAGGTACTGTTAACTAAAACCCTAACATTTCCAGACAGGTGGATTCAGAGGTATGGTCCAATCCACTGGCCAGCTTGTTCACCAGATATCACTCCTCTGGACTTCTTTCCTGGGGGTTATATTAAAGACATCGTGTATCTGGAACATCACTGATCTAAAGCAAAAGATCACTGATGTCATTGCCACCATTGATGAGGCTATGCTACAGCGAACATGGCAAGAAATCGAGTACAGTCTTGATGTACTTCGTGCAACTAATGCTGTCCGTATAGTGGTGTATTAAATTAGTTTAAAAATTCAGTATCTACTCCTCATTTTTAACAATTTCCACATATTTGTCTGTTCATTTGAGATTAAGATTTATGGCCAACCTGTATATCTTCCACCAAATACAGGTGAAACAGAGGATCCGAAAAAAATTTATGCCAATTAACATGTCTATCCACCACATAAATTCATCATGTCTGTCCTGATAAACTGTATTTATTCTTTTCTCGATGAAAACGACATTCTTCCCTTGGAACATAAGGGGTGTCGCAGAGGTTCATATGGATGCAAAGATTATCTATTGATAAACAAAATGATCCTGGAAAATTACAGGAAAAGAGGTAGAAATCTCAGCAGATAATGGATAGATCACCATGTGACACTATTTAGCGTTTGGCTAACTAATTAAGCGTGGAAATTAAAAGCGCGAAATACTTAAGGCGAGAAGAAGCTATCACAAGGGACATACTGGGCGATGTTGTTTTTTTTAACAAAAGAAAAGTGGTAAAGATTTTATTTTCATTTGCGAAGAAAAGTATTTTTTTCGCAGAAAATAGGAAATTCGTAATATCTCGGATCTGTCAGAATTAATTTATGCTATGACGTGGCAATAATGAAAATTTCTAATTGTTCAAGTGGCTTACAAAGCGAAATGCTAGACGATAATCAGAATTAGTTCGAACATCGACCGAGAAAGGGATCAGCCGAGACCACCCCAAAGAAAAAAAGAGAAGGAAGTGAAAACGGAAAAGAATAAACCATTAACTTCAGAGATATCATTTCGTTTTGGAAAGGGATCACCTGTTTTATGTCCAGACCTTGCCATGATAAAAGTTTGTTGCCTGGAAAGATTGTTGACGACAGAAGTACGAAGGTGTTGAGGATATAAAGAGATTCACTTGACCACCCTGATGATTACTTGACGAAAATCTCGTTGATGAATTCCAGATGACATTCAGTTAAGATAGAGACTTATTGACTACACTACGAGTCGTTGGGGTTCTAGTCATGGAAAAGAAAGAAAAGAAAAAGGAACATAATTTTTTTTTCTTTTAGCGATATTTGTAAACTGAGGCCAGTCTAGCCACAATCACACTGCCGAGCGTTCATTGGCTGAATGGTGGCGTGAGCGATGGGCAAATGTAAACATATGAGAAAGAAAGGAAACCTGTTGACGCCTCTGTGGGGATTGGTGTGAAATACCAATATGAGAAAGAAGGGAAACCTGTCGACGTCCTCTGAGGGGATTGGTGTGATATACCAATATGAGAAAGGAAGAATTTGGGAGGACAATTCCGTTAAGAACCCCTCTAAAACAGAAAGTAATGGACTTCCAAAAATGGAAAGTGATAAATTTTCCTGTCCGAAAACAAAGAAAATCCTTATTACGGATTTGGAATTATCGAGGAACCCAAACCACGGCAGGCCCCCACCCGGTTTTGGTCGGCGTCCATATAAACGAACGTCCACAGAGCAGAGTGAGTTACAGGACAGTCGCAGTGGCAGCTGGGCAGACGCAGACAGAGTTGAGCTGTGAGCTCGGAGACCAGCCTCGCAGCTGACTGAAAGATATCCACGCATTCCGACTTAGACTTCTAACCAAAAACATTTTTTTTTTTAAGAAAGACTTAGACTCACACCACCCAAACAAGATTTACGAATATCGCCTGAAGATACCAAAAAAACAGTTTCTTGAAAAACGACTTAAGATATTAAGACTCGCCTAACAAACGCAAAGTGTCACGTATCTATAAAAGCGGTTTGGGAGAAAGACGCAGTCCTGTATTCAGTAACCAGATATAAAAATATTTGTTATTCTTTTTTTAACACATTTGAATCTTTCGAGTTGTTACTTTATTTTCTTTTACATATACTTGTTCAGTGTCACCTTTGCTCAAATTCGGCTTGCACTACGGCCCGACGACTGATTGATTCTGTCTACCTAAGATCAAATCACAACGTGGGTAGGTTAGACTAGAAATCAAAGCAGATACTTCGGTAACCAGACGTTGGAGGCAAGCTGGGAACGACAAATCATACCGAATCTAACTAGATTCCCATCCGAATCAGCCATGGGTTAGAAAGTCACATTTGGCGCCGCGACTAATACCAAGTCACATTGGTCGTCAAAGAATAGCACGGGGGCAGAGGCACAGGGTGACCGTCACAACCGTAAAGCCTTTGATAATGTGCCACACTTTTGGATCCTTAAGCGTTTTCAAGTATACAAAGTCTCCTCGGGATAGTAAAATTCCTAGAATATAGCATGGGAATGTTGAATACTAAATTATCCCTAAATCCCCCCAACGGCGCTGCCACTTCGAACCGCCCAAATAACCGAGGAGGAATCTTTCAAGAATCTGTCACAGCTCCTGTTTTGTCTGTCCTTAATCCCAGTTTAGCATGATCTAAACAATAATAGCTATAGATACAAAGTAAAAAAGAAAGTATTTAATCACTAACTCTACATGGATGAGACGACAATCAGTTGAAGGTTCTCCTCAATACTATAAAATGTTTTAGAGATGACATAGGTATGGATTTAATATTAGACAACTATGAAAAAATAGCATTCAAGAAAGAGCGAATTACAGAAACAAACTCAATAGATCCAGATTTGTTACAAAGATTAGGGACATGGAACAAGAAGACGCCTATAAAAACCTAGGAATTATCGAAGGGGATGGAATATAGCATACGTAAATGAAGGAGAAAGCAATGAAAGAATTATACAGACATGTTTGCCTGGTGTTGAATACAGAATTGAATTCACAAAACAGAATATCAGCCATAAACTCTGTTGCTGTCCATATGGTGCAATACATCTTCAACATCTTTGGACCACAGCTGATATATAGCTAGTATATTCTTATTTATGTACATCAAAAAGAAGGTTGATCCGAGGAGTGACCCCTGAGGGCCGTTAAAGACTCCTACCTGTTAGGAAGGATTATATAATTGAGAAGAGCCTTCCAGTGATTCCATGACTGGAGAGCTTGTGTAGTAAATATTTATGTCACTCCTTGTCGAAGGCCTTTAAGATATCTAATGCTATTGCTCTGTGTTTGTCATCAAGCGCCTCACTGATTCGGTGAGTTATGGTAGTTAAGACATCAGATGTGGATCAGTCCGAACGAAACACGCACTGCTCGTCGCTGAAGAGATTGTTCTTTTCTAGGGGCTCGACGAACTTCTCATTGATTATAGCGTCGAAAAGTTTCCCGGTGATTCTGAGGATACTGACGGGACTGTACTTGAAAAGCTGGCATACGCTTGACATCTTCCACTGGATTGAGAAGGATTTCTCCTTCAAGCTGTGATTGAATAACTTTACTAGAATCGGGGATGATTCCGCGGTGATATTCTTAATGAAAACCACTGGAATTTTCTCTTTCTACTTCTGATAACCAAAAGAAAAAAAAGACATGTTTTTTGCCTCTTAAATAATTCGGTTGAGACATGCGGAACAACGCAATAAAAATAAAAACCACGACAAAAATAAGAATTATCATTTGATCGGATCAAGCATTACAACGTTGCAAAAAATATATGTTAAATAATAGTTTAGAAGACTATTATCTTTGAGAGAAGTGTATTCTGCTCTGACTTGCCCAGTTTGACCTTAGAGGTTAAATACACAACAAAACAAAGGAAGTCGATTTTCATTGGCTGAACCAGCGTGGGAATAATAGAGAATGTTTTGGCGGGGCGTGGTTTTCTAGACGTCAAGCAATGTAGTCGTGTTTCTTCGTATCTGGGAAGCGGCTTCCCAGGGGAATGAGAGATCGACTCCTACTGAATAGTTTGAAATGTATATGTCGACGTGTTTAATAAAATAGATAAGTTTAAAAATCCTTTCGTTGAATTTCATTTTTTTTATCTCCGAACCAAAAAGCAAGTAACGATCACCGAGCCAAGAGAAGAGAGAGAAGATGAAGCATGTGTATTAATTGGCACAGTGACCAAGAAACTCCCAGCATGAGAGGGCTATACAGCATAGTATACGCAAAGCAAATATCCTGCGTAGAGTGTTTTGTATCTGAGTTTGTGATACTTGTCAGAGACACACTTAAAATTATTTCTGGTGTTTGAAACCATGACAAAATTTCAACAATAATAATAATAGTAATATCAGATTACTGGAAATTCTGTTTCCAATTTTTTATATTGGGACAGTTATTTTATTTGAGGGAAAGAATTTAGTAAATTCTTCGAATATATCTGGACACAGTTTTTTTTTTTATAAGAAAAGAATAAGCAAAAAGTTTTACAATAAAGCAAAGTACTATTTTGCCTTTAAATCACACCCACTCGTTCAGATTTCTCTCGGAAGACATATCCCAATCATAAACAAAGTAATTCCTAAGAAAAAAATTTAATGGATTCTATTTTTTTAAAATTAATGGATTTTTTTTTTAAATTAATGGATTCTATTTTTAAAAAATTAATGGATTTTATTTTATTTTGAAATAATGGATTCCATTTTTTTAATTGACGGATTCTATGTTTTTTTAAAGTTAGTTGATTCAATTATTTTTTCAAATTAATGGAATCTATTTTTCCTAAATTATTTAATTCTATCTTCAAAAAATTAATTGAATCTTTAAAAAAAAATAATTAATACCATTTTTTAAAAAATAATGCATTATATTTAAAAAAAAAATCTCTATATATAAAAGGCAGGATGTGTGTGTGTGTGTGTGTGTGTGTGTGTGTGTGTGTGTGTGTGTGTGTAACGAATGCACGGCAGCTATTTGCGACGGATTTGCAACAAAATTTATATGCACAGAATCCAAGTTAGCGGGAAAGCCAAGACCTACTTTGCATTTCACAACTGCCATTGATAGGGGAAATAATCGATTTTTTCATGCTTTTACGGCAGTTTTCATGTAGTTTGCAATCATTTTGTAGTGGCCAGAGTGAGAGCCTCTAGCTGGCTGCCACAAATAGGCAGGAAGATTTTACTGGCCAACGTGAGCGCCAACAGGTGACTGACACGAATGTTAACTAGCATGCTATCATGCAAAAAAATATCGATAGATGCATTCGTCACAAGTGGAAAAAATTTAAATCTGCATTGCACTTTATTCCAATTGGCTCATTCGCTTGCTTAAAATGAACGTTGATTCTGATTCCGCAGAACTGGGTTGGGCGTGAAAAAGTATTTGTTGTTAACATTCTTTTTTTATTCGGTTTTTCCAGTTACGAGTCCTTTTTTAAAGCTGATCGTTTTGTATTCATTTTGTTTAGTTCTTTTTTAGTAACCGATTTAATGTTTAGTAAAGAGCTTAGAAAAATTCGCAGTGTGAGATAGTCAAGAAGTAAGGCATGTAGGAACATCAGCACGGCAAAGGGCAATCCTTTAAGGGCACGGAAGAACAAAAATATTTTAAGTCAAGTGATAGCGATGGCTGTATGAGTCGTACGATTTTTAAATTCTATTTTAATAAATTAATTGATTCTATTTTTTTCATCCGACATATCTTTATTACTTCAAGTGTTATTTTTAGGGGATAACAAAACAATAGAGCCCAATATACTCTGCTATTTAACCCATTAATGGGTCAAGATATTTCATGCCTTTTCCAAAAGCATTAGAACGAAATGAAGAAAACTGCATTGGCCGGGATTTGTACTTGGGTCTCCGATTTCATTTTTTCGCGCTGATAACCGTTACACTGCACTCATCAGCCATACACTATATATGGAAACGTATTTCGTGTGAGCCAAGATTATATATAAATTGCATTAACACTTTCAGTCGCTTTCAGTCGCTTCCGTTGAAACACCGGTTCCCTTAACATTATCGAAGCTTAGCAACGCCGTGGCTGGTCAGCATCTAGTTTGGTGACGGAGTGAGGATAGCAGATGCTGCGCTTTGTTTTTCCTTGGTACACACTGCTAGCGGAGCGGCCATGTTTGCACTGTAACAATAACAAGACAACTGGGGCGATCAAACTCAAACTTCGATCACGTGACCAAAATAGTTCCAAATGTAAGTACGCATGCGCAGAAGGTAACGTGACAAACTTAAAAATATAATATGTCGAAAGTGCGGGTAATTTTTGAGACTCGTAATTAGTCTTGCATTGCAATCAATTGGAAAAATTTGAAATTTTGCTAAGAAAATAAGGAGACCATTACAAGTAGAAAATACGTATAGGGATATTCAATCCTTTTGTCAGATATTTGTTGATTACTCTCTCTCTCTCTCTCTGTCTCTGTTGTCTCGTTGGAAGAAAGAAGCCAATACTTTCTTTAACCCTGTGAAATACGATTGTCAACGAACAGCCTCGTAAGGGCTCGGCATATTTCGTAATCATCAGCCGCTCACTCGGGTAATCGCCGACTCCTGCAAGTGGGCTCAGAGAACATCTCAATTTCTTTCACCGAAAATTGCAACGTTAATCCGCTTTCTTATCATTTGGGATACTGCGCCAAGCCAATATATATATATATATATATATATATATATATATATATATATATATATATATACTGTGATCCGTACGGTTGTAGGGGTACAAATAAAAATAATACAAATAATAAATAAACAATTAAAATAATGCTAGTAATATATATATATATATATATATATATATATATATATATATATATATATATATATATATATATATATATGACGAGCTACATCCCCTAGTGCAACTAGTTTTGATTTTTACAGCTAGAACACGGTATAGCAGGTGCACAGAGGCGAACAATGCTCATTGCATTCATATTCGAAGGAAATTCCATTCGCACAAGTTCTTCCCAACATCCGCTGTTGTGGAACAGGCTCTTGAGTGTGATTCCCCAACCCCTAAAAGTCGAAGCTGGTCAGTACCTAGATGGATAATCGCTTGGGAATACAAGGTGGATATGAGTTTGTAAATAGCTGCTTGAGACTACCAGCTTAGATGTGCGGTGGTGTAATAAGACATAGACTGGAAGTGTAAATCGGCGAGACAACTTTCAATTCCTGTTGGGTTTCATACTCACTTACGCTCAAATATCCTTGGAAAAGCTATGAATCTACTTCTTCTCCACACGGCTATATGTTAATTAGAAGGACTTGTATCAGTAAACCCTTAAATGAATATACATAATATCCAACTCGGTGTTTTATGCAGTTCTTGCAATTTCAAGTAGGGAATATATTGTGATCGTGATAGAGTTCACGTTCTTGTGGTGATGATTCAAAATTATGTGTTAAAACTTTATTTAATTTTTGTTGCCTAAAATATTAGAATTAACTATTAATAATTCATTTCATTCAAATTCTTAAGTTCGAAATGCGAACAATTAAAAAAAAATTATAAAAAAAATCACGCATTTCCCATTAAAGGGCTTGGCCGAATTTTATTTCTTCGGATGCATAGAGTGTGACTAGACATCCGATTGCTTCAAGCCGGGATCAAAATCCGACCGATTTGGCATCAGACAGAGATTCTACTCCCAAGCTATCGTCACACGGTCAAGAGTAAGGGAAATTTTAATGTTTTTACTATACGAAAGACATTAGTGGCTAGGAGAGCTCGCTTGTAGTTGAAGAGCCATGCATTAGCAGCAGCAGTCACTGTTTATATGATCATCCCTTCTTAAAACATGTTTAATTGAATGCTTTAGGCAAGTTTTGTCTACTAATTTTTAATTGAATCCTTTCATATTCACAAACAAGCTTTCTGGTGTCATTATTAAAGTAAGAGAGAAAATCGCCATGTTGATACATATTAATTTATTCCGAGTACTTTCGACATAACACAATTTCATCAGGTTGTTTATTTCAAGACAAAATATTGTAGTGTTCATTATTTTCAAATCATTTCCATTATAACCATTGAATAATCACGCCAAAATCTTGTCAGTGATATGAAAGGATGCAACTGAAATTAAATAGACAAAACTTGTCTAAATTATTCAATGAAACATGTTTCAATGAAAACATTCTGCCAAAATATAAATTCTCTATCTTCTACTCCTTTTTCTTTTTCCTTTTTCTTTTTTCTTTTTCTTTTTCCTTTTTTCTTATTTTTTTCCTTCTTCTTTTCTTTGTTTGTTTTGTATTTTTCCTTGTGTCTGGATAAATTAAAAATACATTTATTATTGTAAAATTTTTGGTCTGGAGAGATGGGCGTTTGATCCTGTGAAATAACTTATTTCCAATGAAATTCTGAGAACTCCACTCTCATCATCATTATATTTGCTCTGTTCTTACACTAAGCTCACTTTGGATATATCCTCATTGGAATTATCCCTATTAATTATCAAATACCACACACACACACACACACACACATACATACATATATATATATATATATATATATATATATATATATATATATATATATATATATATATATATATATATATGTATGAGGACCATGGCCGTGATCCGCAAGTTTGCTCTTCAAGATTTCCGTGGTTTCATGAGCTACTAGAACACCGTGTAAAAAAACTTTTAAAAGAAAAAACTTCATCTCCCGTTGCATTGATATCAAGTCCTTAAAAGGAAACATGGCGAAAGCCTGTTTTAGATTACCGAACAAATGCGGAGATTAAGTGTAAAACCGTAAAAATGACATTTCAGTAGACGTTTGTTCTTATCCTTTTTCTTAAAATAGTCTTTTATTAACCCCCATTACAGTCACTGACGTGCTAATACTCTTGGGAAAGGTATGAATCCTCTTCTTCTCCCTCCACCCATGGGTAAAGAGCAAGACAGACCGGATTCTGTAGCCTTGGATGGCGACTGGTCTACCGCAGAAAGAAATAGCAACTTACTGCTGGAAAAAATCTGCCTCTTCAGTCATGTATCGAAAGGTATATGATCGCCTAAGCGTGTATCACACATGGCACATAACTGTCTGATCTTTTATTATTATTATTATTATTATTATTATTATTATTATTATTTTCTTTGATTTCTGGCGTTTACACATTTCTTTCCGGGTCCCGCCCAGAGACTTAAGGTTAGAAATGGCATCATAACATTTTCCACTGGCAAAAAAAAACAAAAAAAAACATCAAATCTACGTTACATAAATACTAAATAAAAGAAATAGATAAAATAAATACTAAATTAAATTCAAGTTACCTAAATACTCTTTGACATTTACTAAACATAATGTCACATTAGCCAGTTGGTTTAATTAGTATAGTATGTGAAATTAGCTCGTTAGTCAATGCAGTAGAAATATATATTCGGTTTTAGACTAGAAAGACCGAGCTGACTGCTGTCGTGATGCTTTACGAGAGTACTTATTTTCCAAACGTAGCTTAGATGTGGTACAAGGTCGAAAGTACCGGGCACCCAGGTAGGATCGAACTCACTACTCACTCGTAATTGTTCTAGCGAGGCAAGCTTGCTAACCATTATACCGCCTTTAGGTTCCCATACTCTACGAGAGTAACTTGTTGCTATACGGCAGGTAAGAAAGAAAACATTTACGAAGTTTAATGTTGCTCAAGCATACGTGTTGAATCCGAATTGAAGATGGCGTTACTTGTCGTCTGCAAAAGTAGAATGCTTCACAACGTTAATAGTCCAATCACAATCTCTAAATTATTTTTTTATTTTATTTTTTTTGGTTTTCTTTTTAGGTTTTACTATGTTTTGCCTTGTACCGCACATGATTAATACGAACCTGAGTTCGGTATAAGGCTACAAGCTGAGGTTTGAACTCTTTTTACTGTAGTAATTGTGTATGGTGATTAAATATTGTTTCCCAGAGATGCGCCTCCTGTTAACTTAACTTATTATGTTTCGTTTGTTAATCTCTGTTTTTATTGTTGGTAACAGAGAAAAATACTGTATTAATCTTTGTAATAGTAGCCTTACTACATTAGTAATACGCCTCTGCAGACAGGGAGAGTTGTCGTCATTGTGATTCTTCTCTAGACCACTGCCACTTCCATTGTTTATCATATATTGTGGGGTTCACTTTCTAATTGTCTTTATTTCTTTAGTGCATGTAAACCTACCACATATAAATATCCAAAGGGTGCTGTTTCACAAAGAAGCAGATGTCTCAATATAAATTACTCTCTCTCTCTCTCTCTCTCTCTCTCTCTCTCTCTGATTGTTGATGAGGTTCGTGAAAGAAAGCATTACTCTTCTAACAAATAAAATAAATAAATAAACAAAACAAAACTAAAAAAAAAACAAAACAAATAGTGTATGGGTCAATAAGTCCATAGCCTGAAATGCAGATATTAACTGAATTTTCACTGTAAAGTTCGGAGTGATTTATTAATATTCACCATTTACATAAGTGCATTAACAATATATATATAAATGTATTTTTCCTATACCACATGGAATTATATCACCTCTATATGCGTATATACATACTTTCTTCTCTCCTTCGATCCATCCATCTCCCTCTCTCTCTCTCTCTCTCTCTCTCTCTATATATATATATATATATATATATATATATATATATATATATATATATATATATATAATTAACGTACATATACACTGAATCACTTAGCTGATTGATGCTCTATTCAGTAACTCAATTTCAGATTCTCGGAGATGATTCGTTTTTGTAATTGCTCCGTCCACTCGTCAGGATGTTTGACACACACAGACACACACACAGACACACACAAACATACCCACACGCAAACATATGCACACACACGCGCACAGATATATATATTTCTAAAGAATTAATGGATGTATTTTTTAATCCGACATTTATGTTACTTCAAACGTTACGATAATGAACACTAAGAAGTTGAACAATGAGGCTTCTATTTCAAATACGAAGTGTCCACTGAAATAATGTTTGAAGTAATATATGCGTACACAAACACACACGCACACAAACTGAAAAAGTTTAAAAAGATATATTCAATCTTTACATTTTTAAAAAAAAAAGTGATTTTATCATTTGAACCAATAAAATATACAGGGTTTATCAAAAATACTTTTAAAAATTTTGGGCGGCTTCCTCACATCAAACCAATGACAAAAGTCCACATAAAGGCATATCCGCAAATCTTTCGTTTTTGAATTAACTTTAAAATTTACTGTTGACGTTGTTAAATGTATAATCCAAGATATAATCCAAAAGTACTTTTACAACCTTTGGGAGGGGGTGTTTTCTGCCATCAAAACAAGGTAAAATGTCCATCGTTCTGGAAAAGCAATCTGATACAACCGTGCAGCCTTGCGGCCATAACCATTTACGCGACCTTATGTAAAAATGATATCTGCATGCTTCGGATAGGAATCTTCTGCTATTAGAAAACGGAACAGTTCTCGCTTAACACAGTACTACACACTTGAATATAGACTAGCTACAAATGTAAAGGAATTACAACGTTAACCTAATCTACATATCAATATATCGCCATCTATCGTAAACTTTATTCAGAGTTAATGACTAAAAAACGAAGGATTTGAGGACATATGTTGATATGAACTTGTGCCCTAGCTTTTGTGTAAGGAACCCGTCCCAAAGTTTGTAAAAGTTTTTTTGATACACCCTGTATATAGGACGTCGATGATGATGGCCTGCCACATTTTCCTTTCTCTTATAGTTTATTGTATTTCCAACTAATGAATAAACCTACTTTTCATATGATTACACAGATGTATAATGACTAAAGAAAACAGAAAAAAATTGATTTAATAGAAATAAATCCCGCTTATCTATTTTAATGGTTAAAAATGTATTCGTATACTTTGTATATGTTTCTGTGTATTAGATTGATGCAAAAATTTTTTACGTATTTTTAACGTCAAAAAACGACATTATTTTTGCACCAAACTAATATATTCAACGCTAGTTTCAAAATATAAATAACTGTTTGAAAACATTAGAAAAACAATTAAGTTATTGAAAATCGATATGAAATCAATCAAAACGTATTGATTTCAACTAGTTTCATAAGTTTTGACAAAGTTATATTACAAATTTTATGTTTTACAAAGGTTTTAATTTGGAAAAATAAGTCTGTAGTTTACAACAGTTTAGATGATATTTCAACGTTAGATCTGTATGATTAATGCATAAGAAGAGTTGAAAATGAATATTTCTTGCTTAAAATGTTTGCTTTCTTTCATACATTGTCGACGCATTGATATTCCAACGTATAACTTATATAGATAAAAAAAATTCCATTTTTATATTTTCATCATGGACAAAATATCCGATGCCCTTCCCAAACGATCAGTTAATAAAGCAACGAAGAATATAAGATTTTATACGATTCTGTTGTTCAGCATAAAATTTGCTGCAATTTTAGCAACATCTAAGAAGCGTATTTGAATTTCTGCAGTTTACATGAACAATCGTTCATATAGCTCGATGTCTTTTATAAGCTTTAAGAACAATCAATATAAACATTATTTTGTTTCAGAAATAATCTTTTCTGTCGACCAGTTTTGTTCTTCAAGACATAAAGTATAAATACATTTTGCAATGACTTGTTTCGTCCTGGGTATGACGATTAACTACTTCGGGCAGCAAGGCCAATGATCGGAGCGTGGAACAACCTGTTAATTGTTGCTGCTCCTATGTCCACCCTGCCCGGGGGCGGTAGCACCTGTGAGGGTTCCTGCTATGGGCAAATAGTTAAACGAAACATTATGAAAGTATAGAAAAAGAAATTTATAGTAAAAATACCAGCAATTAATTTTTGGAAAGAAAAAATTACCAGTAATACATTTGACAAAATACTTTTGTACAAAAATACGTCAATGAAACCTGATTTGCAAACTGATTTCTTTCAACGAATACATATTCTATTCGAATGAAACTATCCTAAAAATCTTGTCGGCATTAAATAACCCATTATGATTTGTTGTCACTTATCAAGCCTGCGAGGTTTGATGTGAAAAAGTGTTCAACGAATCCTTGAATCTGGTTTTCACTAGAGCAAGTTTTCTTCATCAAACCGATTTGCACTGATCGAAAAAGGTAATAATCCGCTGATGGGTCAGGTGAATATGGCGGGTGGTGAAGAATAAACCAATTGAAACCAAAGAGTTCTTTTTGCTGTCTGCGGCATTGCCTTTCATGGAAGAGAACAACATCTTTTAATTTCCTTAACTTTTCTATGTGTCGACATTTAGTTGATCGTAATGTGTTTAACATCTTCGTTAATTTCTGAGTCCTTTGCCGTGGATTACTTTCCACTAATGAGCTTTGTCCTCTAAATCCGATGAACGTTCCTGTCTGGGTTCATCTTCCAGCGATATTTCTCCGGAACGAAACTTTACAAAGCCGATCACATATCACCGTGGAACCAAAAGTACTTCCATAGCGTTATTCCTTAGTTCCAAATCTCATCACCTCCCTCTTCTTCTTCTTCTTCAACTTCTTCTTCTTCTTCTATGTGCCATCTTCCTTCAGGACGTCAATGATGATGGCCTGCCACATTTTCCTTTCTCTTCTAGCTCTTCATAAGTTTTGTTTTTTGTTATTACTCCCAAACCTTGTTCTCCATTATATTTGCTCAAGCCCATCAAGTATGCCATATGTTGCTTTCCTCTGTCCATCTTTCTTCCTATCTCATCACTTTATGTACCGTAAATAGACTTTCAATCCCTCAATCAGTAGGGTTAAAAAATCTATTCTTTAATTTGCTTTGTACGGTGCCACTTTAGTGTAAAACTAAAGTATGTCAATGAACTCCATATTTATTATTAAATTCCATGTACTGTTGTCAGAGTGATTAATTCATTATATATTAAGAAATTAATAATTGTATATTATATATGTGTGAAAAAGGGAAAGAGAAAGAGAGAGAGATATAGAGAGGGGGTAAAATATTCGTTATTACTATGTATGTGAATATGAGGGGAAGAGAGAAATAGATAGAGAGAGAGAGAGAGAGGGCATAGAATAATAATTCGTTATCGCTATGTATGGGTGTGTTTGTGAAGGGATATATATATATATATATATATATATATATATATATATATATATAAGGTGTGCTTTATTTATAGAATAAAGTGCTCAATATCAGAGATAGAGCGTATGTAAATATAAATATAAAAGTGAACATTGAAGTCAACACTCAGAAGCGACTGGCTGTTTCATGCTGGATGCAGTCGTCAGGCTGCCTTATCGTTATCACTATGCATGTGTGTGTTTATGAAGGGATATATAAGTGTTGACTTCATTGTTCACTTTTATATTTATATTTACATACGCTCTATCTCAGATATTGAGCACTTTATTCTGGAAATTTAGCACAGCTTAAAACTATATTTCTTCATAGAATGAGATTATTTTGAAACATAATTGACGCGTAAGATGAATGCCTTTTCCCTCAATAGGCCGCAGATTTATTTACTTATCTACATAAATACAACCAAATAAAAGACATTAACAAAGAAAGGTATTTATGCTGAAAAATAAATACGTGTTCCGGAAAATATACGCTTTCATTCATTCTTACAATGTCGACTCTCATAAGATTATATATCGTAAATGAAGTTTCCATTCTTGTGAGTTAATCAGTGGGGTTAAGAACTGTATTCTTTAATCAACTGCGTACGCTGACATTTCATTGTGAAACTAATGCATGCCATTGCACTCCAAATTCTTTTTTAACTGCCAAGTTGATACATTCATCATTACAATTGATTCTCATAAAATGGCAATTACTTTACGACCCACTCTAATAGGTTCTGAACAAACTTTTTGGACAAGGAACGTCGATAAAATTTAAACATTTGTCCTGTCCATTCGGTTAAGCACAGATATAATCTTTTTACCGCAAGATAGTAAATAGTAATGAAAAACGTATTTATTTCAAGAATCCAAAACGCTTAAATCCATGGCTAGATCCAAGATGGCCTTCGAAATCTCATCCTAAAAATATATACGTAGAAAAATGAATTCTCTGTATTTGACAGGATCTGATAGGAATTATTGATTATGAATTATTGGAATATGAACATTTTTTTTCTGAGAAATACTCGATTTAACAATCGGTTCATCTGAATGGGGAATTAGAAAAGAAAGTATTTCCTGCGCTCGACAGGCAACCGGTTATGACAGAGGAGGATCTTCTGCCTGCGACATATTTTTCACAATCTGTTTTTAATGATATCACCCAATGCAAAGCAATAAAGCCACTAAAACACAAGAAGTTATAGGGTGTGTAAGAATTAGGAACAGAAACAATAATGATGAGCAATAAGACGGTAATCAGGAGGAGAGTAGATATCGATTGATATTGCATTTATATTTTTGAAGATTGGTGTTTGCTGGAAAGCATGGAATCGGAAGAGAGTTCCACAATTGAGATGTGCAAGAGAAGAATCTTTTAGCATAGAATTTACGGCAACATCTAGCCAGCTTAACTGTAAATTGATGATATCTCGACGCCAATCTAGTGTTGCGCTTAAGTTAAAAATCGCTACGTACCATAACGAAGAGCTCATCTGAATAATTTCGATGAAATTATTTATAAAAATGACATAGGGAGGCAGCCTTCAGGCGGTAGAAAAGGTACAGGTGCCGAGCTGCCAGATAAGGAACAATAATATTGCTGATTCTTCTTTATATTTTATCAAGGTAAATAGCAGGGGTACTGGACTATATCTGCCAGCAATATTTCAAACATGAACGAATGGTAGATTAAGATATGTAAGATAGATGGAGAGGAAATTTGTCTGGCCCGACATGGTGTGCGGACATTTTTAGTAGGTGGACGAGCAATGGATTCAATATAGTCTTTCCATTTTATATCTGCAGAGAACATGAGCCCGAGAAGGCGCAACAAGTCACTTGCCTAGAGATTAATATTAGTTTAGTATTTACATTATGCGGACCATTGTCCTCATCTTTGTCGCCATATTTGTCACAACGTTTCGGCCGTTGTACGCTCCGGCCTTCTTCAGGTGGTTGGAATTTCGAACTGAACCCTTTATTTCGATCCCTGGGGTAGACTGTTCTAGTTCCACGTGCCATGTTTGATGGATGTCAGTTATCAGTTATCTCCTGCTAATTTTCCCTCTGAAAGTTCACCACTGCCTTAACCGGGTATTGAACTCACACTCTTTGGGTTTGTCACTGGATCTAACCAACGCCTTTATCCTTGAGGATAATATTAGTTTGTTATGTTATCTAAATCTTATCATAATAATTACAATGAATTACCAGAAAGATGCCAGGTCAGGACCGATAATATTTCAGATTCTTCCTTGGATTTTTATCAAGAATCTCTAGAAGAAGCACAAGAACCTAGGTGGCACTCAATGCATTTACTCGCGCAATAAAGTAAAATTCGACCCCTTCGAATAAAGTTAATACGAAACGCTCTTAATGCCAAATGACAAAAATCAAGGAAATTTGATTTCTTTCCACGCGTTCTTCTTGAAAACATTGATGAGTTTCGATACAAGATGGATTCCTTTCCAACATGACATAAACAGAGACAAGTTTTATTCATACATAAATCGTAGTCCGTCGTCAGCATCCGTCTGTCTCGAGAAACGATGGAGTAGCACGGTGCGCTACGAGCCTGGGCTGGATATATGGAGAACTAGGGCTGAGAGGGGGAACTAGACAACCGGTCTAGTTCCCCCTCTCAGCCTTGCAAGCAGAGTCCAACGGAGAGGATAAACCAATACAGTTTGGTACCAACGCGGCTGCAGGAGTTGCCGGAAGCTAGCACAAAGTGCCGTCCATCCGCCTTCGGTGCTCCACTCCGGGTTTGAATTCAGAGTTGTCCTTCCTTGACCAGTTGCCATCCAAGGCTATAGAACCCAGTCTGTTTACTATTCTTTTTCTTCACCATCCAGGCTATTTACCCATAGCTGGAGGTCGAAGAAGAGGATTCACACAAGGCTATTAGCACGTAAATGAATGCAATGAATCCTACTAGAATTCGAACTCGGCTCTCCGATTCCTCAATCCGAACCGCTATCCATGACTCCACCGTGCTTCCATAATTATCTAAAGTATGTATGCGTACCAGTCAGTTATATGCCATGCGTGATACACGCTTAGGCGATCATGTATCATTCGGTACATGACTGACGAGACAGATTTTTTTCCCGCAGTAGGTTGCCATTTTCTCTGCTAAACCAGTTGCCACCCAAGGCTATATATATACCGGTCTTTGCTATTTACCCGTAGCTAAGGGGGAGACATTCATGCCTTTCCCAAGAGTATTAGCACGCAAGTGAATGTAATGGATTCGACTAGAATTCGAACAGGGTTCTCCAATTCTTCAGTCCGAGCTGTTATTAGAATGTAATAATTAAAAGAGAAATGGGACCGTGGTTGTTCTAATATTGTTGTTCTAATTCGCAATATGAGACCCTCTGGCTCTTATAAAGTGTAGTAAGTCAATCATGCATCATTCATGCGTGATCAGTTATTTATGCATGATATAGGCTTACCACTTTTCTTTGTCAGAAAAATAACATCGCTTAGTGTCCTGTTCGTGATGGCTTCTTATCACCTAAATTTAAGTCTCGCCTTTTCTTTTTTCTTTTCTTTCTAACAACCCTAAATAGTGTCACACTTTTCCCAAGAATATTAGCACGTAAATGATTGTAATGGATTCGACTGGAATTCGAACTCGGCTCTCCGATTCCTCAATATGAGTATAGATTATTTAAATTCGTTAAAACTTTCTTTTACTCGGAATAATCCGAAGACTTGACTTTATAAACTGAACTACAAACGGTATATACTCGCGTATCATGCCACCTTTGCAGACCTAATTTTGAACCTAATTTTCCTACAGTAAATGGAGATATTGTTTGGTCAACGGCGTAGCCAGGACTATTAGTACATACGCTATATATCGTGTATGATGCGACCCCCTTAAAATTAGCTTCAAAATTTGGTCTTCAAAATCGCATGATACGAAGGTATATATGGTATTTTTTTTTACTGTTTTGCCTATTCAATAATTTAATGCAATTATAGACATACAACATGTTGACTTTTCTTGTCACTGTCCACTGTATTTATTGCTATTCAGTGGCAGATTTTGCTTAGGTTTTATCATTTTTTTTATAATAAACAAATAAGTAAATTTACTTTTATTAGTAAAATATCTGAGAAAATTGGCCACCAAAATTATGTAACGCAAATTTTCTGAGAAATAAATATAGACCTTCAGGGAAAATCTCTATCTGGAACGGCGACCACTGTTGTGAAATAACCGCAGACCTCAGTAGTCAACTTCTATCTTTCTGAAACCTGTTCTTTACTTGCTCTTTCTCATCACTGACAGTTTCTCATCCCCCCTTTCATTCTTTATAACCCATTTCATCTCAGTGACATTGACGCCTTACTTGAAGCAAAAGGATTAAAAAGGTTATATATATATATATATATATATATATAAAGGTTAAATCAACCATTCGCTCGTGCATGAAATATTGCTGCTATATATGGTCTGGAGCTCCTGCTATTTGTGTCAAGGTCCTTGATAAAATTCAAACACGGATATGCAATGTAATTGGCCCTGATGTGGCATCACGTCTGCAGCCGCTCTCTCACAGAAGTGCCGTTGTCTCCCTCTGTCTTTTTTACAAATACTTTCAAGGTAACAGCTCCGATGAGCTGCTTTCGCTGGTTCCAAGACTTCGTAAATTTAATCGTTTAACTAGGCTGGTATCTCGCTCTCACCCTTTCACTCTCGAAACTGTTAAATGTAGCCGTCGCTTCTACTCTAATAGCTTCATGTCTCGCACTTCTCGCCAGTGGAACTCCCTCCCCATTTCTTGCTTTCCTGATAGCTATAATCTCCAAATATTAAAATGTAATATATATATATATATATATATATATATATATATATATATATATATATATATATATATATATATATATATATATATGTTTGTTTGTTTGGGTTTTATGGCATGTCAATCACTGTGGGTTATTTAATGCCAAATCCAGTTTATATGAATTTTAAATGCCTATTTTGTATGGAATAAAGAATGTATAGCTGGCAACATTATTCCTTTACAAAAAAACGCATAGCTGGCAACATTATTTTTTTACAAAAAAAACTTAGAGATGGCAACATTATTGTTTCAAAAACTTAGAACTGGCAACATTATTTTTCTGAAAACATTATCTGAGACCTTGCTGTTGGATGCAGTTTATCGCCGTACCCAGGACGTGGATGTAGTTTATCGTCATACCCAGGACGCGGATATAGTTTACCGTCATACCCAGGACGTTATATATATATATATATATATATATATATATATATATATATATATATATATATATATATATATATATATATATACACACACATACACACACACACACACACACACACATATATATATATATATATATATTCTGAGTTTTCCTTATAGACTTGTTGTCAGTCAAATCTCTGAGATCCGGTGTATCCTGCTATTCATCCATAGCTGACCGGGTAGGAGAAGATATGAATTGCTACCCCTTCCATAGGTGTTTGCGAGTAAGTGAATGGAAAAAATACGGCTCTCTGAATATGAGCAGCAATTCATTACACTACCGTGCATTTGAATTCGAAATTTGAGGAGGACATGGGTTATCATGACTCCACAATCTCATGTTATTTTTGGTATTTAGTAAATGTCGTGTTTTCGCTCGCCTAATGCCTTTCATGACAACCCTTCAAGTTTACACTAGCTCGTTTTGTTGTTGTTGTTGTTGTTCTTCTTCTTCTTCTTCTTCTTCTTCTTCTTTATGCCGTGTCTCTTCAGGTCTATGACGATCCGGGCTCTCCTCAACTTCCTGTTGTTTGCAGCACTAACTAAATTGATCTTTTGCTATCTCTCATAATCCATTTTCTGTCAACTCTTTCAGTTTACAACAGCTCGCTTTGTTATTTCTATTTTTGTTTTTGTTCTTGGGTTTTCTTCTTTATGACGTGTCCCCCCACCCCAGGAATTGGAAGATCATGACTCTCCACTAACTTATTGTCTTTTGCAGCCCTTAGTAAAATTTAACTTTTTGCTATCTCTCGTGATATATTTTCTGTCAATCCTTAAATTTCCACCAGCTAGTTTTCTTCTTCTTTATGCCGTGTCTCCTTAGGACTTGAAAGATCATGGCTCTCCACAGCTTCCTGTCCTTTATAGCCTTTGTCTCGTTGCTATATCTCTTAATGCCTTTTCAGCCAACTCATTACGATCGTACTATCGTACTAGCTCGATTTCTTCTTCTTCTTCTTCTTCTTCTTCTTCTTCTTCTTCTTCTTCTATCTGATGTATCCCTTCCAGGGTAGGCGATCATGGCTCTCTCCACTCTCCTGTCCACTGTAGCTCAATATTTGTCTTTTCCTATCTCTCCTAATACCTCCTCCTACTCCTGCTGCTCCTCCTCCTCCTCCTTCTTCTTCTTCTTCTTCTATATGCCAGGTCTCTTCAGGACCTGTGTGATCATGACTTCCCACAATTTCCTATCCTTTGTAATTCTTTTTCCTATCTTGTATCTTTTTGCCAAATTTGTTTGTTTAAATTTGAACAAATAAACATTGACGGTAGATTTTAACAAAACTTTTTAGGGTTTAAACTTGTTTTTCTTGTGGCAATAACAGCAGACATGAGGAAATTTGTCTAAATTGTGATTTTCTAAGCGTAGCTTAGACGTGGCACAAGGCCGAAAGTATAAGGCACCCAGTAAGGAACGAACTCACAACGCAGTTGTAATTGTTGCGAGACGAGCTTGCTGAACATTATACCACGTCTAGGTACGCAAATGATTTTTAAGCGTAGCTTAGACGTGGCACAAGGCCGAAAGTATGGAACAATCAGTGAGGATTGATCTCTCTACTCAGTCGTAACTGAACATAGTCCAAATGTAAAAATATGTAAAATCTCCTTATGCATTAATAGTGAAAACTCTATATTACAGAACAGCTCATCCCTTACTTCCCAAAAAGAGAATTAACCTGTATCTGTCCGATATTTCAAGCATTCTACGTGGTCTATTTAATCATTTCTAAGCTGTCTATTTCATCTTTTTTTAGACTGTCAGTCAGTCAGTTATGGACCATGCTAGATTCACGCTTAGGCGATCATGTACCTTTCGATACATGACTGACGAGGCAGATTTTTTTCCCGCGGTAGGTTGACATTTCTTTCTGCGATAGAACCCGGCCTGTCCTGCTATTTACTCATAGCTGTGGGGAGAATAAGAGGATTCATAGCTTTCCCAAGTGTATTAGCACGTAAGTGAATTCGACTGGAATTCGAACTCGGCTAATGATTCCGCAACCCGAGCCGCTAGCCATTTCTCCACCGAGGCAACAGGTCTACGCCAGAAAAAAATAGTAACCTACTGCGGGAAAAAATATCTGCCTCGTCAGTCATGAATCGAAAAATACATGATCGCCTAAGCGGGTATCACGCATGGCGCATAACTGACTGACTTTTAGACTATGCCGTGCGCATTTACACACATAGATGTGAAGATGTGGGTAATGTTCATTTAAGCGTATCATACCACACAGCAAACTAATCTACTAATAGAAAACGACGATCCTGTTAAGTCCGAGACCAATGGTGAGGTGTCGGCTATGCTAATGATATATTAGGTTGGTGCAAAAATAATGACGTAATAATGTCGTTTTTTGACGTTAAAAAATACTTCAAAAAACGATATTATTACGTCATTATTTTTGCACCAACCTAATAGTTATTCAACCTTGGAATAAAAAAAATTCAACCAAGTATTTCAATAAACATGAATCAAGAAAAAACTTAACAAAACAAACTATGATCTAGGCTTAGAATGGCGTCAGTTGTGGTCCTTTTAAAACTTTAGAGGACTTAGAAAGACGAATAAGAGACTCGAGGCGCCGGAGATGTGATTCCACAAAAGGATGCTAAGGATATCATGGACCGAGCGTGTAACCAGCCATGAGTGTGCAAATTCTTCCTTGGAGGGATTTCGTATTATTTATCATCTCTCAGTTGCGTCTCTGTTCTTGGACAGAATACGCTCAGGGGCTTCTCTGTCAAAGGACAGAGAAGCAACTGAGGAAAATTATACTGAAGAGGTGCCCAGCGCTGGGGAACAGCTGCCAGAGGCCGCGCCCTCCCATTGCACAAGAGGGAGGGATCGAGACCAGGGCAACCGATGGTTGCGGGGGCTGAGGGGAATTGTTGACCTTGCCCGGGTGCACGCGCTTGGGTCCCTACATTAATCCGACCTGTGTCACATCTCAGTCTCGTGGGGGAATGTGTAAACACCGTGTGTGCAGTGATGAGGTCTTAGAGAGGGTTTCAAACAAGGAAGAGGCTCATACTTAATATCAGGAAGACGCAGCTGAAGTTTCTGGCACACATAATGAGGAAGGGAGGTCTAGAGAATCTGATACTCACGGGTCGAATAGAGGGAAAGAGAGACAAGGGAAAACAACACGTGACATACCTGTTAGGTTTAAGCAAGTGGATAACAGAACGTGGTCTGGAGGAGGAAGCAGAGGGAAGGAACTTGTTGAGAGCTGCAAGTGATAGCGGAAGGTGAAGAGCCAGGATCGTTCCTGAAAGAACATGGCACATAAAAAGAAAGAATAATTAATAGATACACTTCAAATACCTCGGCGTATGGATCAGATAAAAAAAATTAAAAAGAAAATTTAACATAGAATATGATGCGCTAGATGGAGATTCGCTCGACACGGCAAATTGCCACAAAGCTGAAATATTAAACTCTAATTTTATATTGCCACAACAGCTTGGGACTTTCATGCGGATGTCATGCATAGCATCAAAACCATTCAGAAACATCGAAACCAGCAATTATCAATCATTTTACCTTTCTGGAACTCTTGAAATAGTTTTATTGTCTCAGTGAAACACTGCATAAAAATTGAACAAAATCCCTCTCGCTAAATACATTCCCTATGATTATTATAATTTTAAATAATAAGAGGATGAAGCCTTTATTATAATAACCAATGATTATTCAACAATATGCTGTACTTGTACAGTAAAATTAACGAATATAAAATGAAAAATACATTGGCCAATTTATCACGGTTTCTCGCTCAGTGACATTCGTCCTTGCTTTGAATATTGCTGTGATAATGTTATTAAGCTTATCAGCCAATACGAAAGGAATTTACTTTATTTATAAATAAATAGACAAAACATTTCTATATTATTTAATGAAATATGCATCAATGAAAAAATGCTTCTTAAATACAGACACAATATATATATATATATATATATATATATATATATATATATATATATATATATATGTTTATTCAAAAAGAAAGCAAAAAATTTAATAAATATATATCGTAAGAGACTGAAAAAACATTACCAGATAGAAAAAGTTTAAAAACTTTTTCATTCTTTTTTTAAATGCTTCTTGTTACTTTTTTTCAGTTTTTATAAATTTGAATTTAGAATCACAGCCCATGCGATTGTTATCAGTTGGGATATATTTACGAAAGAGAAACTTTAAGAGAAAGAAGCTTTCTTCAAACAGACAATTCTTCTAATAATTTATTTTAAGTTAAAGACAGACACAAAGAGATCCCGCTTTGTCGTTTCATCCAGTTGTTTGTAGAGTAATTATTTACATTTCAGATTTCTTTAATTTAAAATATTTAAAATAACTTTTGAGTTAATCTGATTTAAAAATTATTAAGTAAAAAGATTTAGACATACGAGTTGTTTATACAGTAAGTACTTTTTATTTTAAGGTTTTCAAACAGACAATTTTTTGAATTAGAATATTTTTAAGTTAAAGACAGGCACAAAGAGATATATTTAAAAAAAAAAGGTACCGATTTTATCCCTTAATTACACTAGAATGTTTAGTCTTTTGTGAAAATTAACCCACTGAATTAATAATGAGCGTTCAGTCCGCAGTCTGCCTGTGTAAAAGACAGGCTTGTGTTGTTTTCTATTTTTGGTGTTTTATAATGATTGAAGCGATTGTCGCTCTCCCGTCTGCTCCAGTCGTTGTTGTTCTAAGCCAGGTAAGAACTGTAATTTTAAATACATTTATTCTTTATTTGGAAAAGATAACCTAATACTAATCCTCAAAACTCCCTCTTCTTTTTCCTCGCCCATTCAACCTTCTCTTTCTAATATCTCTTTAGCTTGTACCAGACTAATCATAGTTTAGCAAATATCAATACATCTGTTAGAATCACTAAATCCTAGCAGATGGTTACTTTCAGACGTTAACTCAGAAATAGACAGCTGCAAGACGAACCGGTTTTTGTAAAATTTTTGTTGATGGTTGATTGATTAAAATATTACTCCAGTGATTTTCTCCCAAAGATGGCATTAGCAACGTTTGGTTTTTAATTACTTTATAAATGCTTTTCTTTGTGGTTTGACAGAACTCCTTTCAATATACAGGGTGTCCATGAAGTCTCGTTACAATATGCTAAAAATAATACAAACGCCAATGAACAGACACATATATGGAAATTGTTACAACATGAGTACCAGATACTGAAGTGTTCTTAACACGATTTCTTGTCATGTTCGCTGTAGCATAACCTCAAAAAAGGTGGCAATGGCATTAGTGATCTTTTGCTTTAGATCAGTGATGTCCTGTATCTTTGTCCGATACACGATATCTTTAACGAAACCCCGTAAATAGATGTTCAGTAGTTTCGCTTAGACTGCGTATCCAAATTTGCTTCAATATACCATAATACACATTGTGACTTTTCTTTAGTAGTGGCCATTTTAGGGGTTCATTTAACAGTACCTTTTTCATCAACAGGATCACTGAAATACACAAATGCAATGCGATTAAAAACTTTGATAACTACTGAGTACATTGAACAAATCTGATTGAGATATCATTTGCCTTTGTTATATATTTTTAAACTGTAAACTGTAGAGTTTTGATGGACATCCTATATATATATATATATATATATATATATATATATATATATATATATATATATATATGAAGATATATAGTCTTAAGATGTGCTATATTTATGGGATAAATTGCTCAATATCACAGATAGAGCGTGTGTAAATATAAAAGTGAACATAGAAGTCAACACTTAGAGGTGACAGTCCATTTCATGCTCGATGGAATCTAGACTCGTGGCCTGACGATTGCATCTAGCATGAAACAGACTCTCGCTTCTAAGTGTTGACTTCTATGTCCACTTTATATATATATATATATATATATATATATATACAAGTATATGATTGGTTATATGGAATGAATTCCAATAACCAACAATTACTATTCTTACAAGAGTGCTCAATAAAAATTAGAGCAGGTATAATTATTTATTTAAAAAAAAACATAAATATGTTATAAAATCACTACAAAAATAGCCATTTTGTTTCAACAGCCTCGGTGTCTTATCAAGTGATGATGTTGAATGTAAATGATTTTACATTGAACATCATCACTTGATATGACACCGAGGGTGTTGAAACAAAATGGCTATTTTTGTAGCGAATTTATAGCATATTTATGTTATAAATTTTTTAAAATAAATAATTATATATATATATATATATATATATATATATATATATATATATATATATATATATATATATATGTATGTATGTGCGTGTGTGTGTGCGTGTGTTTTACAATAATGGAGGTACGATTATTTAGATGTAATTTTTTACCTAAATTTATACACTTTTATGCGGGCATCATTGGTTGCACAAAACACATCAAGGTGGTACTCGATTTCTTGCCATGTTCGCTGTAGCATAGCCTTGTAGTAGATCTGAGAGGGCTGCATGAATATTTAAATGATTCGGTGTAAATCAATCATGCATCGTCCACGAACATAAATTTAAATAAAATATCAAATGCTAACGATATTCAATCACGACAAAAAGGATATGTTTGGAACAACAAATATTTTTTTATATGCAGAATATTACAATTTTGTTTTGTAAAGATGTGTGCGAAAGCTTAATCAGAATATTTTAAAGAGAAAATTCCTCATTACTGGTTTGGAAATATTTCGTATGTTTGTAATATAGTTTAGAAATTTTGTACGTACGTGCATGTGTGCGTATGTAAATATGATTTCAGCGTCTGAAGGCAATGGGGTCAAAATGCAGTTTCTTTTAAGATTACATTTTCGAAAAGGAAGAAAAGAAAAGAGAAAGAACTAATTTGTGTCTGATATTTATAATTAAAGTAATCACGTGACAGGCTCCTGGAAAAGAAGCGGGGAAACTTGACTTAGTCACGCACTGGAAAAAAACTTGTATGTGGGTGGATTGCAACACCCATTTGTGTGTTTATTGACCAATTAGAAGTTGAGATTTCCTGAAAATATGTATGAAGCTGTGTAAGTTCTTTGATCCAAATTTGCACAGATTTCAACAAAATTCAACACTGATAAGGAAGGTGTACCGGGATGCTAAAGCCTCATCAATGGTGGCAAAGGCATCAGTGATCTTTTGTTTTAGATCTGTGATGAAACCTATCTTTGTTCAATACACGATATCTTTAACGTAGCTCCATGGATAGAAGTCCAGGGAGAGTGATATCTGGTGAACGAGGTGGTCAGGAAATTGGAAATTCCGTCCCAATCCACCTGTCTAGAAATATTAGGGGTTTAGTTAACAGTACCTCTTTCATCAATAGGATACCTGAAATACACAAATGCAATGTGATTAAAAACTATGATAACTAGTTGTTAGATTATTATTATATCTCGTCAACTGCTTTTGTAATATCTTTTTAAAATTGTAAAGAGATTTCATGGGCACTTTCAGTGATCCATTCTAAGACTTCATGGGGTTATTAATTAGCGGTGATAACGTTTGTGCAACAGTTTTATGAATTGATGACAGATGGTAGAACCAAAAAATTGAGTACCATGTCATTTTCTGAGGATTTCCATTTTTGGTGATTCCGTTAGAGCTTGCCTAACATTATTCTTGGTTATATTCTTACATTCTTCCAGACGTTTATTCTTCATCCTTTCTTCTTCGGCATTCCGAATTATTTTCTTTTTGGGATTCTCCAAATATTATCCCAAAATATTTGCAGTTCTTTTATAGATGGTGGCTTTTTGACTTCGTTAATTGCTTTTCCAATTTCTCTGTAAAACTTGCTGAGTTCTGTTTGCAATATCTTATTTTGGCGATAGAACATACAACGCTTTTCATATCATCCTGTTTTCTCGGCCATCCATTCCAATTCGCCGGTCTGGAAATGTTTGATTTAGGAACCCACAAATATTCAGACCCCAATGTAGTGCTGCACCATCATACTGGAGAATTATTGTTGGTTGAAGATCATTTTCTTGTGATGCCACATCAGTTATATTTTTATTTTAATTTTAAAGTGGCATTATTGAAACGCTGTATATTTAAAAAAAAATGACAAGGAAGTTTTTTTTTTTAATTTTTTTATTATTATTGGTTGTCTCTCAAAGGTACTATACTTTCCCTGCAGCGTAATATGTTCCAGACGCAACATTCTATATGTTGCAAAGCTATTTTTTCCGGGATGGAGATGAAAACCTTAGATTCAACCTGTACTGAGATTAAAGTTGTTGTTCTTGATTGATTGATAAACAAATGTGAAGAACCCAGTCTAGTCTATTATTCAGAGAATGGCTAGGGTAACATATGGATCTGTGCTTTTCCCAGCGGTGCTTGCTCGAAAGTGAATGTAACAGAAATTTGATTTCGTGCGCTGATTTCCTACTCCAGGCATCCATATTGATTATACCGTGGATGAAAATAAGACTCATTTTGTATATCCGGTAATTTTTCGTTGTAATTTAAGAAATGTAAGCCACTCACACACAAAGGAAAGTCCTTAAGCAAATTATAGAAAAACTAGCAGCAAGACCTGGCGTTGCCCGTGCTTGATCCAAAAATCGTACGACTCATACAGCAATCGCTATTACTTGACTTAAAATATTTTTGCCCTTCCTTGCCTTTAAAGGAGTGCCCTTTGCCGTGCTGATGTTGCTACATGCCTTACTTCTTGCCTATCTCACACTGTGAATTTTTTCGAAGCTCTATACTAAACATTAAATCTGTTACGAAAAAGAACTAAACAAAATGAACACAAAACGATCAGCTTTAAAAAAAGGAATCGTAACTGGAAAAACCGAATGAAAAAAAATTTTAACAACAAATACTTTTTCACACCAAACCCAGTTCTGTGGAATCAGAATGAACGTTGAGTTTAAGCAAGCGAATGAGCCAATTGGAGTAAAGTGCCATGCAGATTTAATTTTTTCCCACTTGTGACGAATGCAGCTATCGATTTTTTTTTGCATGATAGCATGCTAGTTAACATTCGTGTCAATCAGCTGTTGGCTCTCAATAGAATCAATAGAATCTTCCTGCCTATTTGTGGCAGCCAGCTAGAGGCTCTCATTCTGGCCAGTAAAAAATGGCCGCAAACTACATAAAAAAATGCCGTAGAAGCATGAAAAAATTGATTATTTCTACTATCGATGGGAGTTGGGAAATGTACAGTCGGTCTTGTCTTTTCCGCTAACTTGGAGTATGTGCATGTAAATTTTGTTGCAAATCCGTCGAAAATTGCGGCCGTGAATCTTTTGCACATACACACACATCCTGCCTTTTATAGATAAAGATTAGTTACGGCCAAATATGAGTTTCGTGAAGGTTATTTGTATCCTAGGTATTTTCTCGTGAAAGGGTGATTTACGGTCCGGTCGACAAACTTCATTTCAACCAAAAAAGCAAATCAAATATGAGAAAAAAGAAAAACACCATTAAATGTGTATAACAACAAAAGAACAGAAAATAAGACGTCATAAAATAACGGTTGAGATTTCAACAAAACATTTGAAGGTCAAAGTTGATTGGAAAACAAGAAGCCTGAAGAGGTCCATAAGCGAGTAGTGCCTTAAAAGAAAATTTAGAATAGAAACCACGGCTAATTCTAACCACTTCAAATGTAAAATGATGTTACCTTGTCACCAATCTCGTAGTAATTATAAAAGTCATAAAGTCTAGATACCAAAAAGGAACGCTCATTAGAACAATTACTATGAAATTACTTATACAATAGAAAAGGGAAGTTACGCTACGGTGTCTGTAAAGTGATAGAAGCAGAGATGCCAGGTCAGGAGAAATAAAGATACACATTCTGCTTTTTATAATGCATCTCGACAGCAGAAGATCCAGAAATGTAGTTAATGGAGAAAAATATTGAACGTTCATATATATATATATATATATATATATATATATATATATATATAGGCAACACTTTTTCATTAATGCATGTTTCATTAAATAATATAGACAAGTTTTGCCTATTTATTTTAAGTAAGTTCCTTGCCTGATATGCATAATCACATTATCGTTGAAAGACGAAAGAAAAACACCATATTGATACATGTTTAAATGCAATCTAAGCTTTCGGCTTACATAAGCCATTATGAAAGATGACACACGGACGAAACAACAATGATAGTCCACCCTTGCTGCATTAAAAATTTCCAAGTAACAACAAACTCGTATATACGAGACGCGGAAGCGAAAATCTCGTCGCTGCTCGCGACGTCACACATGACAACGCGAGAGTTAAAAACGAGAAATATTAAGTATGAGAAGCCATGGTATCAACCATTGGCTTCTGTTATAAATTATAGGCATTTAATGATATTTGTGGAGATTGCATTGTTTATTTTGTTCAGGTTAGGTTTCAACTCTTTTATGTATAAAGCTTCAAGAATTTTTAATTTTTGTTTATTGTTTTGATGTTTAAGTTTTGTATTGTCAACAAGTATTTTCTGAAATTGAGTACGCGAGCAGGCATATTGTTTTAAATGTCTAAGAATGTTAGAAGTATCATTCAAATGCAGAGTCAAGCGCCGTGAAAGCGAGTTTGTGGTGTTTCCTTTCGTCGTTCAACAATAATGTGATTAAACTTATCAGACAATTTGAAAGGAACTTACTCAAAATAAATAAACAAAACTATATTATTTAATGAAACATGCATTAATATATATATATATATATATATATATATATATATATATATATATATTACACTTATTTAAACATTTTATTCTCCAGTTACCAGGAAGACTTGCAAAATCCCATGGAACATTGTTTTGTGTAAAACGCTAAGAGAAAAATGTTCGTGGAAAATTGAACCATGAAGTTGCTTGTTGTTTGACTTATTATAAAGGAACCAAAAAGCAAAATATTTTGTCAACGACATTCATATATATATATATATATATATATATATATATATATATATATATATATATATATATATATATATATATATAAGGAAGAGGTTAGAGTTGTTCCAACGTGAGAAAAGTGTATATTTAAAAAAAAAGAAAAGAAGATAATCCTCAAATATTTTTATTTTATTTTAAAATATATATTGTACTGCATTTGCCATAGTACTGCTACACGTATTTTTGGATTCGCAATCTTCTTCAAGCAAAAATTAGATATTTCTACATATTATGAAAATGAATTTTTCGCATGATAATGATTCAAATGTTTTTCTTGGACTGCCGATAAGAGTTTATTTATATATATATATATATATATATATATATATATATATATATATATATATATATATATATATATATATTGCATATGGTTCTCTTATTAAATGTCGTTCTTTCGTATGGTACGACGCCATAGAACTGCATTATGAATTTACGATTGACGTCTGATATTTAGTGAATGTTATCGTCGCATAGCTATCTTCTATGCCAGCATAACAGAATCGACTACAATATTTCGTCATTATGTGCGTATGCTGTGTGTTTTTGTATGATTGTTATGATCTATTTAGTGCTGGTTTATATTAGGTTGGTGCAAAAATAATGACGTATTAATGTCGTTTTTGACGTATCCTTTAACGTCAAAAAACGACATTATTACGTCATTATTTTTGCATCAACCTAATATTTGCTCATGAAGTTTTTTTTTCGTGTATTTGTAGGTACGATTAATTGTCTGTTTGGCATTATTTCAAATTTTCCATTATTACATTTGTAGATGTGCTGTAATACAAAGAGTTTTTTGTTATTGGATAAATTGATGTTGCTTTTGGGAAGGGAAATTCTGCGCTTTAGTGCTTGGCTGATATGACTTCTAGCATTTGAGTGCATAAATCATATTTTGGGATTTGGAGTTACAGTTTAAATTTTTACTTATTATGATTGTTTTTTCTGGGTTTTTCAAAAGTGTAGGAGTTTCCGTCAATAATGATATCATAAACCGCACATCTTTTTGCTGCATTTTGTAACCCCCTGTATTGTGTCTTGGTTAAATTTGGATGAAGTTAATATGTGTTTCAGGTTAGATTGGCGTTTGCTTTTAATTATTTTTGTTGATTTTACTATATTTTTCTGGTTGTCATTCTGGTTAAGTAGGTGTAGATTTTTTTTAATTTCTGTAAATACTTCTAGATTGTTCTTGTTGTATGTTGAGACATATGCAGGGGTTTGTTCGACGTTACATTTATTTGGATTTCGTAGTTGGTCTAGGGGATTTTTTTCTAGTTCGAACCCTTTGTTTACTAGTGTTATATAGAAGCCTCATTTTTTAAGAGTTCTATGTAGTTCTCTCGGAGTTTTTTTTTTGTCACTATAGTGCAAACCCTAGAGAATAGGGAATGAATTTTAGGCAGCTTTTTGTGTGATGGCTCTTGAAATGGAGCTATTGTTGTGTGTCTATAAGTTTGTCGTAGATATCTGTGATTATATCATTATTTCTATTTCTAATAAGTATATTTAAAAATGGTAATTCGTTAAAATTATATTCTTAGGTAAGTCTTGATTTCTTGGGGTAAATTCTGAAGTAGTGTGTTGCATTGGTTAATATCGACCCATAAGGATTTCCAGAAAATGAAGCAATCATCTAAGTATCGTTTCCAAGATTTTGTGAAGTGGATTTTTATATTTCCCTATATTTTTGTTCTATCTTTTCACATAGGTTTTCGTCTAGGTAAGCTGATGTTAGGGCAGCATATGTTGGTGCTACTAAAGGACTCTCAGTAGACAACAGATGCTGCTGTTACGGGAACATGGCGACTGAAAATAATACTGAAAATCTCGCTGGAACAGAATCCTGACGAGGCATATTGAAATAATAGTGGCGGAAGATTCAACTCCGCCCAAGTCTGTTGAACTGTTATAATTGTGAGAGACCATAAAAAAATAATCGATACGTTATATTGAAAATAATCGATATTGATGATAAGACCGACTCAAAGTATATCAAGCGAATTCGCGACACGATAAAACAAATTTATCGACATGATTTGTTATGAATTCGGCGGAATCGGATAGAGTTAAGTTACTGTTTCGACGATGGTCATATTAAAGAGCGAGCGAGCGATCGAGCGAGTGAGATAGAGAGAGAAAGAGAGAGAGACAGTATGAGGGCAGAGGCAAATCACAATACAGTAACTACCTTACTCTAATTGCTAATCTGTTAGTTTCCTCGTTAACACAGACAAACGAATCTGATAATAATTTGTCAACATTGAAACGATCAAACCTGGTCGTCTCTTAATCCACATTCACTGGGGTCAAATCTGTCATTTATCTCATCATTGACAAGATCAGACCTGTCAATCTACGAGTCATGACTGACAGAGCAAAAACAGAGAGTATCTTAAACCACATCGACGGTGTCAAATTTATTAACCACCCCGGGTTTTTTTTTTGGGGGGGGGGGGTTGTGATAAGGTGAAATCTATAATTCTCTTAGTAAATACTGCTCGTGTCAGATCTGATAACCTTTTAGTCTACATCGATAATGTTAAATATGTTGATCTCATCCCCATGTTTGACGGGATTAAATCTATTAACCTCTTAGTCAGCCGAGACCGTATTAGTTCTGTTAGTCATATTGGCCGAATAAAATCCGTTCATCTGCTAGCCAAAATTCGGCCTAATCTGATGGTCTCCTAGTCAACACGTTCAGGGTCAGTTTGGGATTGCCTCCTAGTCACGGTTCAAAGAGTCAGATTGCGATTGTCTCCCAGTCAAGATTCACAGGGTCAGATTAGGATTGTCTCCTAGTCACGATTCACAGGTTCAGATTAGGATTGTCCCCTATTCAAGATTCAAAGGGTCAAATTGGGATTGTCTCCTAGTCAAGATTCAAAGGGTCAGATTGGGATTGTCTCCTAGGCAAGATTCACAGGGTCAGATTGGGATTTTCTCCTAGTCAAGATTCACAGGGTCAGTTTTCAGATTGTCTCCTAGTCAAGATTCAAAGAGTCAGTTTAGGATTGTCTCCTAGTCACGATTCAAAAGGTCAGATTGGGATTGTCCCCTATTCAAGATTCAAAGGGTCAGATTGGAATTGTCTCCTAGTCAAGATTCAAAGGGTCAGGTTAGGATTGTCTCCTAGTCAAGATTCACGGGGTCAGATTTGATATTCTCTTAGTAAACCTTGACAGGTTCAAATTAGATAGTCTCTTAGTCAGTAATGGAAGAGTCAAATTTAAAACTCTTCTGTTCAACAGTGACAGTTTGAAATCTACCCGACATCACTGACGGTATCAAATATGTTTCCAAATCAGCATTGACAGTGTTGGATCCGATGGTCGAGTTTCGGATTCTTCTCTTAGCTGACTGTAATCTCAAACATTCCTTCAACTTCTTTCTGCAGGCCTTAAAATGAATATTCTAATAGTGAAATGAGAATGTACAACCTTGGGAGAAATGATATTTATATGTGTTATAATCAATGAGTCTTTAATAACCTCGCCTGATTGTAACTTTCACATAGATGTCAGGTTTGGTGCAAAACTCGTTCAGAAATAGCTAAACTGTCCGCCTTAGGCAAACGCTTTCTCGGATCAATGATCAAATCGCTTTGAGCAAATGAATTCTATAGGGATCATCAAGGACTATATTTCTTCGTACCTTCTGGGACGCCTCTAGGGAATCACAAAGAACTGAATTAATTTTCAGTAACGACATATACTTCAGCAATAGCAAAAACTAAATAATATATCACAAATGTAACAAATAGAAAATAACGAAACATTCAAGGTGTTAACGATCTACACTACCTTAAACAAAAGGTTAGGAAGGTAACCGCTATCTATACCAAAAAGAACGACAACAGTTAACTTGAGAAAGATATTTTTCTGCAAAATTGTTGTAATAGTCGATTGTTTTTTTTATGATTTATCAACCTTTTGTCGTTTACTTAAGGCCGAAATATATGTTTTGAATTGTAAGAATAATTCTTTATTTTGGAGAGTAAATATGGTATCAACAGTTTTATCAGAATAACAATGATTTTCCCAGATACAGATATTTAACCCATGGATGGGGGAAGGAGATGAATTCACTCTTCTCTCTAGCGTAAGTGAATATGACGAACCCGAATGGTATTGAAACTCAACTCCCTAACTTATCACATCAAGCCACTGTCCATTACACCACCCACACATCATGTTTTAATTGACAGTTCTATAAATTCCAACTGTATGTAGCAATGCCCGCTTGATCAATATATACCAAATAAGGGCACGTCTAATATTAGAATTACCATTCAAATGATGAATGAAGAAAACCCTGATTCTATAAGCTTCAACTGAAAGAAACATTGGCTGCTCGGACAATGAATACTAGATGTTTCCTTATACAAAAATGGATAATATTGCCGTTGCTATTAGTGATGGGGAAAATAGATGCTGCATTTGATTTCGGCCCAATGGCCAGGGAGTGAAGAAAACAGATACTCGCTTCCCACTCACAGTTTTGGTAGCGAATGCCGAATATTTCCACATAAAGAAACGGTTAATATTAGCATTACCTTTCCAAAGGTGAATAACCAAAAGCTTCAAGTAAGGAGAATGAACCAAGCTCATTCGTTCACTTCGGAAATTAATCAACAGATATTGCCATATTAATCTCCCTATCGTCTTAATGTCTTATCTGCGTTTTTGCATGCCTAAGTTCCGAAGGTGATTACTGATATCGAATTTTAGTCAGCTTTTCCGTCGAAGGTCTGATTTTCGTCAGAGATTTTGATTTCCCAAGAGACGTGAAACTTCTGAGGTAGTAAAGAGTTATTGATTTAATCCAAAACTTGGCAAATAACATGGAAGCATTCTGCACTTTGCAAACACTTCTCGAAATATTGGTCAGGAATATGATTCGTATATAATATTGTATCGAAGAGAGAACAATCCGGAAGAAATGAAGTAATAACGGATGGCTTCAGTACGTTTCCAAATTGTACCTGGTGTGATCCTAATGTCCACCAGAAACATTCGCTGGAACCTAGCTTCCGAAATCAGTCTCTCGATAGATTTTACTTTGGTTCAATTATTACTTTTGACTTTCAAATAGACGGGCTGGAACGATTAATCTGTTTAAAAAAAAAAAAAAATGAGACAAGGTTTCCAGCCATAACTTTTATAAAATATTCAAGAAACCTCCTCCCACTTTTTAAACCAGAATTCTTGGAAGACGCGTTTAATTTGATTATTTAATAAATGGTGGAGTTTAAATAAAGGTGGCCCGTGTAGATTCTTAAAAAAAAAAAGAATGAATAACTGTGCCGGTGTAAAGCCCTCCCAGAATATACCTGTGTATAGTATAACCTAAGTTAACTAATGTCCGAGCGATGACTGGAGATACTTATAGCTCGGGTTATAAAATAAACTATTTTAAATTCTACCCACCATTACCAGAGTGTTATAGACACACATATATGCAATAGCGAGTTCGACAGTAAAATGGGCGGACCTACTTGTGAATGTAATATTAACGCGGACGTAGTACTAAGGAGAAGTCAGTTGAAAAATTGCCACGAAATTATTTCTAGAAAAGAGAGAGGGAAGCCATGTCACGTAAGTCGAGATGCCAGGTCAGGACCGATATCATTGCAGACTTTTTCTTTCGGGTTTTATTCAGAATGTCGAGATGTAGAGCTGGAGCACCAGGTCAGATATAGCAACAATATTCAATGAACAGACGAATGCTAGATTTATAAATCTACAAGATAGATTCTGACGAGAAAATTTGTCTGGTAAGACACAGGAAATCAACTTCGTTAGCAGTAGACCTAGCAACAGATTCAAATTAGTCAGCCCTCTTCATGTTAGTGTAAAAGGTTACCCCAAGAAGGCACAAACAGATGCCCTCCTGGAAATTAGCATTAGGCATATATATATATATATATATATATATATATATATATATAGATAGATAGATAGATAGATAGATAGATAGATCGTCGTCGGCATCCGTCCGTCTCGAGAGTACGATGGAGTAGCGCTGTGCGCTACGAGCCTGGGCGGGATATATGGAGAACTAGGGCTGCCCAGACGTCTAGGTCCCCCTCTCAGCCTTGCAAGGCTGATGGAGAGGATAAACCAATACAGTTTGGTACCAACGCGGCTGCAGGAGTTGCCGGAAGCTAGCACAAAGTGCCGTCCATCCACCTTCGGGGCTCCACTGCGGGTTGGAATCCAGAGTTGTCATTCTTCTAGACCAGTTGCCATCCAAGGTTATAGAACCCAGTCTG
>OZ010610.1:42554298-42606798 GCA_963932145.1 Acanthosepion lycidas
GCAATAGGCGAAGACAATAGGCGTTGTCCCTGTACCTCCAACTCAGTCTGTATTTATGGCTGACACCAGCCAATCATATTACTGTGAAGGGGAACCCAGGTGTATGCATATTCATTATATCAATTACTCACAAATAGCTTGAAAGGCTAAAGAGTAATTATATTCGATAAAATTGCCAATAGATTCAACCACATAATTCAGACGACTTTGGAATTTCTTTTATTTCTTCTGGGCGGTCTCTTTGTTTAATTTGGTGAATGTTTCCATAATTCTTGCCTTCAGTTAAACTTTGGTGTTACAAGATGTTTTGTTGGTCTCTCACACAACTGCGCCCCACATCTAATAACTAAGGAAGATTGCAGTCTGGAGAGTTAGTTGGCCAGATGTAAGGAGTGATGCGGTCAAAGAAATTGTCTGACAGCTATGACTGTGTTCTCCTGCTTGTGTGACATGGTGTAGAGTCATGTTGCTAGACGTAAGGCCTTCCAGCATTCACCCTCTTGACCCAGGACAACAATACCTTCTTACGGCACTTTATATATGCTTCTGTATTGATTCTTAGGCCCTGTAGAAAGGTGAATGGCGACATAATGTCGTCATCAGTAGTGATCACTCCAAACACCTTCTGAATCCTCTGCTCTGTCCTCAGATTGATACCCAAACACTTTGAAATGTTGATATTTGGGTTTCCGGCCCTAATGCCAAGCAGTACGGCATACAGCTTCCAAAGTTTTGGCGGAGTGTATTACGTCATGGTGATCTCTTGCTCACAAAAGGTAACCCATTGACCCTACAATACAGTGCAGTCGACAAAATAAAAAAACGAGCATGCGCGAAATAAAAATATAAAATGGCGACAATTTACCCATCGTACCTTATATGTAATCTGTTTCACAGATCGATGGCTAAAATGGCTTCGAACGAGTGAAGTCTGTAGATCCCAGCTCGTACGACCCTTCTTCGAATCTCTTGAACTTACGCTACACAATCACAATAGAATATACTCGATAGCCGAAACCATATGACCATGGGGATTTTTAACAGCAACAACAAATAAAGTAGGTAGCAGGTGGAACTCGAAGATAAAGAACTGATATAATCAAGACGTTGACGGTTGACAATACTTCAAGCTTAAGGCAAGAAAGAAAACCTCTATCTATACCGGGAAGAACGTTAACAACTATTGCACTTGAGAAACCTATTTTACTGATAAAAAATGTTTTAGGAGAAAGTGTTTTTATAAATTTAAATCGAATGCAGAACTGCTCGGTCAGTGAATGCAGTATGTTTTCTTAATGCTATTAAAAACCATGGCAGAAGTAAATAAAGCGCCTACCATACTGAAAATAATGAAGGCGTTTAACTTTCTTGAAAGTATTTAATGTGTCTATCAATTACTGAAGTGGTTAGAACTTCTTACCAGATGTTATGATTAAAGGCGCCTACTCATTGCTGAAATAACGACTGTTTAACAACAGCAGAATTAATTAAAGCCCCTTATCAATACCGAAGAGTTAATTTGTATGAGCTAGCCAATCCCTGGTGCAAACGTGTCTATGCCGAAGGCAGAGTGATCGACAAGAGGCAGATTACGGTTGTAATCTGTCTAGTTATTTACTCAGACCTCTCCATAAAGACGGGATATAGTACAAGGCGGGTATTTTTTACGCTGAGCGATTCCTAGCTCTTAGGCTCAGGCAATAGTTGCACGTCGACCACGTACACATGGGGCCGGGTAGCAGTTTACCTACCCAGATGAGACCATGCTCTTCGCAATATCCTCGTTTAGTTACCTCTCCGCCTGAAGGCAGAGTGATCGACAAGAGGCAGATTACGGTTGTAATCTGTCTAGTTATTTACTCAGACCTCTCCATAAAGACGGGATATAGTACAAGGCGGGTATTTTTTACGCTGAGCGATTCCTAGCTCTTAGGCTCAGGCAATAGTTGCACGTCGACCACGTACACATGGGGCCGGGTAGCAGTTTACCTACCCAGATGAGACCATGCTCTTCGCAATATCCTCGTTTAGTTACCTCTCCGCCTGAAGGCAGAGAGGTCGACAAGTTGCAGATTACGGTTGTAATCTGTCTACCACAGGCTTCCTGCTAACTTTGTATTTGGTGTTACGATACAACAGAAGGCCACGGTGAAACTAAATTACTAGACACAATATAGCGCAGCTCATACTATTTCCGTTGATGATACTTATCCAAGGATACATAAACCACAGGATAATCCCTAATATATATATATATATATATATATATATATATATATATATATATATATATATTAAAAAGAAGAGAGGTACCGCAAACGTTTTTGGTTGTAATGTGGATTTGTTTTTTTTAAATATTATGCTTTATTTTCCATAATTTTACTACACGTGTTTCTGGTCTCGCGACCGTCTTCCGGTAAAATGCGGAGATTACCACATATTATTAAAAATAATTAATTTTTTTTCCTCATGTTTTTCAATGTTAAATATTCTCGATGTGAGACATTCTCTGTTTCTGTGTTAGTAATCCGAATGTCTTTCTTGAACTGGCAGTGAAGAGTTCTACGCGAAGGGTCATAAAACAATTAAGATTGGTCCAAGAGAAATGAGGAACTACTTATCGGTATCTTAATGACCCCTGTGTTTTCTTAGAACTGTTTCCATTTTCATGTGTTTCTGTCAACATGCGTGTATATATGTGTGTGCATATTCCACCTCCATACATACACTGTCTCACTACGAAGAATTAGTAAACATAAACACATATATACACAGATAAACACATATATACACACGCACAGGCCGTCCATCCACAAGGAGAGAGAGAGAGAGAGTGAGTGAGAGAGTGAGATAGAGATATCTATATTATGTATGTGTGTCTGTGTACATGTGGCCAAGCGCACATTTTTTCTGATGCTATAAACTATAGGACAAACCCTAATATATATATATATATATATATATATATATATATATATATATATATATGTACATATGTATATATGTATAAACGTAAATTTTAGACCCAGTTTCTTTTTATGCATTACAGTAATTCATCTGAGTTATTCGGTCTTCGGTAAAGTTTTCGTCATTTTTGTTTTCAACATTGTCCAACTCTTTGTATATATATATATATATATATATATATATATATATATATATAGAGAGAGAGAGAGAGAGAGAGATAGAAAGAGTGAGAGAGATCTATATTACGTATGTGTGTCGGTGTACATGTGGCCAAGCGCACATATTTTTGGATGTCAAAACGCAGGAAACCGCAACGGATCAGTCTTTTTGCGTGAAATACCACAAGCTATGTACAAGAACATGCCGTATCATGTCAACGCGTGTAGTAATTTAGTCAAAACGGTCAATAATTAGTCTTCCATGGAGTAGAAAAGTACTTCCTGGCGCCAAACATCGAGAGATTGGATGAGTCAGATCTTACTTCCAAGGCCACTGAGGACCTATCTCAGCGGTGAAACCTGATCACAATCAATTTTCAATGACTTCTGATGATTTGTGAAAATATATCTTCGACTTGTCTTTAAATGTGATTTAGCTCTTATTCGCTCCCATTTATTACTGCCTGGCATTTATCGTCGTAAACCTACACACACACACAGAGAAACACACACACACATATTATATCATAAAGAAACAGTTTAACCGTCACATATGACGTCGCTTTGATGTGATTCAAATTCAGGCGATCTGGAAAAAAAAAAAAACAAAAAAAAAAAAAAACACCAATATATAGCAAAAAAATCTTGTTTTCTATACTGTCATCACCCACTTCTCGATAACGAAACTATCAAAACTGCTTGAGAATACAGATAAAAATTAACTTTGGATAGTTTATCCCTAATTTTAATGTCGATATGCAACAACGTCTTCGAAAACTGGAAAAACAAAATGAAAAAAATGAAATAGTGTAATCAGTTGGGCAATATGAGAAATATAAGAAGTAATCTACATGGGAAAGACGGAAAATGAGTGGAAAAAGGGATTCTACAATCATAGCCTGAGTTACAATAATAAAATTAGGAACTCGTAAACTCAGCATTATTTGAAGAGTAATGAGGAAACAGGGATTTTTCAAAGACTAAAAAGAAAGTATAAAGAAATGATTTCTCGATTTTCTGCCGTTGTATGCTTCGGCCTTCTTTAAGTGATATACATTGGATTTTCGAGCTGAAACATTTATTCAGTGCACTAGAGTACATTGTACTAGTTTTACGTGCCATGCTTTTTCTGGATGTCCCAGTTTCATTTATTCCCCTTTAGAAACTCAACTTACTAAGTTTTTGTTCAATTCTGCTGTGGCCGAGTGTTTTACACACAACTCTTTGGGTCAAGTCAACGGATTACTTGAATCAACAATTTTATCCACCGGGCTACGTGTCGTTGATAATTTTAATTAATACCACCTGAGGAGGCCGGAGCGTACAATATGACAATAAAAATGGGGACAACAGTCCGAAAAATGTAAATAGTGTAGGTATCTCCACGAATTCGTTAAAAAATCAGCATACCGTGATGAAAACATGCTCTAAACTTAATGAAAACAATTGTATCGTGAAGAAATTTATAGTATTATTAAAAGGAAGGATGAAATTATTTTTTGGATATTTAATTAAATTTTTACTCCTTTTTTAGAACATTCGAAATTTTACAAATTCTTGTTTGCCTTGCGTCAGTGGTTGTACTAACTAAACAGCAAATTCTGGCCTCTTTTCGTTGACAGACACATTAATTTGGAAATTCTTGCAAAAAATAAATAATTTTCGGATTTTAATGAAATTTTTAAGAATTATTTACAAATGAATCACATTACATTGGAATTATTTGTATTAGAAAATATTTTGTACATATGTTTCTAGACCTTATTTAGTTTTATGAAAATTTGAGAAATTTAAGGTGACAATTTTTTGTGACTATAATTAAAAGTGGAATTATTTGAAGAATTTAAAACACCGAATTCTTTTTTGCAAAATCTTCGTCTTACCATCTTATTCGTCTTGTACTGTATCGAAAAAAAACACAGTAAAACTAAGACATTATTTAATTAGAAAATCTTTTAATTGCCTTTATGATTAAGAATATTAAAGCTAATATTGTCTGAAGAAAAAATGGTTTTCGATGAAAAATGAGATTTTATAAGATTTGTTTTCATTTTTTACAATTTTAAATTGAATTTAGAGTTTTAAATCTTTTAAAATTCAGTTTCAATATGATACCTCGTAGAAAACATTGTTATTAAATAAAAATAGTTTTTACTAACCTTGTATTGCAAACATTATTTCAATCTGACAATTCTGAAGAATTTAAAAGAATTTCGATTTGTTTTTGTATGTGTATATCCGTGCAGAATTTCTGAATTATGGATGGAAAAACCGATAAACCTATCGGTGACGTGTTTTAAGGGTGATTTGAGTTATCCAGGAGATATACGGAAGAGGCACGGCACATGGAACTAGAACAATCTACTCCGGTGGGTAAAATAAAGGGTTTGGTTCCAAATTCCGAACAGCTAAGGAAGCCCGGAGTGTACAACGATCAAAACGTCGTGAATAGGATAAGAAAGATGTGGACAACAGTCCGAACAATGTAAATAGAGTAAACAACAATTAGAATTGTTTGAAAAATCGAAAACTAAAACACTTCTACAAATCTAATAAATTTATTTATAATTGAAAAACGTTCATTAAGATGGCAATATTGATGTAATCCCAAATATCGAAATGAATCAGAAAAATATTAGACGTTTACAAAAGACTGAACAACTCAGATGAATTACCAAAATGTATAGAAAAAAACTGGGCCTAACATTTACATATATATATATATATATATATATATATATATATATATGTGTGTGTGTGTGTGTGTGTGTGTATATATATATATATATATATATATATATATATAGTGTAACCCGGATATAAGAGAGTTGCCGTGACCGGAGAATAAGTCTCTTATATACGGGCTTCTCTTATATCCGGGTTTGATCTATTTTGTTTTGGTTAGTATGGCTCTAATTTGGGACCATAAAAAATATCTCTTATATCCGGGTTTCTCTTATATCAGGGTCTCTTATATCCGGGTTACACTGTATATATATATATATATATATATATATATATATATATATATATATATATTAATGTTGACCTATTAGAAGGCCCAAGAATCACTCAAGCTAGAGGTTAATGTGTGGTATTGAGTGAGCGTAAGAAAAATCAAGAAGGTAAGTCCATGAGGCTATACAGGAAAGATCACGGTTAATCCCAGACTTGAAGAGATCAAGACTGTAGTGACGGAAATCTGTTCTACAAAGCAGCAGTTCCTGGGACGAAGCTGTCCAAATGGAACTTACTTCTTTCTAATATGAGGGGAATGTGGGATGATATAGACTTGAGTCCCAGCATGTCCCAGTTGTAAAGGTCAAGGCTGGCGGGACTGTAGCAATGTAACCCATCAGAACACATAGTTACTTCTAACTTATCCTTAGTGTAAAATCTATTATTACTCAACAATTCAAGATGGGAAAAAAGAAACATTTTATGAAGGTTTCATTCTTCAATTTTTCTAAACAATATCAGCAGCGAAATCTTAGGAAAAAAAAAAAAATAAATAAATAAATAAACAGAATCCAACGGGAATTAAACGCGTCACGACAAATTCATTTAAAAACGTTCATTAAAAATATAGTATTGATATAATCACAAATATATCTAAATGTGACAGAAAAATATCAATTTATTTGAAGATCCAAATATCAATTAGTACCCTTCGATCTGTGAGTGTGTGTATATGTGTGTGTTGATAAAGGTCCCTTTTTTGTGTATGTGCATTTTCAATGCGGAAATATATGTTTATATTGTTTGCGTCAATGTGGACGCATTAGCCATTGTAGAATTAACAATAGCAACAGAGCAAAAGATATATTCGGCAGAGGAGGATATAAGCTGTGCAGTTCTTTCAAACAATGTTCACAATAAGATGAAGGGTATAAAATATTGGATTTTTATAGATGCCACGGTCAGTAATAAAAACGATAATAAAATATCCGTTGAAATAACCCTATTGTACCATTAAATATTTGACTATAAAATCTTTAACAAAATATTGCATTAACAATCAAGTGACAACTTTCTTCCATTTCACGAAAACGGACTGTAAACATGTCTAAATTCCGTTCTTTCTTTCTCTGTTTGTTTCTTAACCCTTTGAACCCTGCGTTCCTGAACAATGTTAATCCTCCTGCCTGGGCTCCTGAGTCAAAATTCGCAAATAATTGCTGTGTAATGTTTCACGGTAGATATAAAAATAGTTACAAGTATTTACCCACCGTTCGACCGGTGGTTGGACGTTGAGTCATTTTTATCTACCACTGTTCAACTGGTGGTTGGGCATTAAGTCATTTTCTTTCTTTCACCGGTAAAGCGGTGGTCAGGGCACAAATTTTAATGAAATACGTTAGTATGTTCGATCTTTCCACGCAATCTAAATGTTTTCGTCTATTATATATGAGCCATTGACAGCAGATGTTAAACACTTTCTTTCTTTATTTATCTCTTCTTTTTATTTCTTTCGTTCTTTCTTTCTTTCTTTATTTATTTATTTATTTAATTCTCACTGAAACCATGTAGCATCTTCAAAATGCTAGTTTCGTGTTTTCAAACAGTCAAATCGGAATAGTCTATTATATTGAGGGGGTATTGGAAGGGCGTAACAGTCGTATGAAGTAACTAAGGGAGGGGGAAACATTAAAATATGACAAGGAAAATATCGTCAATTTAAATTGTTCTTTTTTTTTTCTTTTCATTTATATCTGTGTATATATGTTGAGAAAATTCTTTTTCTATCGTCTAAATGACGTTTTGATGCGCATGTGTCTATGTGGATGCAACTGCCATTGTAACAGCAACAATCGCAATGGAACAATAGATATAAGTGGAATTAAATATCAGATGTTTACAGATACAACAAAGGGTCTAATATTTACGTTTATACATACATATATGTGTGTATATATATATATATATATATATATATATATATATATATATATATATATATATGTATGTATATATATATATATACATATATATATATATATATATATATTTGTGTGTTGTGTGTGTGTGTATATATATATATATATATATATATATATATATATATATATATTAATGCATGTTTCATTAAATAATATAGACAATTTTTGTTCATTTATTTTAAATAAGTTCCTTTCATATTGTCGGATATGCAAGGAACTTATTCACATTATCGTTGAAAGACGACGAAAGGAAGCACCACAAGTTATTATTTACTAGTGATAGTGAAAACTATTGTTTTTGGTTGGAAAAAATGTTACTAAGCTAACAAAACAGACTAATTTGAATGTCAGTAATTTGTTTGCAACTATTTATTTTGATACTTTTACATTATTATACCATGTAAAACTAATGTAAAAAATAATATGAAAAGATTTTCGAAAAAAATTCATTTTCTTAAAGGAAAAACATTTAAAAAAAAACATTTTTATTTAAAAATAAAAGATATAACAAAAAATAATAACCTCCTAAAATTTATTGCACAAATGCTCCTTTCTTTTCAATAATTCTTAAAAGCCTATTGTCAACATCTGATGTTACATTTGCAATTTTAGCAGCTGGTAAGTTGTTTGCAGCAACCTTAACTGCCTCCCAGAGTTCACACTTGCTGTTGAATTGCCTTCCATTAGAATAAATATCTCTCTTGAGTATGCTCCACAGGTTCTCAATGGGATTCAAATCACAGCTATTTGAAGATCAGTCCATAAGAGAATCTTCAACAAATCCCTTTTCTTTCAACCAGGATTTAGTAAACTTTGATCCATAACTTGGTGCGTTATCTTGCATAAAGATCATAGATCTACGCTTGGCTAAAGACTGGTTATCAAGCCATTCAAAGAAATATTGCTCTAGAAAATAACAGTAACTTTTGGAATTCATTTTAACCCCGTCTTTTAGTTTAAATGGATCCACAAGCTCATTACCAATAATCCCAGCCTATATCATGATCACTCCGCCGCCTTGTTGGCGTTTAAAAAAATTTCTTGAGTCATGTTGCTTGCAAACCCATCCTCGAGCCCATCCATCGGGCCCATCGTGGGCGATCCTTGATTCGTCTGTAAAAAGCACTTTACTGAAATTAGTTTTCATGTATTTTTTTTGCCCACTGCAATCTTCTTTCCTCGTGTTTTTATTTTTTATTTTTTTGTTAAAATGGGTTTCTTTATTTGATTTTATACATCAGCAAACATCCTTAATGCTTTACACCCTGTTTCCCTTGACACCATAGGAGCTCCAGCGGCCTCAAATATGAACGCACTTGACGCATTTGGGTTTCTTAATTCTCTTCGGATATGTGATAGATCACGCTTTGTTAAATTCCTGAATTCATCCTGAGACTTTTTTTCCTTGGTTGAATTCCCATTTGACATATTTTCTTGATTGTTCGATGATCCCTTTTCAAATACTTAGAAATTTGAAGCGAAGACATTCCTTTGCTAATTTCTTTGATTATATAGTTCTTTTCATTCATTGTTAGTTCTTTTTTACGAGCCATAATACTAAATTCTAGTTCTTGCAATTAATCTCTTGACACTGCAAATTTCTATAATTACTGAAAAAATACTAAATATAAATCTGAAATTGAAAATTGGGCCTTAATTGCTTTGATGCTTACTCGCTATACATAATAGTACCAAATATTTCATTGGATAACACATATCTATTAATTTTACATAAAATATTTGACAATACCTCTTTTGCATATAATCTCTAGACGCAGTTTATATATCTATATCTATCTATCTATCTATCTATCTATCTATATATATATATATATATATATATATATATATATATATATATATATATATATATATCCTAATAGAAGGCTCCAAGAACTAGTCAAGGTAGAGAATACAATGTACAATGAAAAAAAACATCTACCTTACTATTTTGGAATGATATCTGCATAGTAAAACATATAACACAGACACACAAACACTTTAGACTCAGACACAGACACACACAGACACACAGACACACACACACATATATATATATATATATATATATATAAATATATATATATATATATATATATATGTATATATACATGTATATATATATATATATATATATATATATATATATGTATATATATATATATATACATGTATATATATATATATATATATATATATATATATATATATATACATATACATGTATATATATATATATATATATATATATATATATATATATATAAAACATAAAGAAAATATAATTAAAATATTAAAAATGTTTTCTTCTTTTATTCATATTTAAGCGATAAACAGCATGTACATCGGACAAAATGTCTAGAACGTACAAATTATATTTTGGAATGATCTCTGCATAGTAAAACATATTATATTATAATATATATATATATATATATATATATATATATATATATATATATATATATGTGATATATATATATATATGTGTGTGATATATATATATATATATATATATATATATGTGATATATATATATATATATATATATATATATATATATATATATGTGATACATATATATATATATATATATATATATATATATATATATATATATATATATATATATATGCCATAAAGAAAATGTAATTCAAATATTAAGAATGTTTCTTTTATTTATATTTTAGTGATAAACATCATCGGCTAAAATATCTACAGCGTACAAATTTTTATTTGGAATATCTACATAATAAAACGTTATGTTGCTTTGGCTTGTTATCTTCAAAAGGAAAAGATAGCAAACCAAAGTTGCACCTATTTTTATATGTAGATATCGTCCCAAACTAAAATTTGTACAGTGTAGATTTTATTTTCCTTGTAGATAACACTCTAAAGTATTTTGTTATTTTATTTAATAATTCACATTATTTATCGAAATTAAAAGAACAATCGGCTCCAAACTGGGACTAAACATCCAATTGTTTTCATATATGCTAATTTTCACAAGTAGACGGTTACTGTGTGCTGTTGTATGATCTTAAGACAATACTGTAAAATGTTATTTCATGAAGAAAACGTTTGATGTTAACAATTTTCAATTGGAATCCCAGTATTTTTGCTGAAGAATAAAATTATTTGATAACTCTTCAGCAAATTTAATAAATTTATTTAGAATTGCAAATAGTTCATTAAAAAGTAGTATTGTAACAAATCCTCCGCTATGAGGTGTGAGACATGCACACAACTTGTTGGGACAGGAGAAACACCCAGGTGAACAAATGCTTAAGAAAGCTGCTCTGTATCTCTTACTGGAAGCACAAAACCAATGACTATGTACAGAAAAAAGTCAAAAGTCTTGTCGGCCGAAAGGAATCTCTCTTCGCAACAATTAACTGCCGGAAGAAGCCATGGTTTTGCTCCGCCTCACGAGATAACAACCTCTGCAAGTCCATCATGCACGTCACTGTTAAAGCCGGACACAAGCGAGGACGGCAACGCAAAATTCTGACCAGAAAACACCAAAGATTGCACCGAGATGCAAGTGTCGGAGCTCCTGAAAACAACCGCCAACACATCATCTTGGTGGAAGGTGTCTGTTTCTTCTGCCCTTAGGTCATTCACCACGACGATTGAAGCTGTCAAGTGACTGATGCTGATAATTAAAAGTTTCAAAATGACACTGCGCTCCTACACGAAAATGCTGGCGTTCATACAGGGAATTAGTGAATAAAGTGAATCCAGTGAACGGGCCTTATATTACCGTATTACTTGTACTTCTGTTGTTCTCATTAGTTTTGGTAGAGGGTGACAAGATTTTCGAATCAATCTTTACAATGTACAAAGAAAAAAATCTACACCATACAAATTTTATTTTGAAATTTTATTATTAAACACACCAGAACTCTATTGGCTTGGAGAGTCTTGCATTATCAGCAGTAGTAATGACTGTTTACAAATTCGCTCTTCTCTCCCTACAGTGTTCGAGAGCTAATATCTTCAAACACACACACACACACACACACGCACACACACACACACACATATATATATATATATATATATATATATATATATATATATATATATATATATATATATAAATGCACCAAACAGGCATGTATGTGGATGATATATACATAATCATCGATTAGAGATCCTAACCTAAGCTCTCGGCGCACGGCGTATTATATATATATATATATATATATATATATATATGTAAGCAAATATATAGATATAGATCCGACAGTATGAAGAAAAATATACGGAAAAAACAAACAAAAATCCTAATATGCAATTATGCTGTTTTAATCTTAATATAATGTCAACGTCGGACGTTTCGGTCTAATAGACCATCTTCAGGACATATTCATAAAACATAATTAACATTAGACCATGTTCAATTCCTCTTTTTCATGTTGAATTGAATATGGTCTAATGTTAATTATGTTTTATGAATGTATCCTGAAGATGGTCTATTAGACCGAAACGTCCGACGTTGACATTATATTAATATTAAAAGACCATAATTGCATATTAGGATTTTTGTTTGTTTTTTCCGTATATTTTTCTTCATATATATATATATATATATATATATATATATATATATATATATATATATATATATATATATATATATATATACACGTTTCGTTAAATAATATAAACAAGTGTTGTCTATTTCTTTTATGTAATTTTTTTTTCGTAGCGTCTGATAAGTTTAATAACATTATCGTTGAACGAAGAAAGAAATTCACAATATTGATCCATATTTTTTTTTAATACAATCTAAGCTTTCGGCTTACATAAGCCATTATCAAAGATGTCAATTAAAACATATTAAGCAATATACTGACAAGACAGTCATGATAGTCTGTCATTGTTTACATAGATGATTTCTAGGCAACGATAAACACGTGCATAGAAGACGCTAGAAGCCAAAATCGCACCGCATCTCATGACGTCACACATGACCACACGAGAGTGAATTGGAGAAGTATGGAAAGCCGTTGGTATAAACCAATCGCTTCTGTTACCAATTTTAGACATTTAAGAATATTTGTAGAGATGCCATAATTGATTTTGGTTAGGTTGGGTTTCAACTGTTTGATGTATAATGCTTCAAGGATTTTTAGTTTTTGTCTATTGTTTTCATGTCGAAGTGTAATTATGTTTTCGACAATATTTTACGGAATTGTGTGTGCGGGCAGGCATGTTGTTTTAAATGTCTAAAAATGTTAGAGTTTTCATTCAAATATATATATATATATATATATATATATATATATATATATATATATATATATATATTATATAATTATATATATATATATAATCATTTTAAACGTTACTTTTAATAGATACTCGTATATGAGTAGACACTCCGTTTACTTATTAAACATTGATTTTATTTTCGTCTAGCGCCTTGAATGTTTGAGAAATCTTATTAAAGGAAATCATCACATCCTCTAGTAGGATTCGAACTAGCGGCACTCTGGGCAGAATGGTCTGGATATGTTCCAACCAACTGAGCTACAAAAAATGTGTACCGATAAGCGAAACATCTCTCCTGATAGATTTTTCGAAATGCTTCGTATTTAAACGTAAACAAAGCCAATTCTTCAAAAGAATGTTATAGGTTTTTATTAATCCAACATATTTTTTATCCCTTTAAACGTTTTTTTTTCTTTTTAGTGGGTCTCGCATTTCAGTACACACTCTGTTATTAAACAATATATTTATTATGTTGGTGCAAAAATAATGACGTAATAATGTGGTTTTTTGACGTTAAAAAATACGTCAAAAAATGATATTACTACGTCATTATTTTTGCACCAACTTAATATTTATTTATTTTTGTATTTTGGTCTGAATATTCGAGAATCTTATTAAAACAAAATCCACGTTCTATGGCAGGATTCGAGCCTTCGTTCCTCTTTGCAAACGAAGCTACTGCGTAGGTACAGCCACGGATTTTCTGAAAAGAACACACGAAAAACACATTTTAAATAATTCATATAACTTCTTTCGGTTCTATTTAAATGATAATGACCTAAAGCTAATGCGAATTAAATGGAAAATTAATTTCCGTAATATAAATGAAGTTCTATGCATTTTTAAAATCATGACACGTCTTATCGTTACTCATCAACTCATAAAAACGCCATTGTGTACGAAAAATATAAGCAAAAAATTTTAAAATATCTTTAAAATCTAATATTTCTCCTAGAAATAGGTTTCGAAATTTATATGTAGATTTTAAGAATTAACTAGATTTAAATGGAGACAGAATGGAAATAATGTTTTATTTACGCACGTTAGTATGTGAGTATAAAAAACGTGTAATCCTACCACAGTTCTAATATGCGCGTGAAAAAGTTAAAATACGGAAGAGCAGTAGTGCATCATTGTTTTTTATTCTATACGCTTTTATTAAACTTTTATTAAACTTTGTAGAATGAAAAAGAAATGTGTTAAATTAGTGTGAAAAAAAAAAAAAATCAGCTTTTTGAATTTATTTTCCGTATCCCCTTCCCAGAGTTTATCTGTTTATTTTTTCTTTCTACCAACTTTGTTTTTCTTTGTTTATTATTACGTGTTACTTTGTTCTATGATTTTTCTTTTAAATTTCCATAAAGTTCTGTGTTTTATTTGTTATTAACTTCTTCGTAAGTTTTTTTGTCTAATTTTTACGTTTATTCTCCCCATTGTTTCTTCTTTCCTTGTTTTTTTACAGTTAATTTAACAGTAGCCATATTGTGTTTGTGAATTGTTACGTATATATTGTTTCGTATTTCTTTTTATTTGTTCTTTGTACAGTGTTTGGTTTTATTTTTATTTTCTTGTACATTTATTTTAAATTGTCTTGTCTGACGTCTTTTGTACGTCCTTCTGTTTTGTGTTTGTCGTTTTTAAATTTGTAGTCTCGCTTACGGGCGAACCTTGTTTATATTGTTTTGAAGGGTTTGCGTTTAATTTTTGTACGTCTTTCTGTTTTGCGTTTTTCCTTTTGACTATTTAAATTTGTTGTTTCGCTGTTAGGTGAACTTTCTTTATTTAAGTTTATTTTGTCGTATATTTATTCAATTTTTTCTCGACTATTGTCTATTTATCTTTTGTATTTGTTGTCTTGTGAACCTTGTTGATCTAAGTTTATTTGTCTGTTTTTCATTTTTTTTAGTTTCTTCTATAGGCGACAGTTATTCATTATTATTTTTATTTTTAGCACACCTCCCCTTCCCGTTTAAAATGGACAAAAAATGGAAAATTTTTCTGTCGTTTTTTAATTCTTAAAAAGAAGCCAAATTTGGCCGACCTTAGAAAGTCGGTCAGGAAGTATTTATTTTCCATTAAAAAAGACCCTCCAGATAAAGACAATCCTGACGAGTACCCTGCGTTACCAAATTCACCCTCAAATGAGGAAGCCTTTGGTGGCCAAGAGAAGTCAAACAAAAATATCGAGGCCAATAATGGCCAAAAAGATTTGGCCATAAATATGAATGTCAATAATGGCCAAAAAAAAAATAAGACTACAACTAATTCAGAGCCCGTCGAATCGCCCTGTTGTTAGAAGTCCCTCCCCGAAGTGCATCATCGATATTGCGGAGTTCTTGGAGCATGCTAACAGTTATGCACTCATTGTCGTGGAACTTGAAATCCTGGAGAGCCCCATAGAACTTAAGAAAATCGAGAAAAGTATAGTGTCGGTCTTCATCGTCGATAAGCGTAAGCGCAAAATTTGTCGTTTGATGAAAGAGACAGTGGTAAAAACATTGGAGTCCCTGGGGCGTAAGCGACTTAGAATTATTAAAGGTTCTCGCTTCTTTCTGTGGAACGTATTACTAACCACACCGGAACATTGTGTGAAAATGACTAGTAAAGTACTTATAACAAACGTTCTCATACTGCGCACCGATTGCGTCTCGTCTCATTTTATCGGGGAACACCTGGCGGTTTTCTTGTCGCAGTATGGAGAGATACTGGGTGCTTCCTGCTATAGCCTGTCTGGGGGATGGAGCTTCGACATAATATTGGACCGCAAAGCTTTCCTCTCCAGGCACATTCTTCCCATCCCTCAACCCCTCCCAGTAGAGACCCCAGCCCTATCAGACAAAACTTTACAAGTTGCCATAATACCAGTCCTTCCCATGTAAATCATCTGAAATGCCCCCTCCTCCCATCAAAAGACAAAGGAGTCCAACCCAGGACATAAACGAAAAAAGAAAAAAAGCAGAAGCACATTTATCAGACAGGCCAAGTCGTATGCCGTATTTCCCCCGCCCAGGCGAAAAGAGCCCAGGACTACGGCAATAGAATCAAAGAATTAAGTTTCCGCCTCTATGTCAAGCATTATGCTGATAGAGATGTCGAGGATACTAAAAACTTTCCAGAAGCCCAACGTGTATTGACGGTCATGAGATCTGGCACGGGGACTGGGCAGACATGGGAGATGCTGGACGAGGCAATTACCTCATTTAAAATGTCCCCTCCCATTGCCATTGTCGAAGACTCCAAGTTGAAGAAACTGAAACAATTTTGTTATTGGAGCGTCTCTGTTTTTGTTCAGCCCTCCCTATAAAGTGCACTAACGGAGGACGGAGTCTTTTTACCAGGGAGTCCAGTCTGAGCCTTGCTCAGTTCGCCGCCTATTTTGCTGACCTTGAGGCAGTTGAAGCGACTGGGTGCGAGGGTCCCATTACAAAGTCGGAAATCTGGGAAGCGCTGAAACAGTTTATCCTGGACAAATCTCCGGGATTAGATGGTCTTCCCTACGAGGTGTACTTGAAGCAGTCGCTCGTTTTTGTTCCCTTGCTGGCAATGATTTTCGGCAACTGGGTGAAGTGAGGGTTCTATACCCCAACGCTTCACCAAGGGCGTAATCAAGCTGTTACGCAAGGACAAAAACGGTGGGTATGGGTTAGGTATCTTTCGACCTTTAACTATGTTAAACACAGAGTTAAAGATTTTGGTTAAGGTGTTTGCAAACTGTGTGCCGGCTGTCCAGTCTAGTCTGAGTGGCCCCGAATAGACTTGTGCTGTGAAGGGTAGGACTATTCAGGACAAACTTTATATTGTGTGCTTGATCATCGAGTGAGTCGTAGTGAAGTCGCGTTGACCAATTTACATCAGTCCAAAGCCTTCGATAGGGTTGACCATCGATTTCTCGAGAGTGTTCTTTCGACGGCTAGTCTCGGGCCGTACTTTCGCACCTGGATCCGATTTGTGTATGCGACTCCATTCGTCAAGGTTGTCCGCTTTCGCTTTTGATTTACGCTCTTGCGTTGGAACATTTCCATCGCAAGTTAAAGACGAATCCTGTCCTGCGCAGAATTTCACTGCCAGTTGCTACCACCTCGGCCAGGTATTCTGCCTATGCTGATGACGTTTCGTTTCTTGTGTCGAGTATGGCCGAGATTGACGAAGTCACCAAAGAAATCAGTGGTTATGAGATGGTGACAGGCGACAAGATCAACCGTGGTAAGTCTTGCGGTATATGGGCCGGTTAAGATTTTCGGTGTCTGGTTCGATCCTGACATCCATTTGGAAATGAATTGGTCGGAGGTGGAGGGGAAGGTCGAGATCGCAGTTAATCTGTTGTTTCGGATGAATCTTTCTTTAAAGGAGAGGGCGGAAGTATGTATTTCATACATCTACCCGCTTCTTCTTTACCAACTCTTTGTGCTTCCACTTCCGTATGATACACTAATGGCGTTAGTAAGTCTCTTGTCCTTTCTTGTGGGGAGGCAAGGCCGCCAGAGTCTCTCGGGTGATCGGTTGCCTTCATCCATCTGAAGTCGGTCTAGGTATGCCTAGTATTGAGATCCGTCAATATATGTTTCCCATCATGTTCCTGGATCGGAAGACGCCCGTAAGAATTTCCCATATCTGAGAAGTGTGAACTCGTGCGAAGAGGAGGCACGCCGTTTACCCAGAGCCGAATGCGCCTTCTACTGTGAATGTCATTGTGCTCTGAAACGCATCTTATGTGCGTCGGATGGCCTCTCCAACGCCCAGGCGTTGTGTCATAAGGCATTATATCAGGTGTTAGGGGTCCGTTCGTGACGAGCTGATTAACAAGCTCGGCCTTGCGAAGCAGGAGGCCCGCTCAATATGGCCTTGGGCGCCAGGGTTAAAATATCTCAATAGCAATAAAGCATTACTCACCTGGTTGATGATGCGTGGGGCCCTCTGGGCCACCAAAAGACTGCACGGCGGGCTTGGAGAAATATCCAAACTACTGACACTGTAGTGAGGAAGGTGAGAACTTCGGTCACGCGTTCTTTCATTGCAAGCTGGTAGCGCCGTTGCGTATGTTTGTTGAAGGCTTCATGGTTCGCATGTTGCTCGGAAAATTCTTTGTCCTTGAGACCGCTTCTGTTTGTAGCAATGTGGCACCGCCGTTGACGAAGGCTGAACATTATGTGTTCTTATACTTGCTGGATGTTATGAGAGTCGTGATTTGGACGACACGACGTCAGAAGGGATTCTATGGAGGTGAGAAGTTCACTTCTTCCCAACTAATCTTGTACTTTAAGCATCAGCTTAAAGTCAAGATTAGGACGGAAGGGCGGCGGCTCTCTTCATCAGAATTTGGCAAAAGGTGGCTGAATCTTGCGCGTTTGTGTCGTGTGAAAGGGGCTGAACTGGAATGGCACTTTGATGCCGGTTAGGCATCAGGATATTGCTTTTTCTAGGTTGAACTAGGGCAGCCCATCCCGAAATTAGGTTAGCTGAGGTTTCGTTTTGAATCTTTAGTTCCCTTTTCAATTAACTTAGCTAGTGTATGTATAGTCCTTGGCCCCTTTTATTTCTGTCCCTATTTTTTCTTTAAGTTTAATTCCCAGTCCCTCTCCCTCGTTAGATGTTCAGTGATGTTAGTTCTCTGGTGGATGCGGGGCGACTTTAATTTCGTGTGTGATTTTTCGTATTTGTTGTTGTGTCTGAATGAGTGTGTGTCTGCGTAAGTACCTGGGATGAATGAACGTTTTTATTTTATTATAGTCCCGCATTGATTTCGTCCAGTTCACTGATGTTTCTGCCACATTTAATATTACTAACATCATTTTATTTACTTTCTTGTAAATAGTTTTATTTCGTATTGTAAATACTCATTGGAGTTATATATTTTTAATTTTTAAAAATTGTTGTTTTATTCTCCTACCCCCGGCAGGCGATGAATTGTACATATAACAGACTAGTTAGTATTTTCATGGAGACATTAAGGTATTATGGTGGGTGTGGTGAGAAAGGTACCTAAGAATGTGTTGTTTTGGTGTAAAGAATATTGTTAGTATGATTGGGTCAGCGTTTGTGGCTAGCTAAGTTTAAAGTTAAGAGAGAAAACCGTCCTTTTCCCCTTTCCCCATTTCGGCCTTGTGCCACATTTTCTGTTTTTTTTTTTTTTTCAGAAATAAATATCCTAAGCAGAATAAAGCTTTCTTAAGTATTTTCTTGCCCCCTTTTGTTATTACAGTGCTTTCAAGACACCAAAAACTGACTTAACGGGAATTATGAAATTAGAGTAACATCGTAATACTCTCCTGATACTGAATATTAGTCAGTTAAAGTGAAATATCCCAATTATATTTTTTGTACTTCCACACGAAAGATAATCTAACATTTGTTAGAAAAAAATGAATAAAATTCTTAAAAAAGAAAAAAATCACACAAAAAATTGCATTAAACTTAACATTTTAAATATACATTTTTTAAAAGAAATTCCCGGACACAAATCATTCGAATGAATTTGAAAATCGCACTTGATTTTTTTTTTTTTTTTCGGAATAAATATTAGATATCATACACCATTTATAAAAAAAAAAGTACATTTTTAGTTTTAATGAATCATTTTTTGTAAGATAGGGGACACATTTTCCGTATGTTCAGACTTGATATGCCATATTTTTAATGTTTCTGAAACAATATCTTCCGGGATTTTTTATTATATAACTGTAAAAAAAACTGTACGAACACTGCCGGAATTAAAACGAGCTCACAAGTAATTGAAAAGCAGGGGTGAAACATACCCCACTCCCAAATATTTCCTCTAAGTATTTTGATAAAATATCCTATTCAATAAAATATTTATTCATTAATGAACAAGAATTGAAATTTGTTTCAACCGGGTTAATTCCCGGATTTTTGTCAAATATTTGAAAACAGTTAGCAGCGATATTTTGCTTTCATTTCCGAAAAGAAGCAACCATTTTGATGATAACATATATATATAAATATATATAAAAAATTCAGTCATTACACTTAGATATGTATTTTTATTTCTAATTTAACTCTTTTTGTAAGTTATTTGTTTTATCGTAAGAATTTTTTTTTCCAATTCATTTACTTTTTTTCGAGATAAACAAACTGCTCGATTATCTGATCAGTCCGTTATAAATATTGATATATTACAACAAGGAGAGGAACCTCGAGGCGGTGTAACCGTTAGCAAGCATGTATTGCTAGAACAATTACGACAAAGTAATGACTTCTATCCTCACTTGGTACCCCAAAACTTTCGGTCCTGTGCCACATATAAGCTACGATTAGAAAATCACTATTACAACGAAGCGTCTTTCATTTTGCGCTAGACCAGTTCTTGTGGACTGAACAATTTCTTTTCATCGCTGCTGGACTTTCATTTTGGAATTATTTTCATTGGGATCGACAGTGCCAAATTACCGCGGACTTTTATACGCTAAAGATTTTTTTTTTTTCACGCTTAACTATCTGTTAAGCCAATATATTTTATTTTATTTTAGATTTGTTTTACTAATTTTTGCTTTTTTGTTAAAGAAAAAAAAGTTTTTGACCTCTTTGTTTTCGTTGATTTTTACGACTTAAGGTCGGTTGTGGTTATTTAATTGTTTTTAATTAATTTTCTGTTCTCAAATTTCCTGTTTATTAATTTTTTTGTCTTTTCATTTAATGATTTTATATTTTCAAAGGAAAAAATGTTTTTTGTAACCAATTATTTTTCTTTGTTCAAATCTTTGACATGAAGTCAGCAATTTTGGTTTGACTTGTTTATTTCAAATCTTTTTTTTTTAAGTTATTCATTTTGTTTTCCAGGTTTAGCTTTCGCACGTTTTTGATTAAAGCTGAAATATTATCTGAAATATTTATCATCTTTGTTCTTTATAACTTGTTTTTCCAGTTTGCCATCATTTAAATGTATTGATGAGTTAGGTTATTGTTTTTGTAAAAGTTTTCCTACCGTCTACTTCATTTGTCATTTAATTTGACTTGTGGTTGTACTCTAAGTTACTATTTAATGATTTAGTTTAATTTCTTCCTTTGCATATTGAAAAAAACAAAAACAAAAAGGGATTTGTTACAACAAATAAGTCAAAAGGACAGAGATTCAGCCAGTCAGTAATGTTTGGGGTCTGGTTCCAATAAGAAAAACTGACAAAGAAAACTCAGTGAGTTGAAACTATCGAGGAAACAGCACAAAAGATGCTCGGAGAGCGTTTCAGTTCTGTTTTGGGAGAGGTTAACCCCTCACTGTATAGAACGCTAAAATCAACATTTCATCGGCGACCTCTCCCTAGACGGAACCACCAAAATGAGATAGGGCAGGGATCAATAGAACACGCGGTTAGTGTGTTCCCCCTTGATTATGTTTAGACCAGAGACTTACCCTAGATTCGAATGGCCATGACTCATTGGTTAGCAAACCTGGAGACAAGGGCAAGTATCGTTCGCGATTTTCAGCGTCTCTGTGTGGATATGTGTTGTCATGAGACTCACTGCAAGTGACTAAGATTATACTGTCGAAGGTTTTCCCTTTTTTCTCAGCGTATTTTAAGAGATTAGAACGTTTTCTCTTGACTGGCAAGCCGTTATTTAACGGTGATATGTACCATTGTCTTCGTGGATCCGGCGGGAAGACTTTGTCTCATTCATGTTAACATAATGAATAAAGATTTTCGTCTCATTGGGGCTTGTGCGCCCAATGACCACAGTGAGAGGTGCGACTTCTTTAGTCGTGTTGAGCCGTTTTTCCTCGGTATTCTTAGCGGCTGATTGGAATGCCGTTCTTTATCCCGAAAAATATCGTAGCAGAGACAAATTTGGTGAAACCATTTCAGGATTTCAATGACAAGAATGCTTTTGTCGATAAGTTCAGAAGTGGATAACTCCGGGACTTGGTATGAACGTAGAATAATAAGGGCGACCTGGATACGATCGGGTTTTAGTTAATAGTGAACATGGGGCTCATAGTGCCCAAGTTTCCATTCAATATGTTATATGAGCCCGTGTACACTTAAGTAAGCCTAGGATGAGTTGCCACTGAAATTTCAAAACATTTTTCTACAAGAAAAAAATCCACTTAGTTTCTACTAACCCTACAGTGGGAACTGACGTGGCTGTTTTGAGCAATGAATAGTGGTTAATATTAAATTTGTAATTAGTTTTTTTGCTGCTGCCTTTTAGCAATATTTGGACTTTGATTAACAGCGCAAAAGTCATTGGAACCTAGTGTAGAAAGAGATGTCAATTTGGGCGATAGTGAGGAAGTACCGCAGCTAGGGCTTAGTTGATCTCATTGTTTATAAAGAAGGACTAAGCTCTGTTAGGGCTAGGCTAAAAAGAATGTCTTCCGAACATGACCTTTGAACTGGGTTTGTTTTCGTTTGTGCGTGTAGTAAGGCATAATTTGTCACTAGTTTTAATCAAGGGTTAAAATTTCTGATGAATCTTAATTCTTCAATGATTGAATAAGCTTATGACGAGTTCTTCGGCAATAAATTATCAGGAGAATTTCCCATAATACATCTTTAACTATTTGAGCTTAACTATTGGCGAATTTATGATAGTCATTGCAGTATCTTGTTAAATAGGCGATTTTATTGAATACATTTACACTTTCGTGTTTCAAGATATTTTTGTGCAATTTTGGTAAATATATCTGTTAAAATGTTATTTCCATTTTACGGTAATTTAGGCAACAATTTATCTATCGCACCTGTAACTTTGAAACAAGCAACCCACGTAAGATCAAATGATAAGAACATAAGTAAACGGAAAGATGTGAAGTGGGTAATCTGATCTTGGATGAGTTCCTGACAAGAACGGGGAGAAATTGGCATATATTTACATTATTTACATTATCGGAACTATTGTCCTCATCTTTGTCGCCATAATTATTACAACGTTTCGGCCGTTGTACACTCCGGCCTTCTTCAGGTGGTTGCAATGTCGAACTGAACCCTTTATTCCGCTCGCTGGGGTAGACTGTTCTAGTTCCATGTGCCATGTTTGATGGATGTCAGTTATCAGTTATCTGCTGTTAATTTCCCTCTGAAAGTTCTCCACTGCCTTAACCGGGCATTGAACTCACACTCTTTGGGTCCTGTCACTGGATCTAACCAACGCCTTTATCCACTGTGCCATGTGTCCTTTAGGACATCCGGGTATGCATTTCTGGGAAATAAAGCGAAATAAAGGGTTCAGTTCGACATTCCAACTACCTGAAGAAGGCCGGAGCGTACAACGGCCGAAACGTTGTAATAATTATGGCGAAAAAGATGGAAAACTTTAAAACTTTTCAATCTTTTACGTTAGAAAAGGTCCGCCCATCGAAAAACCAATCTTAATTGTTTGGTACGAAGTCACAAAGTGAATATCACGATGGAGACTCGAGCTCAACCCAGACTTGAAATGACTTGTATAAGACTCATTGCTGAAGATGTTGGAAACAAATGATCGGTTCTTTCTACTCCTCCAGAAAGTTCTTGACATTACTCTCTTTTACAGCAGTCAGATCAGACCAAAATAGACTATTCCTTTCGTACCTGGACTGGAAATGCCATTTCTACACTTCCCAGCATTGATAGTTCAAAAGCGATTTCACAACGTTGTGGGCGATGACTTATTTTCGACCCTGCAATCCTTTATCCACAGACGAATCGATAAGCGCCTCTCGCTATCGGGATTTTTCACGGGAACTGTTCAAACTAACTCCATTGCTTAGTTTACCCTGTGCAGATCTTCCCAGCTAAAACCCGACGTATCACGTACACAGCATCGTTTCCTCCACCTCTTCGTATTCAATTAGTAAGGAGGAAGCTCCGCTTAGACAGCTTCTTTCTCAGAAATTGTTCTGTGAAAATGTTTACCGATATAATGCTGCTCCTATCACTAGTATCTTAAGCTCTTCAAGTCTATGATCAATAGTTATTTATTCAACATATCCGTATTATATGCCCTTCCCAATTCCTCTGTTACTCAGGTACAACATAAGACAATAAGCGTCTACCTTTAGTGGCTCTTGGGCCTTATATTCAGTGAACAATAGTATATAAAAAATAATTATATTTCCTTTGTTATTCTGGCTATATTTGGCTTTATGTTAAGGATGCCTACATTTTCCCATTAGTCCACGATGTAAGCTGCAAATGTCGTGAAAAAACCTATGGTATATCAGTATACTTCAAATGTATCCTTAATTGCTACATACTATTAGTAAGGTAAGTTAAATCTCACGTCTGCGTTGCGCTGAGTTGGAACGAACAAAGAAAAGGTTGATTTAGGTGGCGGTTTTGGAAGACAAGTGTTCAGTCGTCAGTTGACCGGGGAAATGAACGGTGATCTAACGGGAACATTTTTCTTCGTTTTGATAAATATTGGAGAAAGAGGAAAGAAATATTACATTTTTTATAGACTTAAACATCGCCACCTAACGGGCGTTTGAGGAAGTCAAGTTGGGTAAAAATATTTATGGTTCCTTTATTGCGAGCACCACAGGGAAATGTATTTCTTTTTCATTATTCATTATTGTTTCATTGAGTTTTTCATTTTCTCCACAGAGCCATATTTATTTCTTACAAATTTCATTTGCTTTTATTAATACACGAGCAAGTAAATGAAAAGAAACATGGCGTTGCGTCAATCTTTCAACAGATGAGTGCCTTTCTTTGTTGTAAATCAGCCCTTGACATCTTAACTTGAATACTGGCCACTTGCATCGATAGAAAATACACAAGTATCTTATCCATGAGACAGGACATTTATATTGATTATAGACTTAAGGGTTATGTAATCTTGGCAAAGGTCACAGAAAAGGCTCGTTCGGTCACTACAAGCGGTATCTTTTAAGACGAAAGATTTTTTTTTTCTAAAAGCCAGAGAGTGATTGAAATCTAGGCAAGAATGACGAGATTCCAGAATGTCTGAGAAACATTGAACGTAATCTTTTTCAAACTAAAACTCTTGCTTCTTTCGACCGACAAATTTGATAACTGACGAATTTAGTCGTCACATTACGACGTATTGAATTAGTTTTAAGAAAATGTGTTTAAGCGTCTATTTAATTTCTACATTTACGTCTTTTGACATACACACATACATATATATATATGTATAAAGAGAGAGAGAGAGAGAGAGAGAGAGATCCATAATGATGATTATTTCACGTTCGGAAGAATGCTGAACACATTGTCAACGTTTTTGTATTTAAGAGCATAATGAAACAAACTATGGTAATGCTAACAACGCACAACTTTGTATAAATACTTGTATTACTGAACAGCATATAGTTTTGTACTACTTGCACCCCTGAAGATGATCTTCGAAAAAGATCGAAAGTACTTGGGAAATAAAAATAAAAGAAATTTAAACAGCTACAGCATATTTCTTGCATGCTTTAACATCAATACACGGAAGGTAATCGTGAGTATGTATGAACGGATTTTGGTAAAATGAACAGACATAATGTCTGTAATATATTCAATCAGACATGCCTAAAAGAAAATTTGCTGTCTAAATACACACACACACACACACACACACACACACACACACACACATATATATATATATATATATATATATATATATATATATATTCCATCACTTGCAATATTTATCACAAAAATAATTAGGAAAAACCGAAAGAAATCTAAATAAAAAATTATATGAATACAAAAGTGACATTTTACAAAATAATTCATCAAATGTGATGCTTACCACCGAAACGACACTGACCATAACATTCACATAAATATGCTACTCTGATCAAAGGAGTAGATAATTCACGATGACGTAAATGTCTCGACAGTAGCGTAATCGCAAGGTTACAGTAAATTAGGGCCATGACTCTTGCAACATTTCAACATTCCTGGCAGGTCTTCGAATATCACAGTGATGAAAAGAAAAAGAAAGTTCATTCGGAAAAATATGTATATATATATATATATATATATATATATATATATATATATATATATATATAATAATAAAATTCCCAGTACACCTCTGTAGCCCTACCAAGAAAATTTTGGCCGACGATGTCCGGAAGAACGAAACACATCACAAGTAAACTTTTTCCACTTTGTCATACAATTTACCCAATACTGTTAAATAGTTATCTATCTCTTCGTATCTATTATCTATTCTATCTTCCTGCTCGTATCCATCCATCTATTTATCCATCCATCTATCTCAGCCTTTCACGTCTATCTATCTATCTATCTATCTATCTATCTATCTATCTATCTATCTATCACAATGAATGCTTTGGCTAAAAATGGATTTGTAAAAATCGTCTAAAGATTAAAGGTTTAGTTCTTTTTTTGTAACAGATTTAATGTTTAGTATAGAGCTTAGAAAAAATTTGCAGTATGAGATAGGAAAGAAGTAAGGCATGTAGCAACATCAGAACGGCAAAGGGCAATCCTTTAAAGGCAAGGAAGGGCAAAAATATTTTAAGTCAAATGATAGCGATTGCTGTACGATTGATTTTTGAATCAAGCACGGGCAACGCCGGACCATGCTGCTAGTATATATATATATATATATATATATATATATATATATATATATATATATATATATATGAATTGGGATCAAATATGGCTAGCAATCTGACAGAATAGGATAAAGAACAAATAGGAAAGCTTATAAAAACATCATCGGAATATGGAAAAAAATATATATATTATTCTCTAACGACGATTTAGTAAAAACGAAAAAGGTTATATTTATAATTTTTCTTAAATTATTTTTGTTTTCTGTTTTTTATATTATATTTCAGGGTTGCTGAAATGTTTAGCTAAATTATGGATTATTCTAAGGAATGTAATTTAATGCATATTTTCTTTTCTTTTGTGAAGTCCATTATAGGATGAAACGCGTCGGCTAAGATAAGTTTTTCATTTGTTTTTATCCATATTGTCTTTTTTACAGATATATTTTTAGTGATGTCTGGAATTTTACACTTTTTTTATATACACTTCTAAGTAATTGATTTATTTTTTAATCCAAGATTATTCATTATTTTAAGCGTTTTATCTTACTTGATAGACGTTTATGAGTAAGACCTCATGATTTTATTAAACAGTGTGAATTGCATCTACCGGCTTCTGCATTCAAAGGAAATGTACCGCCGCAAATATTCTTGTGGGAAAATGTTTAAAACTCGAATGCCCAAACCGATTGATGTAATTCAAACTATAAAAAAAAATAAAATAAAATAAAAAAAACAGGTCGTCTACTGTAACACGTGTATCCACAAAAATATAGCGTTCAAAGTAATAAAAACCTATCTGCATGCCCACCAGGTTGATCTTCAATCCCATCAGGAACGACCTGTCAGGAAGGTGAATTCTTGAAGTTATTGGCCTAGGGAGACGATCCCATCTCGTCGTATCTTTGGAACGTTCCTAAAAATCATATCACGGGTTGTGAGCGAAATTGAGGATCTGGGACTGTTCGGGAGCTGGGACTCTTCGGGAGCTGGGACTGTTAGGGAACCGACATTGTCCTAGCATGACGTAACAATTAATTATGAACGAAGGTTTGAGTGAACTGGCATTACCTTGTTCAAAGTGCTGATCAAGACAGTTTATGTGCTCTTTCCCAGAAACCGTAAAGAAGTTTCGCTCGGTATAGTTGTTATCTAAAACGCAGGTGGTCCTTGAACTAACAGAAATGTGCTTGAGTCGAACGGTGTTCTTGGAAAACAGTAGTAGCCGGCCATTAGCCGGATGAATGAATAGTGGGAAAAGGCTGTGCACTGTATCAAAATCAATAACTCTAAAAGAGCAAGACTATATTATTGGTTGCTAGTGAGCTTTATGTGTTACATCCTAGTTAAACACATTAATACAAGGGGTACAAAATTTCACCTAGGCATTGTTAAAACGGCCGTTGGCCAAAGAAGCATTCATCCAGGAAACACTGGTGGGGGACCGGTTTAATCGCCAATAACATGACCATGTAGCAAATAGTACACGGTTACTGTCTATATTTCTGAGATGAGGTATTATGTACCCTATTTACATTATCGGACTATTGTCCTGATTTTTGTCGCTATGTTTATGCCAAAGTTTCGGCCGTTATACGCCCCGGCCTTCGTCAAGTGGTTGGAATGTAGAACTGAAGCCTTTATTTCGCTCACTGCTGTAGACTGTTCTCTGTGGGATCAAGTTGGGATAATAGAAAAAGAACATCATTGGAAAATTCGTAAACTTAAGGAATCAGCACATATGCTAGGCCACAAAAATCCTCTGAGCCGATCAACCATAGAAATGAATACAATATGGGAACCAGTAATAAGAAGAGCCAGAGAAAAGCGATAAGAAGACATTAGGTTTATAAAACCCAGAAATTAATATACAGACGTCATCAAGGACACATGACACAGGAGATAAAGGCGTTAGTTAGAACCAGTGACAGGACCCAAAGAGTGTGAGCGGGATTAACAGGAGATAACTGATATCCATTAGACATGGCACGTAGAACTAGAACAGAATACCCCAGCGAACGAAATAAAGGGTTCAGTTCGACATTCCAACCACCCGAAGAAGGCCGGAGCGTACAACGGCCGAAACGTTGTGACAAACATGTCGACAAAGATGAGAACAATAGTCCGAATAATGCAAGTAGAGTACTCGCTTACATAGTATGTTTCTGAAGAAATAATGGATTTTTATGCATGGTCCGATATACTCACTTACGTGCATATATCCTTGGGAACAGTATGAATCCACCTCATTCCTCCCAGCTATGGGTTAAATATTATGGCATGGACCAGAAAATCATTGTTCCTAAAAACATTCTTGCATTCCAAAATTTTTTTTTGTTTTTTACAGCTTATCAATCAAATGTCCACTGTTTTCGCGGAAAAACAGCATAGCGTAAATGAAAAATGCCACAAACTTAAAGAAAATAAAGGATTATCGTCAAAATGCTTATGTTATTATTAAGATGAAAGAAAAAAGTATTTTTTAATTATTTTTTGATATTTTTTATTATTTTCTAACACGTTCGAAATTTTAGTTAGTCTTCTCTTTTTTACGTCATCGCGGTGACGTTAAAATGAGTTCTTTTTTTGCGCTTTTTTCCCGTTGAAAACACATTGATTTGGAAATTCTTGTAAAAATCAAATAATTGTCCGATCTTAATGAAATTTTCGGGACTTATTCACAAATAAATGAAATTATTTTTGCAATATTTTGTTTTTAGAAAATTTTGGTAAAAAATATTTTTTTTTAAATATGTTACCCCCCACTTATTTAATTTCATGAAATTTCGCCCAAAACCTTTTTGGCTCCAGAATTTCTTTTTTGTTAAAAGAAGGAGTCTTTGGAGATGATAAATAACCTACTTTTTTTTTTTTTCAAATTTGAGCTATTTAACTAAAAATCTTGTCTGAATTGAAAAATAATGAATCCAATAAAACTATGATATTACTTAATTAGAAAAGCTTTTAATTGCTTTTGTAAATAAGTAATATTAAGGACATTATTGTCTGAAGAAATAATTTTTTTCTGATGAATAATTAATTTTTACAAGAATTTTTTCGTTTTTTAAGAAATTTTAATTATAATAGTTTAACATCGTGTAAAGCTCTGTATTAGGAGGGCTCCTCGATATTATATAGTAATTAAATAGAAAAAAAATTGACGAATCCAAAATTGCTAAGTTTAATAAATTTAGTTGAGCTACTTTTTTAAAAAATAATTCTTTATGTTGTATTTTTTTACTTAATACATTCCTTATTTCCATGTATGATATACTGACATTGTCAGTATTATTAAAAGGTCACGTGATTTAAGGGTTTTTGTCCCTTTACGTGGCCTTTTCATATTTTCCGTTCAACTTTAAAAGTGTAAACTTTAAATTTTAAAGTAATTTTTCTTTTTTTCATTTACTATTTCACTAAATAATTTTATTTTATGTATTGTATTTCCATTAGTGTGGGTCATACTCAAATAGAATAATTTTTTTAAAACTCAGACTTTTAAAAATTATGTCATTTATGGTAATCCATAGTAGCTGTCATCGCTTCGTCAGTCAACAATCCATCAATAGTTGGGTCAGATTAACAGGATCGATCGTTAATAATTGCTTGAATATTATTTTTTTATGCTATAAGTAAGAAAAATTTCTTCCAAATCAGATTACTTTAACTTTAATTTTTTTTAATTTTACTAAAATAACGCGTCAGAAATTTTTTTAAATATTTTCAAAATCGATAAATTTGTGTTTGTTTACAAATTTTTTAAAATTAAGAAAATGGCCGTTTTTAAGAAAATTAAAAAATTTGAAATTAAATATGACAATCAAATGTATATAGTTTCTATCTGAAATACACCATAATTGTTTAATTAATAGAAATTATAAATTTAATTATTAAACTTTCAATTAAAGCTAAAATGAAATCTTCAAGAATGTTTTTTCGTTGTAAAAAATTCATTTTAAACTTGAATATAGAAAATTTATGCCGAAATAGTGGAGGTACCTAAGAACAATTGCTATCCTCAATTACGAGGTGTTAGCTGCTATGTAACAGTCGATAGATTAACTTACTTTTTGGCTATTTTAATTAGTTTCAGTAACTTTATGCTGAAAACTATAAACTGACGTAATCATTCGCTTACATTTTGTTGCTTGCTATATTCTGTTCTTACTACGTTTCGGACAAGCCATTCTACAGACTTTCCCAGTGTATAGTCCGAATGTAATGACCTCGTTCCCTCTATACGGATTAAACTTTTAGCTTCAAATCTCTTCTATAAATTTCAGATAAGTTATTCTTATTCAGTAACTTCGAGTTATGGGACTTGAACAAGACAGCATTTTATTTTTTATTTGAAGAGATCTCAAATTTTTCCATTACGCTACCACATGGACATATTCATGTATCTATCTATATATAAAATTCTGTAACTTTCGTTAGTCCGTTCGATCGCCACATGCTCTAAAATAGCCATACATTGACCGCTCGAAACCAAATTTTGGAGAGAATTTCAAACAGTTAAGTGGGGTACGAAGTACAGTTGGTTTTACTAGGGTGCGTAGCTTAGTACAATACATTTTCATTGTATAATTTTTTTTGAAAAAATTAAGTTTTATTTAACATAACAATTACTCCCACTATTTTAAAAACAATTTAATGACTAAGATAACATACTTAATAAAAATGCAATATTGTTTTTTCATATCTTATGTACAGTGGAACGTGAGATTAAGCGTTTTAAGGCTCCTGTGGTATTGGGATTTGGACATGGTCTTTGTTCAGTTTATTTAAAACTACCACGGTTGGGTAGGGGGGAGTCAGATAGCTTATGAGGTATTATCGTATGTGACTTTTGCTTTTCTTCTGTAATGCTGTGTGTTTTTATTTAATACTATTCCGATGTCGCAATCCTTCGCTATGTTCTATATATAAATACTGTTTTTTGCATATCTTTTAAGTTATATATATATATATATATATATATAATATATATATATATATATATATATATATATATATATATCAATCTGGTAAAATAATGCACAGTAGTAGAACTGTAGATATAAACACAGTAGGGAGTGTTTCAAATGTGCAGAAGATTTCAAAAGTAGTAGTGATATAAACGAAACAATGCATGATTGGCTGGGAGGAAATTCAATAAAGTTGAGGAGTGCAGATAGCCTCGCAAATGTAAATGATATCCTACGTTTCAATGTATTTGAATGCATTAGTACCAAACGGATTCCCAAGACACAACCTATTGTTAAAACCAGGAGTGTCATGAATTCTGTTGCGCAATATAAATCCTCGGTAAGTCTTATGCACTGGAACAACTCTTATGTTCGACAAACTTATTGACAACAGATTAAAACAATGTACCGTGTTTGGAACAGAACGGATGGTATTAATCCCCAAGCATAAAGTTTATTCCTAAACCTTCCAAATATCCTTTCGAATGGACAACAATCCAGTTTTCGCCCTGTGTTTGCGAAAACTATTTAAAAAAAGTCACAACACCAAACACTTCAGAAAGTTGGAATTTGGCTATAGAAAGAAATATTTACGCATGACTAGTTGTATGTTGCATGCTCAAGAGTAAGAAATACTAAGAATTTATTCTTCACTGGTAAAAATGAAAAATAATTTCTTAATGTTTTTTTACCCTCAAGTCTTATTAAACTAAACGGAAACGAATTGCGAAGTATGGGTTTTGTTAAAGTATTTTTCCAAACAAATCGACCCATTCAAATATCATCGATTAGATTGCGAAATTGAAGGAAATGTAGTTTGTAAATCTCGCCAAAAAAGTTACTAATAACTTCAACAATTATAAATAGTGTGAGGATTTCAACATACGTCAGAGTTGAAAAAAAATTCTAGTTTACCGAATTATCGCAAGACTTATAAAAGAAAACTAATAAAAGAAACTTTTAATGAACATGGTCTGAGATTAGTAAATGCATTTTAATTGCCCTTTACACTAAGAAAAAAAAAATGGACATTACACGAATACTGTCTTTTCTAGTATGACACTAGAAAATCGTACTTTTACTGTCTGGACACCTGAACATGGACACATGGCACAGTGGATAACGACGTAGGATATGTCCAGTGACTAGACCTAAACAGTGTGAATTCAATATCTGGTTAAGGCGGTGGAGAACTTTGAGAGTGGAATTAACAGGTGATAAGTGTTCAGTACCTGACCACAGCAGTCGTGAACCAAAAATTTAAAGAGTCGAGATAAATGGGAATCAACTGAAACATCTGTTAGAGGCATGGCTCGTAGAACTAGAACAATCTACCCAGGTGGACGAAATAAAAGATCGGTTCGAAATTTCAATCACCTGAAGAAGGTCGGACCGTACAACGGCCGAAACGTTGTGAATATGCTAATGAAGATGAGGTTTGTTGTGGCCTGTGTAGGGGCCAGAAAGAAAGACGCGGAAGACGAAGGTTGGTTGAAAAAGTATATTGAAGATATATACAAAACAATAGTGTTAGTAATAAGTAGATTAGCACTGCGTCTACTACTCCACTCCACTTCACACTCTGTGTTCACGTCCGACTCTCGCAGTTGGTATTTATGAGAGAAGAGTTCATTATACTGTAAGAGGGTTTACCCCAATATGGATAACAGTCCGAATAATATAAATAAAGCAAGAAATCATAATACCTCATCTCAGAAATATAGACAGGTATTAAGATAGAAGCTATCAATTGACCATGCCTTGTAGCTAAATTATATATTCCTTGTGAAGGAAAAATACTACACCTAATCAGAAAGCCATTTAATAAATCTGAAGTTTTGTTATTCAGTCATATTTTTGAAAGTGGGCATAGAATGTTCAGTACATATAATATATGCAAAATAATTCACTTATTCTTATATATATAATTGCGATTTTTTCCGAAGAAAATAAAGCGATAGGTAATAATTTAGCAAATTGTTTAATAAATATGTTTTAGAAGTAAAATTAAAAAAAACCTAAAGAAAGACAATTTAAATAACATCTTCTGATGTTACGAACTCATTCTTCATGAAATAATTTTCTTGTCAGGGTTGCTGGGTATAGGAAAACAGAAGAACACCTACGCATGCGCAAATCGCGTTCTAATGTCGTTCTTCTTTTTGTTCAAGATTTGATTCTTTGAACATTTAACTTTATCTTGAATTCGCTATATATATTTTTGTTTTGTTCATAGTTTTTTACTTATCTTTTTGTCAGACTTTGTGGAGTTGCTGGAATCTCTCGTTTTTCAACTCCATTTCGCTCGTTATCTAACAATATTCGAAGACCCTCAACACTAGTTCACACAAGCAGAGCTTATCAATGCCATTCCTTGCTTATCAAATCGACGCCATAATCCACGTCTTCATCCCTTTTATATTTCGTTTGCCGTCTTTCTTTTTAGAAATCTTTCTTTCCTCAACTATGTATTTCGTTCGAGCAGCAACTTGTTCTGCTTCTCAATTGTATTCCTTACTTTATATTCGTTTTAATTTTCACACGTCTGTCTTATGTACAAGGTAATTCCATTTGTCTGTTTTACACTATTTTAATATGCATGGATGAATGTATGTTTATATATTTGTGTGTGTTTATGTACATGCAGGGGTGATGGAAAACCAAGAAAACATTGTATTTTTTAAGCTTTTTTTTTTGTTTTTTTTGCAATATTTATATTGAAATTTTCCCCGGAAACCGGACAAAACCAGTTTTAAGTCCTGTTGGTCTTCAACCAAACATACATAAATGAAAATCTGTACACACACTTTCACGTTTTTTTCTCTATTCCCTATATATATATATATATATATATATATATATATATATGTTTGTGTGTGTGTGTGTGTTTGTGCGCGCGCTCTCTCTCTTTTTTATGTCTCTCACCTTCTCTCTCTCTCTTTCTCTCTCTCACCTTCTCTCCCTTTCTCTCTCACCTTCTCGCTCTCTAACCTTCTCTCTTTTATCTCGCCATCGCAGTTAATAAATTAATAATTTTTCAAATCATAAGTCACTTATACTTTTATCCATTTATTAAGTCTTTATTTTCGGATATTCTTGGCAAAAATTCTGCTCGCCTTGAAACGCGTATCAATTCTCTTTGTTAACATGTCGTTCGGTCGAACTCGTGTGTACTCCATCTGTGATAGGAAATTTAGACACAGTCGTTTATTCTTTAAATCTTCATTATTTGGAATAAGTAACGTTCGGCACCACACTGGGCACAAATCTCTCATGATAGATAAATTGATAAGCTTTAATTTTTATTTTATTTGTATTTTTTTTCTGATTTCCCACCATCTTTTTTTTTTTTTCTTTTTAGTTTTATTCGTTCTGTTTCTTTTTTTTTTCTTCGTTTCCTTCATTTCTTGCTCTTTCTTTCTTTTGTCGTCATTTTTCTTCAGTTTTGCTCCCTCTATTTTACTTTCCTTCACATCATTCACGCCTTCCTTTTTGTCTTTCATTTTATTTCATCTCTGCTGTTTTTTTCTCTTTCTTTATTATCTTTCTTTCTCTTCCACGGGTAAATTGTTTCTTTTGTCTTTTTCGTTTCTCATTCTAGCACTTTACGTCATATATTCTTGTTCTAAACTCGATGAATTATTATAAGAAAACTCTCTCTATCTCCACACACACACACAGATACACAGACACACACACATACACATATATATATATATATATATATATATGGTGCCCATAAAGTTCGTGAGCACGTAAAAATTTATAAATTTGAAAGTGCGCACGAAATTTATGGACACCCTGTATATATATATATATATATATATATATATATATATATATATATATGTGTGTGTGTCTGTGTGTGTGTGTGGAGAGAGAGAGAGTTTTCTTATAATAATTCATCGAGTTTAGAACAAGAATCTTCAACAGAATAATATACTATACATAATATATATATATATATATATATACACACACAAATATATATATAAAATATCTTTATATACACACACACACACATATATATATATATGTATATATATATATATATATATATATATATATATATATATATATATATATATATTCACAAATATTTCTTCTTTTCCCTGTTATTTCATTTTTTTCCAGTGTTTTCTTTTCAGGTTTCCGACATGATCGTTTATTTTTGTAATATCTAAACCTTTCTTCAGGCTTCTCAGCTTTTTTTTTTTTACTTTGCTTATTCTTGTCATTTCGTGGGTTTGGGGATTCTGAAGCTTTGCACCAGCCTCAGATTATTATATTTTACATATCAATTCCGGACGCCATGACATGTCATTTAGTTCTCCACTCCATTTCTCTAGTTAAACAGAAAAAAAACATATAGCAATTTTCGAATAAAAACTCTTTCTTGGCACAGAATATTAAAAGAAAACACTTTTCTTCGAGAAATATTTTCACTGACTGAAAGTATACAGGTGCGAAAGTGTGCCATTTCGTACACATATCAACATTTAAGAAATATATCTTCCAGCCATTACCGATCCCTACAACTTACTTTTCCTATAATCCAGTATTAACGGCCACACTGTGGTCAGCGAGGACTAAACTAGATTCACTATCAGGCTATCAAGTAGATTAAAAACAAGACATTCCTGTAGAGTCAATGACCATCATGTACAATGGGGCATACTGAGGTATAAATATATATATATATATATATATATATATATATATATATATATATATATATATATATATATATATATATATATATATATATATATATATCCAGTGCGGCCATGGCGCAACATCGCTGTAAATAGAGTGTCTAAGGTACAGGTCCTAACAGAGAGCACATTTTCGTTAAGTTTTATCAAGTTGGCGGTCTACACAAATATAGGTATTCTCTAAAAATAACGTTTGAATTAATAAAAATTTTAGATTAAAAGTAGAAATCATTAATTCTTTCGGAATATATATATATATATATATATATATATATATATATATATATATATAATTGTCAGACTTTGTCCATTTCATAATGTGTGACGTCATTTGTTTACATTTAGATGCGCTTTGAGCAGATATGAATGTACGTGAGAAATTCATTGAAGATTGAAGTTTAAAGACAGTAAATTCGATCTTGCTAACCCAACGCGCCTCTGTGTCCAATTCAGTTAAAGGCACGTCAAGTTAAATGACAGTTCTGTATAGTATATAGGTTCGAATGCTGTCGGAGTACGAATACTTTCTGTGAAAATTTCTCGGACACTCAGGCCGGTAATTGTTCTTTAAAACTGTTTATTATAAACAGGGCATTTACCTAAATATTTTTATCTCTAAAAAGAATGTATAAACATAAAAAATGTTTTAAAATATATATATATATATATATATATATATATATATATATATATATATATATATATATATATATATATATATATATATATATATATATATATATATATATATATATATATATATATATATATATATATATATATATATATATATGTGTGTTTCATGCTAGGCGCAATCGTCAGGCCTTGAATGTTGGGTTTTTCCTCGACTATTTATATATATGGTCCAGTGGTGCATTGCGTGTAATCTATTCTGGCGGTAATTTATGCGGGAGTGGTTTGTTTATTTATATTTTTATGTTATTTTTTATTTTTCATTTTGTGTAATTTATTCTCTTCGGTTTTTCATGTTTTAAAACAGCCTGAAGCCTCTGAATGTTGACTGAAATGTTCACTTTTATATTTATAATTTACATACGCCCTATCTCTGATATTGAGCACTTTATCCCATAAATATAACACACCTTAGAACTATATTTCATCATATATATATATATATATATATATATATATATATATATATATATATATATATATATATATACATACATATATATATATATATATATATATATATATATATATATATATATATATTCCCCGATGTTCACTATCTCACTCCCCTACCACCCACCACATTTTTAAAATCTAAGGTTAATTTCACATTAATTTTCGCACGCGAGAAATCAAACATGGAACGGATTTTTCGAATAATTCCAAATACTAGCGGATTCTACCCACCTCGGAAAAGTAATGTTGAATAGTTTCTATCCTCACTCTGTTTATTTCTCGCATCCGCTGATGAAGAACACAGGCGTGTCCGAAAATTCCAAAATTGGAACCTCAATCTCCGTGCTTCGTATTTGTCACCTGGTTAATATTAATAAATGATTTTCGTACTGAGTGCATCGGTACCCTTTCGTTTTACTTTGTTTTATTGACCAGCTCTAGATGAAGCATATGTAGACTCTTTTTTTTTATAATCGTGTATTTTGGACCTCACCTTGACAAACACCTAAAAACCACGCCAAAAGGAAAAAAATGAAAATAACTTAAGGATCTTGCCTCACTTCGACAACACTTAACTCAACGCTAGAAGACAACATGGATATGATTTAAACTTACACATACAAGATCGGATATTTGCTTTCTGTTCACAACACCTCTTTTTTCGTATGCTTTTTATTCCCCACTTTCTTATATTGCCATTATCATTATTATTATTAGTTTTTGTTACGTATTTATTCAAGTTTATTTTATTCCGTACCATTCATTTTCTAACAATGATTTTTCAAAAGTAATCCTTAGCCGTTTTTGTATAATGTCTTCCTTCTTTTTTCACTTTTATTTTATTATTATTTTCTTGTATGAGATTTTTTCAATTGCTCTTTTCATATGAACATTATCTTTATTTTTATTATTCATTTATATTTTTCCGTTTATTTTTTCCGCACCCCACCATTGTCTAAGAGTTATTTTCCTAAAATAATTATTTACCCCTTTTTGTTCTATTTCTTTCCACTCACTTTTTTCTTTTTTTTTCTCTTTCATTTTACTTTTTGTGACAATGTTCCCACACTGATCCTTACTCACAAAAAATAAAATCTTTCAACGCTAATACCGCCCCCACCCCTCTTCCTACCACATTTCCCCCTATGTTCAACATTTCACTCCCCTACGACCCACCACCAACCACAGTTTTGAAATCTGAGGTTATTTTCACATTAAGTTTCGCACGCGAGAAATCAAACATGGAATGCATTTTCTTCGAATAATTCCACGTACAAGCGGATTCTAACCACCTCAGAAAACTAATGTTAGATAGTTTCTATCGTCACTCTGTTTATTTCTCACATCCGCTGATGAAGAACACAGGCGTGTTCGAAAGTTCCGAACTTGGAACCTCAATCTCCGTGCTTCCTGTTTGTCACCTGGTTAATATTAATAAATGTTTTTCGTGGTGATTTCATCGGTACCCTTTCGTTTTACTTTGTTCTACTGACCAATTATCTACCCATATATATATATATATATATATATATATATATATATATATATATATCGAAAATGAATTCGACTGAAAAGAACACGTGTCGATATTTCGTGAATGACAGAGTTGCAAAAGAAAACTTCCTTCATATGCTATCCTCTTCGCTAGGGTCAGGTAATCACAGTAATAACAAACAGGTACAATAATAACAACTGGTTTCGTTTTCGGCCAAAAAAGCAGTCAAGTATGAGGTGTAGGGATCTTTATAACATACCTCTGGCCTCACCTCTTCCGCCAATCCAAATCGAATTCTAATAAAGCGAAGAAGAATGAGCCATTCGTACCTTAAGACTCCCCGTTCGACATCGCCACTCCACTCACGTAAGTCTATTTTCATTATTTCCGACACACTGGCAAAAAAAATAAATAAATAAATAGAGGAAATTTTGATTAAGTACTGTTAATCCAGACGGGAAGACCGACAGGAACTCGGCTCTTGTCACAAACCACTTGTAAGTAACAGCAAATTATTTTCATTCGTCCCTTAGCCAAGCTCTACTGCCAGTTGCATTTTTAAGTCATACCCAGGACCAACGTCGCTTAAACAGGGATAAGACTAGGTGGATGCCTCCATTTTCTCTGGGGAGCACGATCGGGGCAATATCATTTTTGTCTCACCGGCGGAGGTTTCTTAATGCCAACACTCTGGAAATGGAAACACCAATCCAAACATATTCCGCTCTCCCTGAGGTGCGTCACAAACAGGGCACAGCCAAAATGATTCGTCTTAGTTGGGAGTCGAGCCAGCGGGTCTTAAGTGGCTGCTGTTACTACCTCCAGTAACCATTGTAGCTGAGGATTTAGAACAATTGGTCTTAACCTCGTCCGGTTCATTGGAGGAAAGAGAAAGCTCCATGGGATATAACTATCTCAAGGAGTGTACCTTTACATGACCATCCCCCTACCTGACACGAGAAGGTCTCATCCCATCTCTTCCAGGAAATAGCTGATAATAGGGTCCAAATTCAAAAGGGCCGTGGTATTAGAGGGCTTTTGACCAGAAGCACATTCTTCTGAAAAGGTTTTTGTAATGGTTCCTTGGATCGTCCCGGGTACCTCCCTCTAAGGTCCAGAATATACCCATTATACCAAAGTTTGGGGAACTTAACTAACTGTTCATTCCGGACGTCCATAGTTTCGATCAATCTTTTCCGGCTGGGAAGAGACACGGTAGAGAGATCTTCCCTTTTTGAACGTAGTAGGAATCCAGGTATTTTGATGTGCCTTAAGAACATAATCAGGGTGTTGGCCGTCACCTGCCTCTCAGAGGATTCTCGGTATGTTAGGGGTCGGTCGTTTACTGCCCTTTGGATGTCCGAAATAATTGTTAGGAAAGAAAAATAATCGACTTTACCCCTATCGATAAAGATTTTAATGTTTTGCTACTACGCTCCCAAGTTCCACCCTACCAAGAAGAAAACAGGAGAATTTTTTTCAATTTCATAATGCAGGAACTGGATTTGGCTTGATTTTTCTGGAGCAAGGAATGGAGTCCAAACAATCTTCTGCTGTCTAAAAGTTTGGGCATTGTCGCAGGAAATCGTACCAGGAATACCATAAAAATTGGAGAATCTGACAAGGGCATGAAAAAAAGACAGGACACTCATGTCAATGATCACTTCGACATGTAGCGCCCTCACGCATAAACAGATGAACAATAAGAGGTGCATTTTTCTCTCCGAGTCAACATCTTTCACCCAAAAGTCTCCCGAGAAGTCGACCCCTATGTTCTTAAATGGCAATTCAAATTCTACATGAGAAGCTGGAAAGCTGGTCTCGTTGGCCGGAAGCACTGATTTGGAAACAAACTCTAATGAACTCTTGACTACCTGGTTTCTCCAAAGCACCAACTCCGCCAGAATCGAACTCAATCCTAGATGAGAAAATCCGCTATGACAGTCCAAGATGATAAGACGGTGGAAATTGTGTTTTATTTTCCGCAGAAACAGTGGATTCTTAACTCCATATCCAAAATACGAAGATTTATCTATTCGACAACCAGAGCTGATCAGCCCATCATAATACCAAAAGATTTCTAGAGCCAGGACTCGATCGGGCGTAGATCTTCAAAGTGGGTTTCTGAGGAACTCCAGTTCCTCGGCAAATTCTTGTGTTGTGCGGTTCTCAGCAGTTAGAAGGCCGCCTTCCTATTATAATTTTCCTCCCGTCACCTTGCCACTCCAATGAACCGGAACAGCAAGGTTGGAACTCTCAACAAACTGTTAAAGTTAGTTAACCAAGGCATGGAAATCACAGAAGGACACTATTCCCCCAAGACCATAGCGATGTTCGTTGAAGATTGTGCAATCCGCTGACACCGACTCTCAAGGCAGGCTAATGTCCGGGTCGGCCACGGAAGGACACCATTTCGCAGCCAAGAGGAACCATGGCACAGAAAGTCGAAGCGAAACAGCAATCTCTTCAGAGTTAGTCCTCTGGTGATAAGTCGACCCAAATGTTCGTAAATGGAAATACAAATTCTACATGAAAAGCTGGAAAGCTGGCCACGTGACCGGAAGCACCGATCTGGAAACAAAACTCTAACTACCTGCTTTCTCCGAGGAACCAACTCCGCCAGGATCGAAATCACTCCCAGGGAGAAAATCCGCTATGATAGTCCAAGATGATAAGAAAAAGGAAATGGTGGGTTTTCTGCAGAAACCGTAGATTCTTCACTTAGTATCCAAAATACGAAGATTTATCTATTCGACAACCACAGCGGATCAGCCCATCCTGATCACAAAATATTTCTAGAGCCAGGACTCGATGGGGCGTAGACATTCCAAGTGGGTTTCTGAGGAACTCCAGTTCCTCGACAAATTCTTGCTGTTGTGCGTTTCTCAGCAGTTACAAGGCCGCCTTCCTATTATAATTTTCCTCCCGTCTCCTTGCCATTCCAATGAACTGGAACAGCAAGGATATAACTCTCAATAAACTGTGAAAGTTAGTTAACCAAGGCAAGAAAATCACAGAAGGACACTATTCCCCCAAGACCATAGCGATGTTCGTTGAAGATTGTGCAATCCACTGAAATCGACTGTCAAGGCAGGCTAATGTCCGGGTCGGCCACGGAAGGACACCATTTCGCAGCCAAGAGGGACCATAGTACCAAAAGTCGAACCTAAACAGGAATCTCTTCAGAGGTAATCCTCTGGTAAGGTCATCGGGGTCTCTGTTCTGGCGATATAATTGAAGGTATGTTTGATTCCGTATTTGTCCTTCAAGGTAACTGTCATCTGCAAAATGTCCTTGAACCTATTCCTGGCAAAAATATTCTTATTAGCCATAGACTGAGAAATCAACCAAGATAATACTGCCTGGGAATTTATCGCCACACTCATCTTGGAAGAGGGACCTTCATTGCAATTGTCTAAGATGTTTGGTAAATATCTGACGGCGAGAAAAACCACCCTCAATTTCAATGTGGTTAGTGTTTTGTCCTTGACAGGCGCAACTTTTGCTGGTCTTGTACAAAATTGACAGCAAAGCCATATGCTTTCTTCGATGCATCACAAACCAGGCACGATTATCCCGTTCGGCCCTCATCGCAGGATGTCGACTGAAACTAATATTACTTAATCATCAGACATATGATGGCTTCGCCAGTGTCCTGCAACAATGAGCACAAAGTTGGGCTTCTACTGCGCAGTAGAATCAACTCTCTCGGATATGTAAGGAATAGTAATTCGGCCACCAGTCGAGTTCCGGTTGATCCATCCTGGGAAAAGTCACAATAAAAGAAGCCAGCTAACTCGCTAAGTTATTCAAGTGGTCCTGGCAATAATGTTTCCAAGATCAGAATAACCATTCTTTTCAGGAGGGTATTCAATTATATATTGGAATACTCTACCAATAATTTCGTCCATATCTATTCTCCTTTTAAAATAGAGAGAGCGTGTTGATAATTCACGTCGGTGCAACTCAAGTGGTTTGATCAACAACAGAGGTCTTTCTAACAGAGAACACTTTACAAAATTGAACCTTTCTGCGTCATTGGCTATACCATCCACGCAGTTCGCGAATTTGGACAGAAAGTTACGAACACTGATGCAGCCCTTCTTCATTTCCTGACCATTAAATGTAGGTCCAGTAATCTCCACTTAAGGAAGTGAAAAAGGACGAATAAGTTCCATCTGGAGCTAACACTGAAGGAAACATAGGGGGAAGATTGGTTCAAAGTAACATCAGTCTCCGGGGGTGGGGTGAGTAGAGTGGAATCGAAATGCACCAATTCCTTACGGAGAGCACTTCTCGAGGTCAGCTAGTTAGATTCTCCTCCCATTCCTTATCAGACGGAGAGGAAATTTCAAGTTTACAGTTGCAGATCTCAAATTCGTATATATACTCGAAAATCTTCTGACGGAACTTTTTTATGTATGGTGGGCATGATTTCATCCCCATAAGACAACCTTCGTCTTCATTTGACCGCGATACTTTGAAGTAATTGTCTTCCATTTGAAAAATTCATAGCCGAGAGGGAAGAAAATGATAGAAAAAAATATACTCGGTTATACGTAGGTTTTCTTTTGCAACCCACCCCCCAAAAAAAACTTGAAAATGAATTCGACTAAAAAGACCAGCGTCCTTCCTTTATGACCCTCTCTGTTAGGCTCAGTTAACCGCAATATTAACACACAAGAACAAGAATGACAACTGTTTTCGCTGTCGGCCAAGAATAAATATGATGTGAAGGGATTTTATAACATAGTTTTGCTCTCACGTCTTCTGCCAGTCCAAGGAAGGAGTCGTTTGCTTCTTAGACGCAAGGTATATATATAAATTTTGGGGATTTAGGCTTATAAAAGAAGTACCCTCAGCAGAATGCACAGGACGGTTGTTTCGTCCTATCTGGGACTCATCAGTAGTGCGCATGCACTACCGAGAATCGAACCCGGACAGCTTCGATACGAGACAAATATCATATTAACTGATTCACGGGACTCAGTGACAAAGAAGGGACAAACTAGACTCTATACAGCGTGCTACTCACTCAGTTCCGCAGCGATACTCATCTAAGTATTCAGATAACCTCGGAACAGTTCCCCAAGAGCCACGACTGCTTTTTGACACTTAGCCGCTCTATCGCAGAGCATAAGCTGGGTTTAGCAAGGTATACAGATAATTAATTTGGGGTATACATACATATATATATATATATATATATATATATATATATATATATATATACATTCCCTCTCCAGAAACCAATAAAACTATCAAATGGACCAGGGGAATTCAGAGCACCCTGGATCCATCGAGCTCTTATCGCAAATAACAACTTAAAAGAGACTGTTTGACCAACACAAGGAATGTAAAAAAAGATCCATGTTAAAAAGATAAAAAAAATTAAAAAGCATGAAAACTACAGAGAAAAGTTCATTTTCTCCATCAAGACATATATATATATATATATATATATATATATATATATATATATATATATATTGTGTATATTTAGGCAGCAATTTTTCATTAATGTATGTTTCATTAAATAATATAGACAAGTTTTGTCTATTTATTTTAAGTAAGTTCATTTCATATTGTCCGATAATCTTTATAACATTATCATTGAAAGACGAAAAGGAAATCACCATATTGATACATGTTTAAATCCAATTTAAGCTTTCGGCTGACATAAGCCATTATCAAAAATGACAATTACTTTTCAATATATCAATCAATACACAGACGAAACAATAATGATAGTCTATTTTTTTTGCATGAATAATTTCAAAGCAACGACTAACTCGTTTGTACAAGACGCGGAAGCGAGAATCACTTTGCGAGAGTGAAAACGATAAGTTTTAAATATGGGAAACATTGGGTATATATATATATATATATATATATATATATATATATATATATATATATATATATATATATATATATCACCACGCCCGCAAACAGAACCCACTTAACCAAAGTGGTTATATAAGGCCCAAATCAATAGGTTTACATATGTATATGTGTTTGACGACGCAGACGGCCGATATGGAAAGAGTCAATAACACCCCAACCTGCCTCGTATTGAAAGAACATTGCTACATACAATCTCAACACAGAAATTGAATTACAATTGCATATTTATGTATGTATGCTCGAACGCATGGATCTGTATCTACGCCTAATCTTGGTTGTTTATATGTGAGTGTTTTGTGTGAACTAAAAAGCGTACACTTGTATGTATGTGTGTCTGTGAGTGTGGGAGTGTCATCCTAAACAGACACAGAGGAGAATTACCCTCGCCGACCAGCAAAACATAATCAAACAAACGGGCATAGTTTCAATTTAGAAAAAAAATAAACCAGTTTGTTTGAGCATCGTAAAAGCATGGAATGGATACAACTGAATATATATATATATATATATATATATATATATATATGGATTCAAACCCGGCTGATTTTTTTAAAAAATTGTTAAAACGTAATTTTATTAAATGGATACTTATATTTAAATAGATGCTGTTTTTATTTATTTATTAAACAGTAATGGATAGCGGCTCGGATTGAGAAATCGGAGAGCCGTGTTCGAATTCCAGTCGAATCTATTACATTCACTTACGTGCTAATACCCCTGAGAAAGATATGAATCCTCTTCTTCTTCTCCTCCCCTAGATATGGGTAAATAGCAGGATAGACCGTGTTCTATAGCCTTAGATGGCAACTGGTCTACTGCAGAAATAAATGGTAAACTACCGCGGAAAAAGATCTGCCTCGTCAGTCATGTATCGAAAGATACATGGCCGCATAATCATGTATCACGCATGGCACATACGTAACTGATATTTATTTATTTACATCTACCGGCCTGAATATTCGATAAATATTGTCTTCTGGCATGATTTCTTTAATATTCAGTTAATATTTCGAGGCAGAACATAGATCAATATTCCAACTCAAGTCTCTCTTGTGTTTCTAGATGTGTGTTTTTAGATCACATGATATCTCCGCCGAAGCTACACAGCCCATAATTTGATTTCACTTATACCTACCTAATTGAAAAAAAACAAATTTTTAAGGTTAAAGACATTGAAAGCTTAATATTATTGCCAGCTCTACACACACGCCTGAAAAATTACATTACATATTTATCTTTCTTTGAATCCATTTTTAAAGAATGTAGCTTATATTTATCTTATAGAAAGAAAATATTCTTAAAGGGGCGTGTCATAAATTAGAACCCTGTGGCTCCCCACTGAGCAGGTTGACCGCACGAAGGTGAAGATAAAAGCCAACTAGACAGACACACGTACACAATTACAAATACATATTACTACCGGTTACCAACGTAGACATAAAATAATCTTTACATACCTACATACAGATAGAAGTCACGCTTTTAATGCACGTGACACGAATCTGACCAATGAGAACTGACCCAAACATACTGAAAAATATCAGTGTTACTGTCTGTTTTCTCTCAAACTCTGAAACATGTCAGACTTATATACGTTTCTTATTTGTTATTTTATTTTGGCTTCATTGTCGGATTCTGATCCATAATTAATCTGCATTTGATCTTCAACTTATATAATTATATATACACACACACACACACACACACACACACACACACATATATATATATATATATATATATATATATATATATATATATATATATATATATATGAGATAATCCTAAGGAGCCAGGCAAACCAACCTAGGTTTCACCTAAACGGATCTTCAAGTTAAAGCCGTTTGGCTCTTTAGGATTATGTTAGGTATTGCTCTACTTAGTGTATTGAGTAGTTTACGTAGTTGTCTTTTTACTCGTTTTGGTTTTTTTTTGGGCGGGAGGGGACTCGGAGCTTGAACACATGACTATCGTTTTCCCCTTGGTTTAATGTTCTTGGTTCTTTCTTTTTTTATTCCCCTTTTTTTATCAGGTACCGATTTGTTCTACTGCAAGTTGAGGTATCCCAGATTTTTCCAAACGGGTACCACCATTTATATATATATATATATATATATATATATATATATATATATATATATATATATATATAGACGCCAGGGTGCGATTGATAAAGTGTTATCTAAATCTTGCAAAAATTAATAAAAACACTGACGTCTTTTTTTTTTTTACCCAAGGCAATTCATCCGAAGGAAGGCGAGAATGCCCCAACACGCAAGGGTTACAGAGGATTGAGAACAAGAGTTGCAGCAATATTCTAAGTGAGTACGAATGGTAGAGTTATAGATATATAAGATAGATTCTAGCGAGAAAAATCTCGATTTTGAATCATTTTTCTTTGCAGCTGACCTAGTAATGGATTCAATTAGTGTTTCTGTTTCATGCCAGTTGGAAATGTTAGCTCGAGAAGGTCCATCGAGTCACTTTCTTGGCAGTTAGCACCAGCCATGCTTATACAAGACAGATAGGAACTCCTTCGTGATTAACGGGGAGAAGTTTAGTTTTGAAGGCGTTCAAAATTAACAAGCTATCTTTTGACACAGTTAACGATGGATCTGAGGTTGTTTTAGACATCGGCTGCCAATTTGATATATTAAAACTGATCAGCCTTACTATCAAAACAGGGGTCAATGGTTGTCATCGGCGAAGATGCCATATTGAGAGCTGATGTCGTCGGTAATGCCATTAATGAAAATGAAAAGGCTTTGGGGGAAACCCACATTAGTCAGAAAGTATCTAAGCTGTTTAGGATAATTCTCCTTTCATGATTATGAGTACGGAGACACCATAACTTTTCAGTTTATGGAGAAGACCTATATGCCAAACCGTGTCAAAGACTTTCAAGATATCGGGCTTCACTGTTTTTTTTCCAGAGCATGACAGACATTTTCCACAATTATTGTCAGTACATCAGCAGTGGATCTGGAGAAATGAAAGCCATATTGCTTGTCTGAAAAAAGGCACTGACATGAGAGACGATAAATCAATTTGCCATTGATTAGGACCTCTAGGAGTTTCCCCCAAAGAGGTAGAATGCTAATATGCCGATAGTTGGAAGGCTCGGACGGTTCGCCAGAGTTCTTAAAATCTTGAACAAAAGATTATGATTTCCAGCAGGCAAGAAAGCAGGTGGTAGCGAGACATTAAATAGTCTAGAGAGAACTGAAGCCAGTTCAAGAACACAATGACTAGGGATACCATCGAGTCCAAATGATTTGTGGGGATCTAGGTTAGATACGATAGCAGAGATCCTGGAATCTCTTATATATATATATATATATATATATATATATATATATATATATATATATATATCCCTCAACAGAGTTCTAAGTGGGAAGTTAGACAGGGATACTCCAGATGAGTCAGGATTAAAGTTTAATAAAAAATATATGTGCAAAGTAATCAGCGTTATCTGCAGAGGATGTTAACACTAGAAACTGATTGAAGAGAGGAGCTATAGACATATTACACATGTTTATTACCCTATTAGAGAACCGCCACTATTCACGTGAGCCGAAGTTGTTGGATCCTAAGCAGAGGCCTCATTCTCTTGGTGCGCAGGGACTTATCTCTTTCGAGGACTTGTTTACATTTATGAGCAGCAACGAATAGTCGCCTATTTTGACGCGATTTATATATAAACTATGTTGTCTCAAAATCTTTATACGAGTAATTAGGTATAATTTTTGTTTTTACATTGGCGCGGAATTAAAGAAAATTATGAACATAACATTGAATACAATGCCCAATTTTCTCCCCGGTGGAGCAGCACTGTGGTAGTAAGCATTTAACAAGGTAAGCCATCACATCATCACTCGTCTTCCTGTCTTCCTTGCGACCTTCAGCTTCAAATTGTTGGAGGTGCAGAACTGTAATATTGCAAGGAATAGATACAAATTATTTCCTAAAGGCATTATGAAAAATAAAAAATAAGAGATGATAACACTTCCAGAACAGACCAACCGGTTTCGTTCCCAAGCTTATCAGGGTCGACTGGGAACAATTTAACAATTATTGCAATATATATTGACTCACACAAACACCCTACATACAATTAAAACATTAAAATATGAAATGATTAATGGTATGAGGGGAAAAGAAATCAAACCGCGCGAATTTGCACAGCACAAAGGGAAAAAATGGGGAGTGTGAGGGGAATGTATGATACACACTAGAGTCTAATAACGTGAAGCCCAAGGTTGACAGTCTTTTAGCTTGCAAAGAGACGCCTCGCTGGACCGAATATACAGAGACTCAAGTGCCCGCAAATGAAATGGAGAGTGCGAACTGGACAGTACAGTAAACCAATTCGGACTGAAATCCTTCGCAATTTATCAAATGTTCGATATATATATATATATATATATATATATATATATATGTGTGTGTGTGTGTGTGTGTGTTCAAAATGTATATATAGATTTATATATACAGACACACACCCATATATATATATATATATATATATATATATATATATATATATATATATATATATATATATATATATATATATATATATATATATATATATTGATTTAAAGACATCCAACACAGAAAGATCCGTAGGCGAATAATCAAAATAGTGAAACTGAAAAGAGTAGCCGCAAGTAAAATAAATTTATTATTAAAAGCAAACAAATATCTCTAAATTAAACTTTTTTTATAAGTTGGAGGAAGAATTGGTGAACATTCACAGTATTCTCATGGATAATGGTTACCAGAAAACATTGTTAAACCTACGGTGGAACGTAAGGTTAAGTGTTGTAAAGCTCCTGTGGTATTTGGACCTGGTCTTTGTCCAGTTTATTTAAAACTGCCACCGTTTGGTAGGAGGAGTCAGACACTTTATGATAAGGTATCGGCGTATGTGACTTCTTACTTTTCTTCTGTCATGCTGCGTGTTTTATTTAATACTATTCCGACGTCACTATTTCTCGCTATATTATATATATATAAATCAAATAAGTGGTGCAGTTCAATTTATATTTCAATGAATCATTCAAGCAAAAAGTAAATTATTAAAGTTAATTATATAAAATGGCGAAATACATTCGCTATCAAAATTTTAAAGGTGCATTAACCTAATTAACCTAACAATCACTCGATGAATGTTATGATTTTTAAATTTACAAACTCTATAAGGTTTTTCTTAAATACGCAAGGGCTTTCGACTGCACATTCAATCAACTTCAGGCATGTAATTTTTTTTTTCGTGTCGGATGCTACCTGAATTTTACCAAAAACAATATAATTTCCATGTCTGAAGATAACTGAATGTACAGTCGAAAGTACTTGAGTATTTAAGAAAGACATTATACAGTTTATAAATAAAAAAATACACAAAGATCATAACATTCATCGAGGGATTGGTAGCTTAATGTACCTTTAAAATGCTGTTCGCGAAGGGATTTCACCATTTTATATCACTAACATTACTAATTCTTTTTGCATGAATGATTCATTGTAATATATATATATATATATATATATATATATATATATATATATATATATATATAAAGCAGGATGTGTGTTTATGTGCAACGAATGCACGGCCGCAATTTTCGACGAATTTGCACCAAAATTTACATGCACATGCTCCAAGTTAGCGGGAAAGCCAAGCCCGACTTTGCATTTCCCAACTTCCATTGATAGTGGAAATAATCGATTTTTTCATGCTTCTACGGTAGTTTTACGGCAGAAGTTTCTATTGGCCAGCATGAGAGCCAACAGCTGACTGACACGAATGTTAACTAGCATGTTAGCATGCAAAATAATCGATAACTGCATTCGTCAAAAGTGAGAAAAATTTAAATCTGCATGGCACTTTTACTCCAATTGGCTCATTCGCTTGCTTAAACTCAACGTCGATTCTGATTTCGCAGAATTGGGTTGTGTGACGTCGTCCCCTGGTCGCAGCGCCAACCGTGTCGTTGTATCCCAGTCTACCACGGCACCAACTGTGACGTCCTACTTTGATTCCCAGTCTGCCTACCCACGTTTTGAATTGATCTAGGCAGAGGAAATCAATCAGTCATCGGGGCCGTACTGCAAACCGAGTCCAACGGGGGTGATACCACAAAAATACGCATAAAAGGCAATAAAATGAAAACTCAAAAGTTCAAAGTATCAAAGAAAAAGGTAACAAACTTTATGTCTAGTTGTTCGATACATAGGACTGCATCTATCTCCCGACCCGTTCTATGGACACGTCGTTTTCCGCTAGGCAAGTTTTAACGCTTCAAGTCCTCTGCTCTCTAAGAAATTGTTTTTTCGGTGGGTCTTTGGACGAAACTCAAAAGAAAAACTTATTTCGGTGATCTGGATCTAAGTCGCTCTTCAAAATAATTGTTCTTGGTTTGAAGAGGTGTCCGGAAAGTCTTGGTCAGCTATCTGCGAGGCTTGCCTCAACTGGAGACTGACTCTGGGAATTGCTGGGTCTCGACTCATTTCTGCTCGTTGTGGTTTCGTTTATATGGGCGCCGACCAAAACCGGGGTGAGTTTGTCGGCGCCGGGGGGTTCCTCGATAATTCTAAATACATATCCACCTCTCTGGTTAGGAATTTCCACCTTTTTCCATTTTTGAAAACCTTTCCTCACTCCCACCTCATCATACTTCAGAGGGGCGTGAACTGCCCTCCCCACATCTTCGTGGCAACCTCTCTTACTCATCCTCCAGATGGGCGGCAACAGACTCCCTCGTGCATCACGTGATCACCACTCGACCAATGATGTCTTAGTCGGGCGTGGACGAATCTGCGGCTTTGTTTCAGGAAAAAAAAATATATCTTGCGTAAAAAAAAAAAAATTATCTCTTCTATTTTCTTCCCCTTAATGGTTTATCATTTCTCCAGCCGCGAACGGGACAATATGACAATGGCGCTCATAACTCTTGTTCTACACGTGGTTTACGTCAGGTATTTTATCGCTAATTATCAGAATGTGTGGTCTTCTTGACACGGTCTAAAAAAAAAACATCTCCAAAGTTCCAGTCGGTCTGTCGCCTCGAAGAAAGAAAAAAAGACACATTCGTTTTCTTTCGGCACAATTCCTGATAACAAAATTTTATTATCGCAGGCCAAGGATGCTTCTGGGTGTTTTTTTTTAATTTTTCATATCTGTCCAAGTTCTTTTAGATGTCTGTTTTTCGTCACTTAACGAAATAATATTTGAATTTTCCTTTCTCTCTCTTTGGCCAGCCGGCCTGTAGTTGATAATAAGATGTCTTCCCGTACCAATAGTTTGTTTTCATATCTTTAGATAACACAGCCGATGCCAAAACATATCTGATTCTTTCCTTCTTTCCCTTTCGTTTTACTCAGAATTTCCCTGTCATTGTAATGACACTCTTTCGCCATTTGTTACTTATCAAAATATCCTT
>OZ010610.1:42611798-42624298 GCA_963932145.1 Acanthosepion lycidas
TTCCGAGAGGATAAAATCCAGGTAGAACTCAATGTCCAGGACAGAGTAAGGATATAATAAAAAGGCTTAAACACTAATATTCCATGGTCATAATTTATTCCATTGGAATCGTAAATACGATCCAATTCATCAGACCTACAAATTCAAAAAGAAAACAGAAAAAAACCCACTCCGGAAATAAAAATAGAATTTAGAGAGAGAGTAATTATGAGAGTGTGGGACGAATGTTAGTTTATAAGAGAGGGGTTTAACAGAGAGAGTTTTATTTAAAATTAGGTGTGAGTGGAAGGGGGGAAAAGACTGTTGACGGATGTCTAAAACAGTATAAGGATACACATCGAGGTGACAATACACACACCATGGCCGATCAAATCTTAAAGAAGGAGGGAGAGGTAAGGAAGGAAGTGATGGGGAAGAAAGATGGGGCGGGTGAAATTAAAATTGCAAGGGACGCTGTGTAATTGAGAAAATTTGACAAAAATAATATCGACTGCAGGTTACAAATCAAATATTATAAACAATAAATATGACGATTATCTAATCTGGCGAGGACCTATATTTTTATGTTCAAAACGCATGCAAAACCATACATACATGTATATACTACACACACACACACACACACACATATATACATATATATACACATACACACATACATATACATGTACACACACAAACACATATAAATACATACACACATACCCATACATATACATACATATACATACGCACACATATATACACGTATATCCACCTATACCCTATACACACATTTTCCACATACATATACATAAATACACATGCACCCACATACACATATATACATACACACACATACAAAAACCAGATATATATACGCACACACACACATATATATATATATATATATATATATATATATGTATATATATATATATACATATATATATACATACAAAAATGTACACACATATACCTACATATACACACATACATCCATAGGCATCCACTCCTTACCCATTTACACACACTTGTACATATGAACATACGCATACATGCGCATAAACATATATACCTAAAACCTTACATTTCTAACCAATTAAACAAAAAAAACAAAAAAAACAAAAAAAAAAAAACAAAAACAATGTATCCCTATATCTATCCGTTTAGCTATACATACATACACATATACACGCACATCTATACCCACATACACACCCTCTCTTATAAACTAACATTCGTCCCACACTCTCATAATTACTCTCTCTCTAAATTCTATTTTTATTTCCGGAGTGGGTTTTTTTCTGTTTTCTTTTTGAATTTGTAGGTCTGATGAATTGGATCGTATTTACGATTCCAATGGAATAAATTATGACCATGGAATATTAGTGTTTAAGCCTTTTTATTATATATATATATATATATATATATATATATATATATATATATATATATATATATATATTATAATGCACTGTAAATGTATTTTTGTTGATGTATTGTCTTCAACGAAACCGAACTTGGCCGTACATGTTTTACTCAATTTTTCGTTTACTTTGTTGTTGTTTACCATAGTTCAATATCCTTTTGCGGGTCAATATACCACCTGCAACAAACTAGTTACCACCCTTCTGATCTGGAGTCAGATGTTATACCACAACGCAACAGGGTAATTGGCTTGATTTTTTCCCCTTTGATGATGACTTGTAGCTTAAGAGTAAAATAAGCTTAGCTTGAAAATGGTTTCCCCGACCAGAACAGGAATAATAGTTGATATCCTAACAATATTTAACCGTTTGAGCACTGCTTTCCTAAACAGTTTTAACAATTTCGGCCTGATCTCCTGAGACAAAATTTGCAGATAATCGGTATGTAATGTTTCACGGTAGATATAAAAAAGTTACAAGTGTTTACCCACCGTTCAACCGGTGGCTAGGCATTAAGTCATTTTTCTCTACTACCGGTAAACCGGTGGTCAGGGCTCAAAAGTTTAAACCGGTATATATTTATTTCACTGTTAAAAATAAACAAAATTATCTACTCAAATACGTATATCAACTCTCTCTTCCTCCCTCTCTCTCTCTCTCTCTCTCTCTCTATATATATATATATATATATATATATATATATATAATTATTTATTTAAAAATATGATTCCAACTCGCTACATAAGAGGTCTCATGTTTCAAAACAAGAGCCGAAAACTTCAAAATAATATTTGAATTAACTTACCTCTTATGTAGCGAGTTGGAATCATATTTTTAAATAAATAATTATATTTATGCTCTACTTTCGTATCGAGCACTATTTTTTAAAAATAATTACAAAAATACTAAGGAACTTTGGATCATTTACCAAACCAGTTTCTTTCCTATTTTCTACAATATTTTCACACACACACATACACACACACACACACATATATATATATATATATATATATATATATATATATATATATATATATATATATATATATATATAAAGGGTTGTAGTAATAAGAAATATAGGTTGATAGAACCCGTATACATATATATATATATATATATATATATATATATGGGTTCCATCTACGTTCCGCAGAGACTCGGGGGTTGTCTGGCTATGTACTTCAATCAGTTCATGCTGCGTTTTTCAACGATGAAGTACGCTACAAGGTATGTGGAGATGAAGAGGAGAATTATTATGGGATGTGTCATCTCTCTAGTTCTGTTTCTGATGCCGTTTGAGGTGATCTTGAGAGGTCTGACGCCAGAGTACCTCTTCCTTCAGAATGAGGTCAAAATCCGAGCATTTATGGATGATTTGACGATAATTCAAGATGATAGGAGAGTAGCACAGTTGGTTCTGGATAGACTTGCAGAGTTGGTAGAATGGAGTCAGATGGCCTTCAAACCAAAGAAGAGCAGGTCATTGTCTGTGAAGGCAGGTTCTGTCATACATGAAGTGTTTTCCATCGGAGGCGAAAAGATACCAACAGTGCGGGAGTAAGGTTTGAAGAGTCTTGGGAGGTGGTATAACTTCCCTGTGGACAGATCGTCACCGTAGGATTGAAATCCAACAACAAACGGAGATCGGTCTGCGAAGAATAGATCAATGTAGGCTTCCTGGAAAATTTAAAGTGTGGTGTATGCATTTTGGATTGATACCGAGATTTACGTGGCCGCTAACTATATATGATCTAACACTGTCTAGAATTGAGATAATTGAGAGAGAAAATAATAAATGTATACGGAAGTGGCTTGGTGTTTCACGGATTTTGTAGCCGCCCGCTTCGTATGGCAGCTTGGGGTGGGGCTTCAGTTAACTATTACTGGTGGAGGAGTACAAGGTGGCAAAGTTGAGATTGCAGTCCATGCTGTGGGAATCTAGGGATTCTGTTATCCGGAAAAAATGTGGAGAGTGTCAGACGTGGTGTCAGCAGTGGAAGTGATCTTAAAGGAAGCAGAAGTTCAATGTATTACAAAGAAGAGACGTGCTGGATCTGGTCTAGCTGAGAGAGAGAGATTCTGGTCAAGGACTAGTAGACAGGAGGAGCACAAGTTACAGGAACAGGGGTTTCGAAAGGAGAAGAGACGTTTAGTGCGCACTGTCCAGCAGGCTCAGAAGGGTCTATGGCTCAACTGGGAGAGTATTGAGGGTGTTCAGATCATTTTGTCTGATTGGTGGCCTCTAGGCGGAGAACATTTGATGCTCATTATACAGGCAGCATATGATATGGCAGCATCACCGGCAAATTTGAAGAGATGTGGAGTGCAGGAGTCACCCTCCTGTTGGTTGTCTGGTGCTTAAGGAAACCTGCGCCACATACTGTCGTCCTGCGCGAAAGTGCTACAGAACGGCTGGTACACCTTCAGACATAACTTGGTTCTGGAGGTCGTGGGAGAAGTGTTAACATACCCTCGACGGACCTGCGAAGGGTAGCCTTCCTGAAGCAAGGTGCGACTGACACAAGCCAGAAGACCAGGTCGGAGGACTCATGGAATTGGAGAGTGTTGGTTGATTGATGCAACACTGCCAGTGGAGGTAATTTTGTCTGGACTGAGACCAGATATAGTGTGAATTGATATCGAGAAGCAACATCTGTTGCTTGGCGAACTGACAGTAGCATGGGAAGAAGGGATTGAAGAGGCGCATGAAAGAAAGATGCTTCGGTATGAAGATCTGATGGCTGAAGTCCGTGAGAGAGGATACGGCTGCACACTGGTACTATTTGAGGTTAGCTGTAGATAATTTCTTGCTGCCTTCTCAAAGAGATTCCTCAAGTGTGCTGGTATCCAAAAGCCGAATAAGGTGATAAAGACTTGTATTGAAAAAGCGGTGGAAGACAGGGTGTTTATACATACATACATACATATATATATATATATATATATATATATATATATATATATATATATATATATATATATATATAAATGGTGGTACTCATTTGGAAAAACCTCGGATAGCTCTACTTGCAGTAGAACAAATCGGCATCCATGGAAAAATGAAGAAAAAAAAGAACCAAAAACATAAAACAAGCCGAAAACAATCAAGTGCTTAAACTCCAAGTTCAAAGGAAAAAACCCAAAACGAGTAAAAAGAGAACTACATAAAGTGCTCAATACACTAAGTAGACCAAAAACCTAAGGTTAGGTATATAGATATAGGTTAGGTATATATATATATATATATATATATATATATATATATATATATATATATATATATATATACATACACACACACACACACATATATATATATATATATATAGTACAAGTAATAAATCTGTTGCCATATAATCCAAGTGCATTCTAGTAATATCAAATATTAAACTGATCTACAAAAAGCGCAAAATAAATTTGTTATAACAGATCATATAAAATCGTATAAAATCCCCCATATGTGGTAGTTTTGGATTTTGGATATGGTGCCGTTTGTGATTGGATGTAGAGGATTTCCTGCTACTTTCTCAAAGAGATTCCTCAAGTGTGCTGGTATCCGAAAGCCAAATAAGGTGATAAAGACTTGTGGCGAAAAAGCGGTGGAAGGCAGTGCGTGGATTACCCAGAAATTCTTATAGAATCGCATCCAAATAACATAGACCGGTTGTAAGGTAACATCATCCAGCTGTTGCGGGCTCACCGTTGTGGAAAGGTACAGAGCTTAATGGGCCGAAACTTTGCTGAAGCACGACGCTCAGCTGAAGATTGCTGCTGGTCCGGAGCACTTTATTTGTGTACCTGTTTATATATATATATATATATATATATATATATATATATGTGTGTGTGTGTGTGTGTGTGTGTGTGTAAGAGAGAGAGAGAGTGAGCGAAATGATTTAATGAATTTTTAACTTTTTAAATATTTCTTCATCACGTCGCAAAAAGAGCGCTAAACTCACGACAAACTGAAAGAAACAGGAAACTTTCCTTATAGAACAGTATTCAAGTCGGCAGAAGCGTTTTTTTTTTCTTTCTTTTTTTTGATGCGGACAAAATGCCATGGTGCGATTAATGAATGAATGTTAATCTAGAAACATTATTCACCAAAATAATTTCCTTAATCTTTTCACTAGTTGACCATTCAGTCCAAGCAGTGCCAAACTTTTTTTCAGCGCGTTCAATACTTTCCACTTCAACACAATAATTCGCTAATCTAAATAAGTCTTGAAAATTTGAAATTGCATACTAAAATATCATTATCTAATTTTAAGATTATTTTCTTGAATTTAACTTTTATGTCCTATCAACGTACGACTGCGTTGAAAATAGACAAATGTTCTATGACAAGTTTAGTGACAGCCAAGAATTGCAATATATTGAAAAGGCGTCACAAAAGGTTGGACTGCTTCAAAATCAGTTGTCAAAAACGATCAAAGATGATGAAGAAGGCGCGAATTGCTGATCGAGCGGGATTTAAATTGTTACAGGAAAAAATGATTTGAAGCCTTATTGGACGAGGAACAGCTCGAAAGCCTGTTCGATTATATATATATATATATATATATATATATATATATATATATATATATATTATTGACTAGGTTCTGGTGTGTATCAAATTGAAATAAACAAGGAAATTACAAAAAAACTTGGGTAAAGTTTACACATTTACATTTTAAAGTAACATATATATGCCTGGCTGTGTAATATTAGCAAAGCATATATATGCAATACACACATATATATATATATATATATATATATATATATATATATATATATATATATGTGTGTGTGTGTGTGTGTGTGTGTGTGTGTGTGTGTCTATGTGTCTGTGAGTAATATGTGGGAGTACATAAGTGTGAGTAAAATATATATATGTGTGTGTGAGTAATGTGTGTGAGTAATATGTGTGTGTCATACATATGTGTGAGTAACATATAAATGCGTGTGTGTGAGTAATGTTTGTGCGTAATATATGTGTGTGTGTAAAATGCGAGTCTGTAGCATTTATATGTGTGTCTGTAGAATGTACGTGTGTGTAAAATACATAAATGTGTAATATGTGTGTGTGTAATATATATTTGTGTTTGTGTAATATATACAGATGTTAGCGTAATACATATAATCATGTGCAAGTAATAATTGCGCGTGTGAGTAATATATATATATATATATATATATATATATATATATATATATATATATATATATATATGGGTGCAATATATAAATGTGTTATGTGTGTGTAATATTGCAATATATATATATATGTGTGTGTGTGTGTGTTTGTGTGTATTTATGTATATGTATGTATAATATATGTGTGTAACGTGTGTGTGCAAAAATGTGTGTAATATATGTGTTATATGTGTGCGTGTAATATTTGTGCATACTATGTCTGTAATATATGTTATATGTGTGCAATATATACATGTGTTTGTAATATATTTGTCTGTATAATGTATATGCATGTGTGTGCGTAATATATATTTGTTGTAATATATGTGTGTGTGTGCGTAATATATATTTGTCTGTAATATATGTATGCGTAATATATATATATGCGCGTGTGTCATAAATAAATTATTTCACCACAGCCCAGGGTTTTTTTTCTTCTCTACTCCTTCGATATCAATATATAACTTCCGTTAACCGTTTAAATGTGTCAGTATCTGCTAACTCACTAATGTTTTCTCTCTCCCCACTCACTTCCTCACTTCGTTAATTTACATATGTTTAATACGGCCCGTCAAAAATCTGTAAATTATCATTAAAAGGGCTGTGGTGAAATGATTTATTACATGGAACTTTAAAGTGGTCAGTTTTTATTTAAATTATTTCCTCTGGAATTACATGGAGCTCTCTGGATGTTATCCTCCATAGTTTTACCCATACGGATTAACTAGTTTTTCTTAAGCTATATATATATATATATATATATATATATATATATATATATATATATATATATATAAGGGTTGAATGGAGTTGGTACTCCTTTCGCATCACATACAGATTTAATAGGTCTAGAAATGTAATGATAGAGCTTTCTGAAATCATCCACAGTAATTTTCAGCCAATCTTTCATTACCAGCCGATCCAGTTCTTTAAGACATGACGATGGAGGATAGCGGCTCCCAATTTTTCTCACCAAAATGCATCACGTATGTTCAATAATATTGATATCTTGAGATTGGGGAGGCCACTCCATGTGTTCTAGCTCACTTTCATGCTCTTCATACCAATTCTCTACTCGAGCATCTATTGGAGCATTATCGTCTTGGAAGATACAGTCACCATCAGAGAATAAAGTCTGGGCCATTGGATAAACATTATCTCCCAAAATATTTAGGTAATCTTAGCTATTGATTCTATCATGCAGGGCAACTATTGGACCGAGACATATCCATGATATGGCGGCCAAACTATCACTGTTGGTAGAAGGCAGTGAGGGTTGTAAGCTTCTGGGCTTCCTCCACACATAAACTCACCCTGAAGTTGGGAAAAGAGAAAAACTGGACTCGTCTGAGAATATGACTTGTTTCAATTGTGATCTCTGTACCACTTCAACCTCTTCTGAATGTTGCCAGTGGAGAGAAGAGTTTGGAGTTTCCATACGGCGGCTCTTCCATGATATGCGGAATTATGGAGCACACGAGTAACAGTTTTAGTAGAAATTGGGCAATTCAGATGATTATTCATCTCAGTAGTGATTTGGCCGGATTAGTCTGATGATTATTTGCCATATTGCGTTTCAATACACGTCGGTCCCTGTTAGTAAGTTTGCAAATCCGGTGCGAATTGCGACGTATACTAGAGGTGTTGTCCTGTTTCTCGAATTGTTTAAGCGTTTACACAATTAAAATTTAGTGACGCAGAAATGGCACTTTTTAGGAAAGATAAATTTTCTATATTTAAAGTGAAGAGCCTGCATTCGTTGTCTTTTCTATCTCCCATAAGAAATATTTCTTTTATTTTTCTTCTGTAAGTATTGCGACCGAATTTTAAGAGCACGAAACATTTTCATTATTTACATTATCAGACTCATCTTTCTCGCCATATTTATTACAGCGTTTCGGCCATTGTACTCGCCGGCTTTCTTCAGGTGGTTGGAATGTCGAACTGAACCCTTTATTTCGCTCACTGGGGTAGACTGTTTTAGTTCCTCGTGCCATGTTTTAATAGATATCAGTTATCAGTTATTTCATGTTATTTCCGCAAGAACACATGGCGCAGTGGCTTTACTGAGATCGAGTGACAGGACCCAAAGAATGTGAGATCAATATTCGATTAAAACAGTGGAGAACTTTCAGAGGGAAATTCTTCTTATTAAATCAAATATGTGCTGCAGTTCAGTTTATATTATTGATCTGACGTGCAAAATTTCGGGATAACAACTGCGACATTACTCTATTTATTGAATAATTTAGTTCATGCCACATTGAGTGAAAAAAACTCCTACAACAAAACAATCTCAAATTACCATATTAGTAAAAAAAAACGCACTCTCTTAAACTTTTTAAAAAATTCAACTTGAGCGTTGCTACTCCACGCTCCATAAGTTTCTATTCGTTAACAATAACACATTTCTAACAAAAAGATATTTCGATTCGCATTGAATATTTCTAGTCCGCTATTACCTGCATCTACTAAAAAACAAAATAATTTCCATTCCTGAGGATGGCTGAATGTACAGCTTTAAGTAATAGCAGATTAAATAGAAGACCTTATACAGCTTGAATTTATTAAAAACAAGCATCATAACATTCATCGAGTGGTTCGTATGTTAATGTAATTTTAATAAATTTGTTTGCGAAGATGTTTTTCGCCATTTAAATTTAACTTTACTAATCTACTTTTTGTATGAATGATTTATGTAATATAAAATTGAGTTGCACCACACATTTGATATGCATATATATATATATATATATATATATATATATATATATATATATATATATATATATATATATATAAGCTCTCGATAGCCGACTGTCGTTAGAAGGCCCGTTAAATACACAAACCGACCACACATAATTTCTGATGATAAAAATAAAAATCCATCTAAAAATTTGTTTATATTTTTAGTAGAAAAATGATACACGTTTTAGTAGATTTCCAAGGTGAGAAATGTTTCCTGAAATACGTAATTGAATTTGCCTTCATCAGGCTAGTCTTCCGTAGTCAAATTGGTAACGGCACATTTCGGCTACAGGAGTGTTTTCCTTGGCAGTAAAGGGGATACTGGTTCGATACATGTAGGGATGTACATTTCCGTGTAATGTCATTACTTTAAAATAAAGAGGGATAGCGATTCAAGCAGGCGCACTCACACCAAAAAAAAAAAAAAATCCAAAAAACAAAAGATCGTTTGATTATTTTTCGATGAGAAAGAACACAGGCGAGTCCGAATATTCCGATTATTAACATTTTTCTCGTGCTTATGTTTTGTCAAATGGCCGAATAATATACAATATCTTCATCATCCAGATATTTCGAATTTCTTTCATCGTCGTCATATAAAACAGCAGCACATAAATGCTTATTTCATTTTCCGTTTCAGTAATGTTCGAAACATATGCTGAACATCCTCCTATGGGGTTCATGGATAATCGATAGTAATCAAATTACTGGAAAAAAAAATTATCGATTATTCAGAATCGAACACTTATCCTACTTTTATCTTTCAATCCATTTTCTCAGTCCATTTATATTTTTTCCCCGTCTCATTGGTTTGGTCAAATTATTCTTGATCTTCTCTCAACCAATTATTTTCTTTTTCTGTATTGTTTTTTTTTTTTTTCTTTTCTTTCAAATATACTATTCACAGTTCCGTATTTTCTCTTAATCTGTCTTTTATCAAATTTAGTTGCCTTTTTTTTCTCTTCGTTCTCCTTTACGCTTTTACTCTTTCTTTCGTTTGATATTTTTTCATTTTAATCTTTGTTTTTTTTTTCTTCCTGCTTGTTGCTTTTCGTTTTTTCTTTCATCTATTCTTCAACTTCACCATATTCTTGAACATTTCAAACACAACACACACACACACACACACACACACACACACACACATATATATATATATATATATATATATATATATATATATATATATATATATATTTATATTTCAATTAAAAGGTGCAATTATAATTTATAAATTCATGAAGTATTCATAAAAAAAACGAATATAGAGGTTAATGATTTAAATGGCGAGAATACATCGTCGCAAACAATATAAATAAGATACATCAACCCCGAACCTATATATGAATGATATGATCCCCGTTTATAAATTCCAGTTGCATAAGGTCTTTTTAATTTTTTACGAGCTTTCGTCTGTTCCTACAGACATCATCAGGTATGGAAGTAGATTCTGTTCTTGTTTTTACTTCTCAGTAATAAGAGGACAACGAAAATAGAGATGTAATCCGAAAAAATGCTATGAGAAATGTTATTGCTATATTTGTACAAAAACGCACAACCTTAAAATTTAAATTCAAACTCAGCGTTGCGACCGCACGTTCCAAAACAATAACACATTTCTCATAGCATTTTTTCGGATTACATCTATAATTTCGTTGTCCTCTTATTACTGAGAAGTAAAAACAACAACAAAATCTACTTCCATACCTGATGATGTCTGTAGGAACAGACGAAAGCTTGTAAAAAATTAAAAAGACCTTATGCAACTGGAATATATAAACGGGGATAATATCATTCATATACAGGTTCAGGGTTGATGTATCTTATTTATATTGTTTGCGACAATGTATTCTCCCCATTTAAATCATTAACCTCTATATTTGTTTTTCTATGAATGATTCATGAATATATATATATATATATATATATATATATATACATATGTATGTATATATATATATATATGTATGTATATATGTGTATGTTATATTTTAATAGGATGTTAAATTTCGTTTAATAACACTTTAAAAATTGAATATTTCTTGGTGAGTGTATGGGCGTTTCTTTGTGAATGTATGTGTGTGTCTTTGTTGGTGAATGTGTGTGTGAGTATGGTCGCTTGTGTGTGACTTTCATTGTGTGTGTATGTTTTTTTGGGTTTTTTTAAGGGTTGTGAACATATTTCCTCTCTCGTCGCTTTTTTGCGTGTTTATATATCTAAAACTCACCACGTGCTTGTATATTATAATCTGATTGTGTATGTATTGTATTTTGCAAGATTTCATCCTCCCCTGTCCATGTCTTCACTCGAAACCTATCCAAGTTGTAATGGAGTTCAGAGCAGCATTAGCTCTTAATGTTTATTCCAACTTAATTTCAATAAAAACAAAATAAATAGAAAAACATATGTATTGTTTCCTCAGTTTCTTCTTTAAATAAGTTTATAATTTTAAACTTAATATAGATTAAATTTAAAATTTAAAATTGGTAATTTTTAATTTCATAGTATAATTTAATATTAATTAGTCAGAATAAATTCCATTTTAGTCCAACCCTAACATTAAAGAATTAATTAATTATTATAGGCAAAGTTCGTTGTCAAGTTTTTTTGAATTCTCATATATTTATATTTTGATTGGTCATTCCAGCTTATGTAACAGCGTTTCCCCTAGCGAGGGGCGTTTGGTTGATTTAAACCTTTTAAAACCCTCTATTCTACATTCAACAGCATCACTTGATAAGACACAAGAAGTGTTGAAACAAAATGTCTATTTTTGTAATGATTTTTAACATAATTATGTTATAATTTTCGAATAATTATATATATATATATATATATATATATATGTAACTTTTTAATTTTTTTATGTTTTTTATTGTTCAATATATATATATATATATATATATATATGACACTGAGATCACCAACAAATAGACAATCTTTCATGCTTGAAAGCAATTTTAAGTCTAAGTGCATGGTAGCAGGAACCCGCTATTTTATGACAGTTATTTTCTTCATAAAATTTATATATATATTTATATATTTATAATTTTTTATTTAAAAATTATGGTATAAATATGTTATAAAATCACTGCAAATATAGCCATTTTGTTTCAACACCTATGGTGTCTTATCAAGTGATGATTTAATCTACATTC
>OZ010610.1:42629298-42646798 GCA_963932145.1 Acanthosepion lycidas
ATAGATTAATCTAATATAAATTAACAGATAAGAAACCTCGTAAATAGAACATACCAAAATTCCTCTTGCAAAAAGAAAACAAATTTCTAAACGAACTGAAAGGCATAAAAAAAAAACAATAGTCAACCATAATTTTCAAGACTACGTCATTTATAAGCAAATAAAATTATTCTTCTTAAAAAAAATACACGACACAACTAACAAAAATGCAACGCCACAAAACATCAACATATTTTATTGCAACCAATAGCGAATATTCCATTTTGTTGATGTTATAAAGATTACCTTTTTCGTATCCAACCTCCATTTTGGTTAATCCTCATTCAGCAACCCTTTCGAGGTTACAACTGTTATGTATCCTTGAATGGGGTATCACTACCGGAAATAGGAGTCAAATGCGCTATAATGATTCTAGTCAGTTTGTCCTTTGTCTCCGAGACCAGCTCGTCCAGTTCTAGGGTGGTTACGTTGTATCGTAACGGCCCGTGTTCTATTCTCGGTAGTGGATGAGCAAAACTGATGAGACCCCGAAAAAGGACGAAACAGCCGTCCATTGCTTTCTGTATTCTGTTGAAGATTCTTGTTCTAAACTCGATTAATTATTATAAGAAAACTCTCTCTCTCTCTCTCTCCACACACACACATATATATATATATATATATATATATATATATATATATATATATATATATATAATTATTTATTTAAAAATATGATTCCAACTCGCTTTTTTAAATAAATAATTATATTTATGCTCTACTTTCGTATCGAGCACTATTTTTTAAAAATAATTACAAAAATACTAAGGAACTTTGGATCATTTACCAAACCAGTTTCTTTCCTATTTTCTACAATATTTTCACATATATATATATATATATATATATATATATATATATATATAGGGTGTCCATAAAGTTCGTGCGCACTTTCAAATTTTTAAGTGCACACGAACTTATGGACACCCTGTATATATATATATATATATATATATATATATATATATTAGGTTGGTGCAAAAATAATGACGTAATAATGTCGTTTTTAACGTTAAAAAATACGTCAAACAACCACATTATTACGTCATTATTTTTGCACCATCTTAATATATATATATATATATATATGTGTGTGTATGTATGTGTGTGTGTGTGTGTTTGTGCGTGTCTTTGTGTGTATGTGAGTGTGTATATAAAAATAAATAAAAGTGATTCATTATGTCTAGGCTTAGAATCCTCAACACAAACACATGCATAAAAGCCATAGTCGTCCGGTCCGTCCTTTTTGGGACTCATCAGCAGTGTGCATCTTTTACTGACTCGGAGAATCGAACCCAGACCGTTAAGATACGACGCAAACATCCTTCCATTGTGCTACAGTAACTAAATTACTGCACACAATATACCGCATTCAACTTATTTCCGCTGGTGATATTTACCCATGCATTGATAACCCTCAGGTCTGGCCCCAGAAACAAAGGGTTCCATTAACGAGCTGCTCCGTTCCGATCTTTAGAAGCTGGAACTAGCATCAGTTATATGCCATGTGTGATACACGCTTAGGGGATCATCTTTCGATAAATGACTGACGAGTCAGATTTTTCCCGCAGTAGGTTGCCATTTATTTTTGCAAGGCTATAGAACCCAATCTGTCCTGATGAATTTGGAATTCGATACGTGATATTCCTCTTATGAATCAATAGAAATCGATCTAGTGTGGGGTACTCGGATTGAGGAAACGGAAAACCGAATTGGAATTCCAGTCGAATCCTTTACATTTACTTACGTGCTAATACCTTTGGGAAAGGTATGAATCCTGTTCTTCTTCCCCCAGCTATGAGTAAATAGCAGGACAGACCGGGTTCTATAGCCTTGGCTGGCAACTAGTCAACCGCAGAAAGAAATGGTAACCTACTGCGAGAAAAATTCTGCCTCTGAAGATATATGATCGCCTATGCGTGTATTACGCAGGGCACATAACTGACTGATGAATTAATATATTTTATTTGTAGATGTGTGATTTTTCGAACTTATTTAGTAATTTTATTTCTTATTTTTTTATTTTTCGGACATGTCAAGTTTGGATGCCGATCGATTGCAATAGATATGTGATTTTTTTTTGTCTGAGTTGGTAAGGTAATCACATGATTTACTGGCCTGTTCACTGGACCAGTTTTTTCGACTTCATTTATTGTGGGATGAAAATGATGGGAAGCGTGCATTGAATAGGGGATACATGTCTTTTCACATTGTATAACTAAAAAGTTTAACGTGAGAAGATCAAGCTGAAATTCGTCGATTTTGGTTGGGAGTGTCTATTTTTGACTCAGGTAGACAGAATAAAAAAAATGAAACCTGTGAACTGAAACAACAGATTCTATTCTCTGTCCATTCTGATCTGAGATCAAATGGATCAGCGCATTGATGTTATCCATTTTTAAACAAACTGTTTTTCTGGTTTGAAATGTTAAATTAAGGCAATCAATAAAGTAATACTCGGATTAGAATAGAATAAATAAAACTACAAAACGAAAATATGTGGCTTACGTCCGTACCACGTCGAAACACAGGTTTCCGTACGTTCAACGAAATTACACAACGTCGTGCTTCGATGGGCAATCGCTTGTGAATATCAAGTGTTGTTGGCTTAAATGTGCGGGTGGTGTAATAGTTGATAATGGCACGGAATTGTTAATCGGAGAGCCGAGTTCTAATTCCCGTTGAGTTCGTTATATTCACTTGCACGCAAATACCGATGAGAAAGATATGAATCCTAGTCTTCTCACTCTTCTCCACCCATCTATGGGTTAATTAGTAAGACTTGTATCACTAAACAATACTTATCTAAAAAAAAAATGAAAATTCTTCTAATCCGAAAATATATATTCTGGCTTTAGATAACCAGCAAAGAAGAAAACGAATAAAACAAATGAAAATTCGCTAAAAATATAAACACATTCATGGTTTTTTTTTAACAAATAATATCGATTTTTCTCTCCAGACTTATATTTTTATGTGAATGAGGTTTTTGTTCACTAGAAGACATGAGGTAAAGTAATTATTGACAACACTGGAAAATACGAAAACTTACGGAAACAGAACATATGTTCTCCTAGAGAAAAGCAATAATAACATAAAATTTGCAATATGAGCTCCGGAAAAAAATGTTTACTAAGCTATTAGGTTAATAGCGCAACATAAGAACACATGGCCCAGTAGATAAAATCGTTGGAAGGATCCAGTCAAATGAAACAAATAGATGTGAGTTCAAGATCTAGCTACTGCAGAGGATAACAAAAACTTGGAGAGTTGAGTTAAAAGTTAAAGGTAAAGATAACCGAGACACCGGAATAGGCATGGTACGTGGAATTAGAAAAATCTAACATCTAGCTACTGCAGAGGATAACAAAAACTTGGAGAGTTGAGTTAAAAGTTAAAGGTAAAGATAACCGAGACACCGGAAGAGGCATGGTACGTGGAATTAGAAAAATCTACCCCGCTGGGCGAAATAAAGGGTTTAGTTCGAAATTCCAATCACCTGAAGAAGGTCTGAGTGTTCAATAGCCGAAACGTGAATATGACAATAAAGACGACAACAACGGTCCAAACAATGTAAATAATGTCATATGAAAAATGTGGTTTGCTCTTAAAATGTTGGCTACAAGAGATCAGATGTTGATATTTGACAAATTCTTTGAAACTTTCTTGTTCATTTTAAACGGAGATGCCTTATTTTGTCCAATATTTTCTCACTAGATATATACTGCAATTTCTGCCTCAACACATTATGTCTGTTAATGAATGTTTGGAGAATTCGCTAAGGCAAAACAGCCACCCACAAAGAAATAATTCTTGCAACCATTCAGGTTGGAGTTTGCATATGACACGGTACACGCCAGAGGCCTTGTTTTCAATTAATTTCCGCAACCAGCTGAGATTTCTGGTCAATATAAGTTTTTATTTTTTGTAAGTAATTCAATTCGACTGGATATAGATTATATAGGCATTTATAACTGGACACTGTTATTTTCGTTCCGAATGAAGAAGTAATTATAGCGCTTCGAGGTTTCCTTATTCATATCTCCTTTTCAAAACAATTATGGCTAAACAGGAAAGGAGATTTTTTTTTATCTTTATAGCGTAAGCATTGAAGAAAATATTATCTCCATAATTTCATATATGCTTATCTGGAAGGAATCGGAATATATATATATATATATATATATATATATATATATATATATATATATATATATATATATATATATATATTATAATTTTAGAGATGAGGTATTATGTACACTATTTACATTATTCGGACTTTGGTCATCATCTTTGTTGCGATATATATCATAAAGTTTCGGCCTTTGTACGCTCCGGCCTTCTTCAGGTGGTTGGAATGTCGAACTGAACCATCTATTTCGTTCGATGGGGTAGACATTTTTCTAGTTCCACGTGCCATATCTAATGGATGTCAGTTATCAGTTATCTCCAGTTAATTGACGTCTCCAAGTTCTCCACTGCCTTAACCAGGTATTGAACACGCAACTCTTTGGATCATGTCACTGGATCTAACTAACGCCTTTATTCACTGTGCCATGTGTTATTTAGATTCAGTGACAGGGTCCAAAGAGTTGTGAGATCAATACGATACATATATATAAGTGTATGTGTTTGATATATATCTATCTATCTATCTATCTATCTATCTATATATATATATATATATATATATATATATATATGTGTGTGTGTGTGTGTGTATATATATATATATATATATATATATATATATATATATATATATATATATATATATATATATGCATGTGTTTGTGCGCGTGCACACGCGTTTGATAGGATATATATGTGATATATATATATATATATATCATCTATATCTATATCATGTATATATGTGTATGATATATATATATATATATATATATATATATATATATATATATATATATATATATATATATATATATATATAGTTAACGACGAATTTATTCGTACACTCATCAATTTTGAATATTTCTATCCATATCTTAGGATCTGTTGCCGCTTATTTGACATGTTAATAAACACAAGGAAAGGAATATAAAACTCAATTTGCAAAGCAATAGGCTAAACACAACACATTTGAGAGGCGAACTATTCAAAATAGGAAAAGATAAAATTATTCGTACCTTATGAAAAATAGAAATAAATAACAATTATCCCAATATTAATAGTGAGTAGCATGGCATCCATTGTCCATAATTTGTTACAATACTTTTCTAAAGTTTTTGATGAAATTTGTACAGTTCTTTTCTCGGACTTTTTCCTTTCTTCAGTGGTTACATGTTCCAAATCTGGAAATTTTTGGGGTGACCGATGAGTTATTCGAACTTTCAATTCTGGTCATAGATTTTCAATAGTATTCGAATCAGGGCTCAACGAAGGCCATGGCAAGACAGTAATCATCTTTCTCTGAAGCCATGCAGTCACTGATTTAGGCGCATGGTTGTGGTCATTATCTTGCTGGAAAGTAAATCGCCAACATAGATGAAGATTTTACGCTGATCGTTGTAGAGTTTCACCCACAACTTTGATATAGTCTACAGATTTAATTAGTCCTCTTATTGCGATTTATTTCCCATCACCATTGAGCTTAAACAACCCCATAACATAATCAAACCGTCTCCCTGTTTTAATGTAATCACTGTGTTCGTTGGGAGGAAAGCAGCACCTTTCTTGCTCCAAACCTTCTGTACATCAATATGTCTAAAAAGCTGATTTTTTGCTTCATTAAACGATACTATTCCCAAAAGGAATATTCTTTGTCCAAGAACGTTTTGGCAAAATTAAACCAAGGAAACGTTTGTGAAGAGGGGTTCGTAGTGGTCTGTTTCCATACAACACATTTCTATTTAAACAACGTTTTCTTGTGCAATTACTTACATTGATACTTATCGTATCCAAATATTTGGCGATATCTTTCAAAATAAAACACTTGAGTTTATATTAACCTCGCGACATAATTTCGGAAGCAGTTCATGGTGACAAGCTGAATTTTCTTCCACGCCCAGGCAAATTCTCTGTCGTGACAAACTGATTAAACTTCTTTATAACGGACTGTACCGTATATATAGGAATAGCTAACAGGTTTGAATTAGTTCTGTAACTATTTCCCGATATCTGGAAGTTAATAATTGTCTGTCTCAAATCAACGCTAAACTCCTTTGTCTTTCCCGTCGTGTTGTTAATGTAAGAATAACAATTGTGGCACACTATGCACCACGTGATGTTCTTTGCTGGAATTATCAAAATATTCTACTGAATAAATAGTCTAGCAGGCTTCAGCGATACAATAAATATAAAAATTATTATTACGTACACGAATCAATCAATTTAAAGCGATATTTTTTTTACTGTAAAAATAAGTCTGTCTTTTCTTATTTTGCATAATTCGCCTGTCAAATTTGTTGTATTTAACTTATTGTTGTGAAAACTGAGTTTTATATTCGTTTTTTGTCGCATAATACGGGCATTAGATTCTGAGAAATGTATAAAAATATTCAAAATTCATGGGTGTATGAATAATTTCGTTGTTGATTATATATATCATTCAAAATACTCAAATTTTAGGAATACGTTTTCACAGCGTCGCCCACGTGACGACAACGTGACCATGTTTAAACGAAACGCTGATCATATAAAACTTTCAGTTATCTGTTTGGATAAGTCTTGTTCTTATGTCCATCGTCTTTGTCATGTTAAATTGATAATGTTAATTATATTTTATGAATATGTCCTGAAGATGGTTTATTAGACCGAAACGTCCATTATATTAACATTAAAACAGCATAATTGCATATAAGAATTTTTGTTTGTCTTTTCCGTATATTTTTCTTCATACTGTCGGATCTATATCCATATATTTGCTTACACACACACACACACACACACACATATATATATATATATATATATATATATATATATATATATATATATATATATATATATGTATGTATGTATTATGAAATGGACAAAGTCCGACAATTTTAAGACATTTTTAAACATAAAAATGTTTTAAAATAATTGTCAGACTTTGTCCATTTGATAATGTGTGACGTCATTTGTATACATTTGGATACGTATCGAGCAGATATGAATGTACGTGAAAAGATCATGGAAAATTGTAGTTTAAAAACAGTAAAATCGACCTTGCTAGCCGAAACGCTCTTCTGTGGCGAAATCAGTAAAAACATGACGGTTCCGTATAGGATACAGGCTCGATTCCTGTCGGAGAACGGATATTTTCGATGACAATTTCTGGAACATTCAGGCCGGTAAATGTTGTTAATACTGTTTATTAGAAACAGGGCATTTGATTAAATATTTCTATCTATAAAAAAAGAATGTATAAACATAAAAATGTCTTTATATATATATATATATATATATATATATATATATATATATATATATATATATATATAATAGTAAGAAACAATTGATATTTATATTTCAGAGTTCTCAACATTTTATTTTTAGAAAACAGTGCTCGATACAACAATAGCGCATAATATTATAATTGGCATTTTTATTTTTTATTTTTTTATTTAATTTTTATATAATGTATTATGAATATATAGAGGATTAGTATATTTTGTAAGGTAGGTATATATTATTCATTAAATCTATTGTTATATCAAGGAAGTTATCGTTTTTTATTTTAGTATTTACAGTAATTTTTAAGTCTAGGCATTTAAATTCTCTGCGTAATAGCTTTCTAATTTTATCTATTTTAAATTAAGTAGATTTTCTTATAATCATAAGTCCATCATCTCTATACAGTCCAACGTCGTTAATACTAATTTAACGATATCGTTAAATTAGTATTAACGAGTTTTAATGAATAATATATACCTACCTTTAAAAAAAGTAATCCTCTATATATACAAGCCAAGTCTAATCATCCTCCATCAACAATTAAGCATATATCTTCATCTATCGAAAAAAGAATAAGCACTAATTCAACAAATGAAAAATATTTTATGAACATAGCAATTTCTATAATAAAGCTTTAAAGGATAGTGGCTATAAATGCCAAAGATTAATTATGTAAAAAAAATTAATAGAACCCCCCCCAAAAAAAAATAGAAAAAGTCATTTGCTATACACCCCATTCAACCAAATGATTAAAAGTAAAATAGAACACAAATTCCTTGCATTAATCGAAAAAAACATTTTCCTTGAAATAGTAAACTCAGCAAAACATTAATAAAAATACCTTAAAAATAAGTTACAGTTGTGCTAAGAAGTTAGAAAGGATTATCAAGTAATATAATGCCAAAATCATGAATAAATACTTATACCAAAATCAAAGAAAAATAGATCTTAAACTAAGACTAAACAAAAATAAAGAAACATTATTTTGCAGTAAAAAGCATGAAAATTGTCCTCTGAATATCAAAAGTCGTAAAAAAGCCAAAGTTTATCCATACAATATTTCATCGATTGAGAATCTTAATGTTGTTAGAGTCTATATAGGATGTACAAAAACTGAATTTAAATTAAGATGGAACCAACACCAAAGTTTCTTCAACAATACTAAATATTGTAACCAGACATCCTCATCTAAATATTTCAGGAATTTAAAAGAAACCAATAAAACACAAACATTAAAATGAAAATTAATAAAAAACAAGAACTTGTAGATTGTTAAATGACCCATGTCCTTTTTGCATACATGAAAAATTAAATATTTTTCTGAAAAATAAAATTTTATTAAATCGTAGAAATGAAATAGCGATTTTCTTGTAGAAATTTCAATTTTTTTCCCCTTAAGTAATATCTAATTTTATAAAATGAAACTAGCATATTAATATTTCATAATAAATAAAATAGTTCATGAATACACAATTAGATTCGAATATATTAATTTTAAGATGGGCATATATGTACTCAGTAAATAAATTAAATATAATATCTTAAGTCGGTGTGAATAAAATTATAAAATTATAAATATTAATCATGTGACTAAATAATATTTGAATGCCCCTTTTAAAACATCGTAACTGAAATTTATATAAATAAAAATTTAAAATTAAAAATGTCAATTTGAAACCCAGACGATGTGTTGGAACATAGACACTATCACAAATTTCTACTTGAAAAAAAGAAAGTTTATGTCAGCAGATATACCCTAGTTATCACTCTAATTTGACCGACGTGACAGCTCCAAGACATTAGATTTATGAGTTTTCTAAATAATTTAAATCTTAACACCCCTAAAATAAAAATAAAAAAAGATGATTTAATTTTCCTTAACCCCAACATCTCAAGATATGAAATTTGTCTGGACTTAATTTATGAGTAAATCATTTTCAAAGAAGTTATTCTTAGAATCATTTGATAACGGAACATATTTTAAGTTTAATTCTTATGATTGAATTTGAATTGAAGTTTCACTTTTGAAACATGGGAATTTCGGTGTTGCGATGTAAATATATTTGAAAAAAAAACAATTATTATATATTTATAATATATATGTCGCCTCTGAGTGTTGACTTCAATGTTCACTTTTATATTTATATTTACATACGCTCTATCTCTGATACTGAGCACTTTACCCCATAAATATAACACATATGTTATATCCATATATATGAAAATATATATTCTATATATATTATATTCATATATGTGAATATATTAGGTTGGTGCAAAGATAATGACGTCATAATGTCGTTTTTTGACGTATTTTTTTAACGTCAAAAACGACATTATTACGTCATCGTTTTTGCACCAACCTAATATATATATATATGAATATGATATATGGATATGATATATGGATATATATGATATAAATGATATATATATATGATATATATATATGATATATATATATGATATATATGATATATATATGATATATATGAGATATATATATATATATATATATATATATATATATATATATATATATATATATATATATATATATATATATATATCATATATATATATATGTGTGTGTGTGTGTGTGTGTGTGATATCTTTAGATACCGGTATGCATCCTATTCGAATATTTGTAAATACAATAAAAATGAAACCGACATATTTCTCGGTTGATATTTATTGAAACTTACATTTTACCAGTTATAACACCGAATTGAATTCGGCGAAGCATTTCTGTGGTCATGCGGTAAAATAAATACAATGTGACAGTAAGAGGGCAAAAGCGTGTATGGAGGGAAAGTTTTATTACTTTCTTTGATGTTTTTTTCTTTTCTTTTCTTTACAATTTCAAACATACCGTCGAGGAAAAAGTAATTGATGTTGTCTTCAAAAAGAAATCAATTAATTATCGAAGAAATCTTTTAAATGATAAATTGCAAATTATCCTGGATTCGAGTGAGTTCACTATTTTAAAATTTATCCTACGGCTATGTATTTTTGCTTGTTTGATTTTAGAAGAATAAAGTAATGTTTTACTATAAAATATCGTCTGAATTATTTATACAAATCTTAAAACTTTAGATTAAATCGATAGAAATGTAAACCAGTTCACCTCTGTGTTTTGCTATTTTGTGTCCTTTCAATTCTTCCGTAGTTTGGATTTCTGCTTTTTTATTTACCCACGTTCAAAACCATATTCAAACCACTCAGTTTTATTTCATATCGATATCAATTCATAAGTTTTCGGCCATTCGTATATGCCAAAGATAAAGTGAAAAATTCATTAAGATAACAACGTTGTTGGCGGATGCTACCGTTTTTGTCTATATTTCTGAGATGAGGTATTATGTACACTATTTACATTATTCGGACTATTGTCCTCAACTTTGTCGCCATATTTATTACAACGTTTCGGCCTTTCAGTATCTGTCTATATTTCTGAGATGAGGTATTATGTACACTATTTACATTATTCGGACTATTGTCCTCATCTTCGTCGCCATATTTATTACAACGTTTCGGCCGTTCAGTATCTGTCTATATTTCTGAGATGAGGTATTATGTACACTATTTACATTATTCGGACTAATATCCTCATCTTCGTCGCCATATTTATTACAACGTTTCGGCCGTTCAGTATCTGTCTATATTTCTGAGATGAGGTATTATGTACATTATTTATATTATTCGGACTATTGTCCTCATCTTCGTCGCCATATTTATTACAACGTTTCGGCCGTTGTACGCTCCGGCCTTCTTCAGGTTGTTGAAATGTCGAACTGAACCCTTTATTTCGCTCACTGGGGTAAGACTGTTCGAGTTTCACGTGCCATGTTTTATATCAGTTGTCAGTCATCTGTTAATTCTCCTCTCCAAGTTTTCCATTGCCATAACTGAGTATTGAACTCACACTCTTTGTTTCCTGTCACTGGATCTAACTAACGCCTTTATCAAGGACACATGGCACAGTGGATAAATGCGTTAGTTAGATCCAGTGACAGGACTCAAAGAGTTCAATAGTCGGTTAAGACAGAGGAGAACTTGCAGAGGGAGAAGTAACAGGAGATAACTGATAACTGATATCCATTAAAACATGGCACGTGGAGCTAGAACAGTCTACCCCAGTGAATGAAATAAAGGGTTCAGTTCGACATTCCAACCACCTGAAGAAGGCCGGAGCGTACAACGGCCGAAACGTTGTAATAAATATGGCGACAAAGATGAGGACAGTAGTCCGAATAATGTAAATAGGGCTACCTTTTTTTACCTACTGTTATAATAGATAATGTATTAAAGTCGGTTCTAAAAAGATTCTGAAATTAATATGGACAGTAAATAAAATGAGGCAAGATGAGGAACTCTTAATGATTTACCAGTTGGATATATTGTTAAAATAGTACAAAAATGTGACACCGAAATCCGAAGTAGCACTGGAATAGCAAATGTTGATATCTAAATGCTGAAGTATTAAGAAACAGAAAAATAATTTTATTATAAAATTGGTGATATGTACTATCAATCCTCTTCTCCATTATTTAATACAAAACAATCTCCTCACAGTTGATGAGGAGACTTGAGGCGACTCTTCTATAAAAGGATGCTGAAGATACCATATGTGAAGCGGTTGAGCAACAATGAAGTTTTGAGAAAAATGGAATCAGAGCGAAAATATCTGGGGCATATAATGAGGAAAGGAGGCTTGTAGAATCTAACACTCACATGACGTATTAAATTCAACAGTCAGGGGGATATCTGTATTATCTACCTATGGTGCAAATGGATGATACCACAGGGACTGAGAAAAATTAAGGCGGTAAAAAGTGATAAACAAGATGATATACAAAGCCCTGATTTCATACCTCCTGAAGGGACAAACTACTTGGGAAACAAATATACGGAAGCAGAAACTGGTAAAATAATAATAATAATAATAATAATAATAATAATAATAATAATAATAATAATAGCTAATTCAGTTCTCAACTCGGTGTTTATGAAGATGCCAACTATTTAATCCTGTCTTAGTAGCAATTTACATTTTCTACATTCCAACCTCTCCTTCTCACAGGTGGTAGGTGGCAAGTCTCTCCCTGCTCTCTAGCTATCTCCGTGGAAAGTGGTCAGACGAGCGGACGCGCTTCATCTCCTGGTTGCACCTGGCCTGACCTTCACGGTTAGGATTTTACCCCCATGCTGCTTCCGTAGTAGCAAACCACACAAATTCCCCCTGTACTCCATCGTCGATAAGTTTCTCTGAAACAGCTTCTTCTCGTAAACCATTGCCCTATGAAAAAGAATCTCGAAGTTGTTTCCTTGCTCACTGCAATCTTAACACTTCCGCTGCTAACTACGGAGATCTTAGTTTTTCTTATCTTGCTCCAGCTGGCTAAGTACAGCTCGTATGAGTGTCCCGTTGCGCCATCTATCGTAAAATCACAAAGGACCATGCTTCAAAAGATAGCATGTGTATACCCATTACTGATCTGGTAAGTCATTCCTAGGTATATCCATGAAAATGGAATGCTGTAAAACACACTGGTGCCATTTTTCTGTGTAATAAAAAATGTAGGTTGAAATTTGGCATTTTCTTTAAAAATTGCTAGCCGGATGGGGGCAGCACTGAACAAATGAGTAGCAGTGAAAGTGTTAACCTCTTCAAGTCTAAGGTTAACCGTTATCTTCCTCTTCTATCCCTATAAACTACTCCTTAGCATAACCCTCTATCTTGAGCGAGGTCGTGTACAGGGTGAAACTTAGCTTAGTGGCAAAAAATGGCTTGAAAATTTGAACGCCTTCAAAACTAAATTACTTTCATTAAATCATCAGTCAGCCAGTTATGTCCCATATGTGATACACGCTTAGGCCATCATTAATTTTTCGATACCTGACTGACGAAGCAGACTTTTTGTCGTTTAAATTCGAGAGACTGGCCTAAATTCCTTAGTAGCCACTAATCTTCAGTGGCAAAGTGTAGATGTTGTATCTGGTCTTTTGTAGACTAACTTCCTTTTTCGTCCCCCCCCCGTCTTTCGTACCCTGCATATTTATATTTTCTCAAATCTCGTGGTCGCCGTGATTTTGCGTTAATTTGTCAGCATAAAAACAATATGGCTTCCCCACGAGATTCTTTTTACGTACAGACGTCCGTGAGGTTGTTTTTTTATTTTTTTTTTCAAACTACATTTTTCCCACGCAGTAGGTTGCCATTTCATTCTGCGGTAGACCAGTTGCCATCCAATGCTATAGAACTTGTTCTGTCCTGCTACTTACCCATAGCTTGGCGGGGGAATTCATACCTTTTCAAAGGGTATGAGTACGTAAGTGAATGTAATGGATTCGACTGGAATTCGAACACGGTTCTCAGATTCCTGAATCCGAGCCGCTAGCCATTAATCTACCATTTGATCACCACAGAACCTTTTTATGCCAACCATCCGCATAGTTGTTGCTAAAACTAAGGAGAGCAACACTTTTCGCCTAATTTCGCTCACCATTTCCTGACCTGGCATCTCTATTTCTGTCACGTTCTCACCGACATGGCGTGGCTTCCCTCTGTCTTTTCTAGAAATATTTTCATAGCAAATGTTCTGCTGAGTTGTTCTCCTCAGTGTATCGATTGCATGAATTTAAGCGTGCTACTAGATACGGAACAGTCGTAAGGTTGAAATAGCTTGATTCAACCGTCTTTTTTATTTTTATAGTTTTTTCTCGCAATTCCCGACTGTGGAACTTTTTTGCTATTTCTTACTTCGCTACCACCAATAATCTTCAGAAATCACATGCAAAGTCACTCGCCATCTTGACTTCCTGAATCCTGTTACTCTGTCCTTTTCTCTCACTAAAAGGTTCTTATTCTCTTTCACTCACTGTAACCCCTTGCGTCATAGTGAAATTATCGCCTTGCTTAGTTTGAAATGATTTTAATAAAAGAGTTTCACTTAAAAATTTAGGATAATTTACGAATTTTGTATCTATTACTCAGACTTTCAAATTATGAAGACAACACTCGTTCAAAATTGTCTGAATTTCTTTCAATGTAAATGTTAACAATAAGCGGCCTTGTGGGTGATGGATTATTCTGAAATCCTCATCACAGAGACAAAACTTCACCAGTCTTTCACTACCATATTCCTATTCTGTCCTGGGGATGACGATAAACTACATCCACGTTTTGGGTAAGACGATACACTACGTCCAACAGCAAGGCTTCTGATCAGGAGGTTTTGAGGAGCGTGGAACCACCTCTTAATTGCTGGTGTTCTCAGGTCTCGCCTGACCCAGGTTGGTAGCATCTGTTAGGGTCCCAACTATGGCTAAATAGTTGACACCTAAACTTGTGTAAAAATAGGCTTTAATACCAGAAATGCTTTGTAATAAAAAAGAATATTACAATCAATAATTTTTGAAGGAAAAATTATTATCAGCAATACTTTAAAAAAGTACTAGCAATACAAACAGTTATACATTTTTAGAAAAAAAAATATTACCGGCTATAGATTTCTTCAAGAAAAATATTCCCAGAAATAGATTTGTGAAGAAAAACATATTACCAGCAATAAAAATGTCGGCATTAAATAACCCATTGAGGTTGATATACCGTAAAACAGAACAAACCAAACTATATTACTATTGTGCCACCAGCTGGGAGCTTCACAGCTAGGCTCCAACATGTGTGTTCAAGGTGGCAATGAACACATTCCTTTCGTCTTCATTTGATTAAAAATCAAATTCTACTCAGACAACTTCTTCCCGAGAACCGTAACTTTGTAAAACAATATCCTCAGAGAAAATATGCTATGGTTTTCAAGCAATTTTCAATTCTGAGATCGGCTTCCCAGGCCAACACAATCGACAAGTTCTCTCATTGGTTAATCGAGCGGTGACAGGCGTCGGAAAGTGAACGTTTTAATCCATACATTCATTTCTTTTATCTGCTGTATCATCCGCCACTCACTTACACATGTGGACAGGGTAATATTGCAGAAGGGTGTGGAGCAATAATAATGAGATATGTAGAGATGTTTACAAGAGATGTTTACAAGACACATCTCTTCTGAAAATCTCTGTATAGGGAAAAATCCATATACATATATAATATATACATTTTAAATGTTTAGCTTACAATCATGTCACGTTGAAACACCGATTCTCGTGCGATCACAAATCTGAGGCGATTAGGAAATACTAAGAAAATAAAAATGTTATATTTTTAAATTTGTTTGGATTTTATACTAAATGCCACACTTGCCGCCATTTTCGTTTTGTATTGTCTATCACGATTTTTAATGCTGACAAATTTTCATGAATATTTTTTTTTCAATTCTGTTGGAATTTAAAATAGCCATAAAATTTTCAGTGTGAGCACAAATTGCAGAATACAGAAAATCCTATTAAAATATTTATCGCCAGCTTTTACATTAATTGGTGCTTGTGAGGGCGTGTGTGTTTCTGATTTGACATTTAAAAATAGTCGAGAAGAAAAAAAAAAGCAGACAAAGGCTGTAGGTAATAATACAAACGGTATCTTTTGTAAGAGGGAATCGGCTAAATGACGTACTGAAATAAACGCTGAGACCAAACTGCAGCCAACATACGCAACAATCGTTATATTCAAAGGATTATACGTCTCACTCTGGCTCCATCCCTCTCTGACTCCTATAAAATACTAGCAGCATGACCCGGCGTTGCCCGTGCTTGATTCAAAAATCGTACTACTCATACAGCAATCGCTATCACTTGCCCTTTGCCGTGCTAATATTTCTACATGCCTTACTTCTTGCCTATCTCACACTGCGAATTTTTTCTAAGCTCTATACTAAACATTAAATCTGTTACGAAAAAAGAACTAAACAAAATGAACACAAAACGATCACCTTTAAAAAAGGACTCGTAACTGGAAAAAACGAATGAAAAAGAATGTTAACAACAAATACTTTTTCACACCAAACACGGTTCTGCGGAATCAGAATCAACGTTGAGTTTAAGCAAGCGAATGAGCCAATTGGAGTAAAGTTCCATGCAGATTTAAATTTTTCCCACTTGTGATGAATGCAGCTATCGACGTTTTTGCATGCTAGCATGCTAGTTAACATTCGTGTCAGTCAGATGTTGGCTCTCATGCTAGCCAATACAATCTTCCTGCCTATTCATGGCAGCCAGCTATAGGCTCTCACTCTGGCCAGTAGAAAATGGCCGCAATCTACATGAAAACTGCTGTAGAAGCATGAAGAAATCGATTATTTCCACCACCGATGGGAGTTGGGAAATGCAAAGACGGTCTTGGCCTTCTTGCTAACTTGGAGCATGTGTATGTAAATTTTGTTGCAAATCTGTCGAAAATTGCGGCCGTGCATTCGTTACACACACACACACACACATCCTGCCTTTTATAGATAGAGATGTTTGTGTGAAGAGCCCCGTTAAAAATTAATGAAAGATTCACTAGAACTAAGAAACATCACTCAAACATCGATTCTTTGAAAAAATACGGATGACGCGGAAATCGATATATTTTAGTTCAAAAGAAAGGCTCAGAATTAAAATATTCACATCAGTATTTATTAACCAATCAACGACATTATTCTAAATGCCATGCCAGCTTTGAAAAAGCTGACGACAATATTCATTGTTTGCTAAAATTGAATGCTCAATCTCGGAAGTGTTTTTCAATATTTCCATCCCTTAAAAAGATTAATAAATATTTTTATTAACCAATAAACTTCTGAGATCAATACATACACACATATATATATATATATATATATATATATATATATATATATATATATATATATAATTAATACGGATGTGGGTTTTTTTTCACTTCTGTTCTGACGAGTGGTTATATTCTGTATTCACGAAATTCCGAAGTAAGCATGAGTTAAGTGAAAAACATTTTCTATATTAATTTTACTAACGCTCTATTTCTGTCTTCTATATTAAGCATTCTGCCACAGCAATTGCATGCCTTAAATGCATCCTTACCAGCAAATCACTGAAAAAGCAATGATTTGGGCTTCAAAAACGACACTTCAAACTATCT
>OZ010610.1:42651798-42661798 GCA_963932145.1 Acanthosepion lycidas
AACTTATTTTAAAATTGTATATGGTTAATATTATTATTGAATCATGTTTTTACATCATTTTTTATATCTTTTAAATCTAAAAAATTTCTTAATTCTTAATTATTATATGTTTGAATTTTATTTAAATTACTTATATATATATATATATATATATAAATTTTTAATAAGGTTTAATATTTCTAATTTAGTTTTTTAGTTTTTAATTATTTTAGATGCTTTTTTATTTTATTGTTTCTATTTTTTGATATAAATAAATCTAATTAGATTTATTGTTAATCTTATATTATTTGCTAATAATAATTAATAATAATATTTATTAATGGCAACTGTTTTATCATATAACTAATAATTTATCATTCCGTTTTTTTTTTAAGTTCGTTTTTCTATCTATACTTTAATTTCTCTACGATTTTTTTTCATTCGTTAAAAAATACGTCAAAAACCGTCATTATTTTTGCACCAACCTAATATCACTCCACATTTGAGTCGAAAAATGCTAAAAAAATTATATTAGTTGAAATAGCCTTTTCTCATGAGGCAATTTTGTTTTTCTATATTATGTAATTTATATACTGTGATATAATAAATGCAATGAAATCTATTTGTGGATCAATTTTAATATTTTATATTATTAGGATGCACTTGGATTATATGTCAACCGATTTATTACCTGTACTAATATATATATATATATATATACACATACACAGTGTAACCCGGATATAAGAGAAGTCTCTTATATCCGGGGTTCTCTTATATCCGGGTTTGGTCTATTTTGTTTAGGCAAGTATGGCTCTAATTTGGGACCAGAGAAAATATATCTTATATCCGGGTTTCTCTTATATCCGGGTCACTTATATCCGGGTTACACTGTATATATATATATATATATATAAAAGTGAACATTGAAGTCAACACTCAGAGGCGACAGGCTGTTTCAGAGTAGAAGCAATCGTCAGACGGCCTGAGTATTGCGTCTAGCATAAAACAGCCTGTCGCCTCAGAGTTTAGACTTCAAAGTTCACTTTTATATTTATATTTACATACACTCTGTCTCTGATATTGAGCACTTTATTCCATAAATGTAGCGCACCTTAAAACTATATTTCTTCATATATATATATATATATATATATATATATATATATATCAGAGATTGATTTGTGCATTTAAACAACAAATTCTCTTTTAGACATGTCTGATTAAGTAAATTACAAACCTTGTCAGGTTATTTTTAGCATAATCCTTTCATGTACATGGATACCTTTCATTGCATTACAACCAAATGATGAAAGAATTGCAATTTGACAATTTATATATATAAAGTGCCTTTATATATATATATATATATATATATATATATATATATATATATATATATATATATATATGTGTGTGTGTGTGTGTGTGTGTGTGGAGAAACGTCTCACTTAACTGAGTGATGTTATTTCAGTCATGCTGACTATAAGGTTTGTGAGTGTATTATAAGAGTGTTGGCCTCTCTGCTGCCACTTCTCAATTTTTTCGTATTTATATGTAATTGATGTAATTTGAGATAATTGTGTAGGTGTTTGATTTTTTCCCCTTAATCGTTATTGTTTTAACTGTTTTTATCTTAAAGGTTCTTGCTGTTGTCTTTCTTCCCGATTCTTTGCTTTTCATTATGCTGACCACGTATTCGCTTAATTGCTTTATAGGTTTAGGATTCTTCTCTTTTACTGTACTGACCTGTCCACTTTTTACCGTGTCAATTTATATGTCCGCTTGACTTTATTTTTAAAGTCGTGCTTAGGTTTTTGTGTATGTTTAGGTGTTTGTGTCCGTTTGTATAGGTCTTTTGTTGATAATTGCTGATTCTTGTGTAGGTATTTATATTATATTTTGTGGGCTTGTTATGTGGGTTTTATGTGAAAGTTATTTTCTTTCTTCCCTTGTCATCTGTTTTTTGTTTGGGAGTGATTAAGTATATGTTTTAGGTTTGTTTTATGCTTATTTGCTTTTGTTTGTATTGGTATTTAACTAACAAAATATTTATTTATTTAAATGTCTACATTTCCCCACTATTACGTTTTTCTTGTTTAATAGTTTGCTTTGACTTTTAAAAGAAATTATTGTTAATATTTATTCCATGCATAATTTGCAGTTTCTGCTGTTGATATTGTGCGGGGGTGCTCTTTTTATGATTTCCTATTTAGTTTTAGTGGTGATAATATATATATATATTTTTTTTTTTGAATCCATATGCATTTTGATAGTGTTGTTGTTTTTATGTCTTTCTGTTTTAAATATTTCGTGATTGTTTAATTTTATTTAGGAGCCACAGAAACAAGAATCAATGTAAATTTTTTGCCTGTGTTGATGTTTTTTACGACGTCTTTATATATTAGATTGTTGGTTATACAATTATTAAGTGGACAGTTGTCTTTTTTGACAGTTGTATTTAGTGATGTTGGTTTGTGCTGTTTTCATTGGCCTTGTCGAGTATTTTTTTAATGTGTTTGGTTATTATTTTCTCCATGTTGTTCATGCAGTTGTAACTAATTCTTAATGTGTTTTTAGTGATTTTTGTCAGTTGTGTTTGGGGAAGTGTTTTTTTCAATTATATTGAATAATAGTTTCCCTATTTGTTAGGCTGGGTTTAACTAAATTGTTTTTCTGTTTTTATTCGTTTTGTTTTCGTTTATGTATTACAGTTTATTTGCATAGCCACTATTTCTTCCTGCTGATTCATATATTATTTTCCTTTCGTTGAATATTTTGATACTGCTAGAGTCCGTGGATATTCTTTTGTTTATGGATATAGGTAGGTATTTGAATGTATGAGTGGGTAGTTAGAGATTTTATTAAAATATGTGGGTGGTTGGCTTTTCTGTATGTTTTTTTATATATATTGTAGTTCAAATTGAATGTTATATCAAAAAGATTGACTGCTTTTAGATTTGATTTTATGTCTATTGTGAATCCTAGGGGGTTCATGTTTTCTATGATTTGTTTTCTTATTTTTTCGTGGTTCTGGCATTGCAGTTTCTTAGGATAATTTGTCCGTCGTCTCTCTATGTGACTATAATTTTTTTATTCATGATGTTTGCTGGTTTAATAACGATATGTATGCCTAATAATGTGCTCTAAGAACCGTCGTAGCTGCCCATTGTTGCGTCAAAATTGTAATCGCAATTGGCTTTATTTTTCATGTCGTTGTTATTAATGTTGCTTTTTTTAGCCATATTTTATTCTTGTAGTATAGTATAGACCTTCTACAGTATTTGGAGTTTAGGTCCTCGTCTGGAATTATTATTCGTTGTTTTGCTACGCCTATTGCATTATCCAGTGTGTGTTCGTTAGAAGTGTTTTTATGCCAAGTTGTACAAATGTGCTTTTTTTTTGGTACTGATATTGTTATACCAATTGTTTTTGTGTTTTCTATTGGTTGACTTTCAGTTTTAGTTTTCTCCTTAGTTTTGAATATATTTCGTTTACTAGTTGTTTGCTTATATATATGTATATATATACATACATACATATATATATATATATATATATATATATATGTATGTATGTATGTATGTATAAGCATATTACACCGAAAACATGTCAAAATCCCTCTCCAATTGTAGTGTTTCGATGCCTGTCAATCCAACGCATCAGGCGAATGTAAATTACTTGCAACTGAACGATTTACTTAGATTTAAAAACAAAATACAACCTATTTTTACGAAAAATATCAAAAAGAGGCTGGTTATAAATTTTCTCGTCTTTACTCTGATCAGCCAATCAAATATGACCTGTGTTAAATTTTAACTAAGTGTAGAAACAATTGTTTTTTCATAAACGGGTCAGATTACATTGACAGCTGCAGGCAACCAAACATAAATTAGAGAGGATCCAAATGGTTACAATCTAGACAACGCTGTTTCCTAAGAAATAAACATGTAATGGGGAGTTATATGAATTTGTTTTTGAAACTAAATTATTCGGTTACTCACGGGTAATTTACAATCGCCCGAGGAGATGCAATTTTATGCGTTGAAAGTCGATTGCAATTGTTTAGCGATTCTTACATGTTTTTGTTGTTATATATATATATATGTCCTCCTAATTTCTATCTATATATCCTTGTTTGAACCGGCTTCTAATGCTCTGGATGGAGCGGCTTGGTGATAGTAGTCGTGGCTCGTTGGAGCACAGTCCTATGGGTAAAAGAGAAACTCGGATGAGTTCCACCACGGGATATGTGATCGAGCGGCGCTATATCGAGTCTGATTCGCTATCTTTTCGTCACCGAGGTCCGTTGGAACAGTTAGCATGATGTTTGGCTGATAGCGTAACGGTTCTGGTTTCAATTCTCGTTAGTGGATACTCATTGTTGATGAGTCCCAAATCTACGACGAAATGGCGGTCCAGTTCTTTCTCCGATCTGTTGAGGATTCTTCGCGACTCGACGATTTGTATGTATATATATATATATATATATATATATATGCCGTGTGCTTTATGTTACTTCAATGCTGAGAATTCTATAAATTTTCTAGATGTAAACACGCAATCATTAGCAGAAATGGAACAAAGCAAGTACATCTTTTCCATGAAACATTTAGCTTCCTGTTTTACACAAACATTAACGGCTTCCGAGCTTTTACACCTAAGTCAAATGAATTCTACAATCTCTAACTGAACGATATTTACCAGCCCCCCCCCCCCAACGCGCTCAGATATGGAACAAGGGCTAATTTAATATTGGGTATCGAAGCCTGTAGGCTCGGCCAAAAATTCCCCGTTGACCCCGTATAAAACGAAGTCGGGTTGCTGTTAACCAAGATGAGATTTTGTCGTTTGTTGTCGTTTTTTTGACGTTAAAACATACGTCAAAAAAACGACATTATTACGTCATTATTTTTGCACCAACCTAATACTTCAAATCTATACTTCTAACGTCTCTGCATAAACTCTGTAACTGTATTTACCATTTAGGTTTTTAGTTTTTCAGTCGTTCCTTAATAAAAATAAATAGGTTCACCAATCGGCCGGTTCTCACTCCTCTCTGATCTACTGAAAAGAAATAGAAGTTGTATCCTTTGTCTCTTGTTTAGGATTAGGTTTCCGCCTCCTTCTAAAGTCTTTTCTTCGTCATTCACTTCTAGTAGCCCTTTGCGTCTTAGTGATATTATCACCTTGTTTGAGGTGAATTAATAATAATAAATCCTTCGTCTTGCATCGCTTGATATGTCTAGGTTTATTGGCACTGCAAATATTCTGTGAAAGGGTCGTGTGACTTGATGAAGAGCTCCAATAATACATGGCATCTAATTAAAAAACGGCTGAAATAAATATCCTAAAAAGAATTGTTAAGACTGAAAGAAATCTGAACAATTTATTTCAGTGTTAATATTTCTTTTAAAGATATTTATTGTAGTGAAATGATTTAAGAAAATGAAGAAAAACGCAATATTATCAACGCAATAAATTCTGAGTCTGTCTATATTTCTGAGATGAGGAACTATGTACAGTATTTACATTTGTCGGACTATTGTCCTCATCTTTGTCGCCATATTTGTCACAACGTTTCCTCACGGACACATGGCACAGTGGATAAAGGCGTTGGTTAGATCCAGTGACAGGACCCAAAGAGTGTGAGTTCAATACCCGGTGAGGGCAGTGGAGAACTTTCAGAGGGAAATTAGCAGGAGATAACTGATAACTTACATCCATCAAACATGGCACGTGAAACTAGAACAGTTTACCCCAGTGATCAAAATAAAGGGTTCAGTTCGAAATTCCAACCACCTGAAGAAGGCCGGAGCGTACAACGATGAAAATAGTCCGAATAATGTAAATAGTGTACATAATACCTCATCTCAGAAATATAGACAGATACTGAAAGGCCGAAACGTTATAATAAATATGGCGACAAAGATGAGGACAATAGTCCGACAAATGTAAATACTGCAATAAATTCTAGAGTATTTAGATACAGTGGCGAGGGTGTCAATGAGTAAAAAACAACAGTTGCTTGATATAGGAAAAGAACAGATACAGAAGGAATGATATTAATTGTAGAAATGAAATGTCCAGGCTTTGAATTGTTGAGAAGAGTTGACCCAAAAAGGAAACAGGAGGAGGAAGCAGAACGAACGAATTTGTTGACAGCTGCAAGGGATAGAAGGAGGTGAATAGCCATGATCGCCTACGTCCTGAAAGGACATGGCACATAAAAAGAAAAGAATTAACTGCAATATAGAACCAACCAGAGAGCAACCATAAAATACGTGAGACATAACATCCCGGAATCTTTATACAGAATGTTTATAGATCAAGACAAGATGGCTCCGGTATTAAAGCAGAAAGTTTGTCAAAATCTTGATTTGAACGTGTAGTTAATCATAAACCGGACAGAATCCTCGATAATTTAAAAAAGTAAGCATTTTATAAGACATGACGATTAAAACGAACAAAGTTATATAATATTTGTGCCTAGACATAGGTATCCTAAGCCCAAAATACCATATACCTTTTTAAAACATTTCGCCCCAAGCCAAGCGAACATACCAAGACAGAACGGCTTACTGGCAGTGAAAGAGAACGGGAAAACCTTAGAGAAGAGAAAGGACAATAAAAGAACAGATCTCAGAAGATGGTGTTGCATTGTATTTTTTTGAAGAAATCCAAAACGAGTACTGCAGGAGAGAGATTGCTCGAAAAGAAAATATTAGAATAGAACATATGGCTACACCTAGTTATTTAAAAAGTAAAAAATGAAACCTAATTGCCAATCTAGCAGTTTGTTTAAATTCATGCGGTCAAGTTACGAAGGAGAACACATAAGTCCAACCGCCATCAAAATATGTATGCCAAAAAAAAAAAAAAAAGAAAAAAAAAAGAAAACAGAAATTGCGTCACGGCTATGGAAAAGTAACTTAAGCCGAGATGCCAGACCAGGACCGATAATATAAAACGTCTTTCCTTGTTTTTTTTGCCCAGATTATCGTTATATATATATATATATATATATATATATATATATATATATATATATATATATATATGTACTCCTGAAAAATTATTTCGTTTGAGCTGTCGAGAGAGAAACTGTGAGTTTGTAAATAGTGACAATTACTGATACTAATACAATACTCTTCGATAAAACGAATTGAGTTCTTTCAGTCACTGGCGTGTATATTTAAAAATAAATACTCTTGAATTCACCTTCATCCCTGCCGTGCGTCAATGGCTTGGGGGTAGATTTTCCGACTGACGTCAATTCAAACGGGTTTCGGTCCTAGCTAGAGGTAACCGGACATCTAGCCACACTGAAGAACTGTGATTCCGCGAAACAGAGTGTCTGTGGGTGATAAAATTTCTAACCAGAACAGATATGGCAACAATATCCAATGCACGGATGAATGGTAGATTTAAAAATGTGCAAGAAACGAGAAAGACTGCCTGGCACGACATAGAGAACTAACTTTCCCCTCAGTAGACCTAGCAATTGATTCAATATAATCCTTCTACTTCAGGAAACGTGAGACCAAGATGGTGCAATGAGTTGCTCAACTGGAGGTTAGCCTCAGCCATATCGATGGCTGACAAAAAGGTTTACTTACCGTTTCATTATTCGCTTGGTTTCTCTGCTCGATTCTATGTTAGACAAAAAAAATCATAGAGAATTAACAATTATACACTCATGGAGAAATCAAGAGAATATGAAATTGCCTCCAAATAGGCATTTGTGCATTAAGAAGAGTTTCAGAGAATATTATACATGGGTTAAATGTCTTAGATTAACCAATGAGTTGCAGAATGTCTGTTTACTTGGCAAAGCACGAACAACGGGAAAAGTAGGGGATAATGCTGAACGCTATAGGATGTGGCTTCATATCCAGTAAGTCGAACACCAGATAATAGCTCACATTAAGCTGTATAAAAAGGAAAATAATAAAGGGTGAATAATAATAATAATAATGATCATAATAATATTATAATGATGCTACTGATATGAATAATACTAATAAAAGACGAATAGTAAGTGCTACTAATATAATAATAATAATAATAGTAATAAAAATAAGGGATTCCTGGAAGTCCATGCCTCAAAGAGATACAAAAAATTGTTCTGACAAGTACAGCCCACACTTTACGAAGGGATTTATGTAATTTTTTATTTTATTTTATTTTTTTTTTTTGTCAGTGGAAAGTGTCATGATGCCATTTCTAACCTTAGGTCCCTGGGCGGGACCCGGAAAGAAATGTGCAAACGCCAGAAATCAAAGAAAATAATAATACTTATAGTGATTTTCCAAGCGTAGCTGAGATGTGGCACAAGGCCGAAATTAGGGGACACCCTGTGAGGATCGAACGCACTAATCAGTCGTAATTGTTCTAGCGAGTCAAGCTTGCTAACCATTACATCGCCTCGAGGTGCCCCAAATAATAATCTTTATAATATATGATCGTTTTTTTGTTTGTTTGTTTTTTGTTTTGTTTTTTATACAAATGGTCATTGGAAAATGTCATGAAGCCATTTGTAACACTAGGTCTCTGGTTGGGACCCGGAAGTAAATGTGTATAAAACGGAAATGAAAGGATGTAATAATAGTAATGCTAATAACAATTATACGACTGCGTATTTATTGACATTTATTTGTTCTGGGTCTTCACATTTTGATCATATATTTGGGCGAATACTTGCAGTGTTGAATGGATGAGATCGAAACAACCAATTACGTTAAAAAAAAGCCACGGTTTATAAAAGTTCTCTTTCCAAATCAAGTGCACTTTTCATTTAAATACTTTTTTTCCCAAAGTCATTTACATCCAAGTGTGTCTCCATTAAGCACTGGAATTAGGCAACTGCAAGAGAATAATGGTCTCGAAATCGTCAAGAAAAACATTTCCAAAGAAAACGAAGAAATCGCAATATTTCTTTGAAATAGAATTCAAAATCAATTATTCTTTTATTTTTGTAATCAACACTTCTTTGATGATTTAATCAATTAAATTCAATTCTTTGAAGTTGATGTGAATGTCCTTTCTGCCCCAGGATTTTTTCGGCTATTGATCTCAGTATTTCTGTTTGCTCAACGTTTCGTGAAGTCAATTCTGCAGTCATCTTCAGTTTGTATAGAAGGAGAGAATTATATTTCTTTCATGTAGTGTCTCCTAGAACTATTAAAATTAGAAAAGATCGCATCAGGCTTATTTTAGCGTCGGAGCTCACAAATTTTAACGTGTATATAGACAAAGTTTGATTATAAATTTTATTAAAAAATGTTTCTATCCGCGTGTAGTGTAAGTGTCAGCAAATCGAAAAGAGTTCGAAGTCAGGTCGGGTTTGTTACGTTAACTTTCAATATTCTTGGGCATTGTATCATTCGATCTTCCACTCCCGGATAAATAATAAAGCTGTCTTTCTAGGGATTCATTACACGACAAATGGACGGGATGATTCGTGTAGATATGCCGGCTCCTAAAATGCAAGACTAAATGTCTTAATTGTGCTGCGGAATCAGAATGGTTCAGTTCCATTAGATGGTGGCCATTAAGCGGTAGGGCAATTGCGTATTGAAAATTTGTGTACCGTAAAATTGCGTACCAGACAATTGCTTACCTGGACATTTGCGTCCCTAAACAAATGCATTCCTGGATAATTGAGTACCTATGATAATTGTTCAAGCTTTTAAAGGCAATTACCATACATTTTGAAAAAAGCGTTGCTAGTAATCATACATTGTTTTTTAAAATAATTTTATTTTTTTAAATTCAAATTTTATTTTAGTTTAAAATTCATTATGCTCATTATATCGTGACGTGACGGAATCATTCACAATATGAATTCTTGCTTTGCAAGATCGTGCTACACATCGCCGGTATGTTTTAGTTTCATCGGCGTTTTTCTTATGATAGTTGTAGCTGTAATTTTCCTCGTCTACAAATATTTTTTCACCAGTGTTTGATTTTCATAACTTAGCAATGGATTCCACATAAAAATATAATCTACAAAATCCAG